>JAQMYF010000022.1:42031073-42072918 GCA_030014195.1 Neosilurus mollespiculum | reverse complement strand
CTTGAAAATGCTGAACACTAGAAAACAGGCTCTAATTTCCAGGCATGCATTAGAGAGCTATCCTATAAAAAATATTTTTACCATCAAATATTTATTGGAAGAACCAGTTAACCAGCACAGTCCCACTGTACTTCTGGTTGCAGGTCACCAGCATCAGGCAATGCTGGAGACTGGGGAAAAAAACCCCCAAAAAACACACTGATCAATAAATACTTTTATTCCAAATCGTCTTGCTTTTCACTTAATAAATCTAGAATGATTTTAAGAACCTGCTGTCTAGCGTAGCTAAGCACAAATCATGACTGCTTCTGTTTTTTCCCCTGTGCTTACCTTGTGTAACTACAGTTTTAATGGTATATGGAGTAATATCCGAGTAGTAGATTAGCCAATCAGAATGTCTGACTGCTCATATCAATCAGGAAGGAATAGAATGAAACACTTTGTTTATCCACCAAAAAAAAAAAAAATTCATATATTAAAACCCCTGCAAGAACTGGAGAAACAAACATGAAAGAATCCCGAAGGATTCTTTAGGTTCTTCAGTTCCCGAGGGCTGGACAAGCTAAGAACTAATGAAACAAATTCAAAACAGCTCCAAAATGTATCACTAGATACATATAACGAATCAGAGCGAATGCTGAACGACTTTTTAACGAATGGCTAAAGGTATGTTGTGCATACACTCTTCGTATGGTCCGTGAATCCAAACCATTTGATGTGACATTTTTACATTGACAGACTCAACTCCACATCCTAAAATAAATTCTTTATAACTAGATCAAAAGTTGTACAAAGCAAGGAACATACAATCAATACAGTTACAACAACAGGACTGAATGAGCATGGAGGAAATATAATCATAATAATATTAAAAGAAATTGAATCAGTTCAATTAATTTAGACAACAGGGTGGCGTAGTGGTAAGCACATCTGCCTCACAGCAAGAAGGTCCTGAGTTCGAGTCGCGGCCTCAGCGAGGGGGTTTCTGTGTGGAGAAGAAGAACAGAGGATTAAAAGTTTGCTAAAAATCATGTAATAATATAATAAATACAAGTAGCATCGCAGTTGAACTTAAATCAAGAATAGCCAAGAGAAAGTACATACATATATAAAGCTGTACAAACATCTGTATGAAGTTTTGGATTTTGAGGGAGATGGTGTAGCACAGTGAGTAACACAGTGAGTAACACAGTGAGTCCCAGTAAAACACTGTAGCACCACTGTCATTTGCATCAAACACTGACCTCACACATGAGTGAAGGAGAGCCAGACACACGCAACATGAGCTGAACAGAGGAGTCTGGTGATCTCTAAAGGCCTCATACTCAAATTAGAGAGAGAGAGAGAGAGAGAGAGAGAGAGAGATTCAGCATGTTAACTCAGTCTCTCTTTACACCTGCCCCCCCACCCTCTCTCCCTCACACACAGAAAGAGAGAGAAACTGAGAGAGTAAGATTCAGCATGAGGGAGTGACTGAGTGACTGTGTGTGTGTGTGTGTGTGTGTGAGAGAGAGAGAGAGAAAGAGAGATTCAGCATGTTAACTTAACCTCTTCCTTGCCTCTCCTTACCTCTCTCTCTCTCTCTCTCTCTCTCTCTCTCTCTCTCTCTCTCACACACACACACACAGAGGGTGAATTCTTTTTGATGTTGTAATTATGGCAGCAATTAGGAAAGATATACTCTGTTTTCATGTCACAGCCCGGGGAGCCAGAATTGTGTGTGTGTGTGTGTGTGTGTGTGTGTGTGTACACAACCCTGATCACAACTCACCTTGACCAAGTGTGTGAGGTGCGTGAAGGGTGTATACACCAATCCCATGGGTCTTCATTAGACTGGGCGATCAGATCTGGGCTTCTTATTTACAGTATGTTCTTGGCTGTCATCAGCGTGACCTTAGGATAACTCTTTTCCAGAGTAAAAAAAGAAGAAGAAGAAGAAGAATGGATGTGTGTGATATGAGTGCATCATTCTTCTCTCAGATGCCAGTGACTCCATGTGCACAGAGTGGAAGAAAACAAAATAGACGCTGTGTGAGTGCCCTTTTTTCTCAGTGTGATCGCCGGAAAGATGGACAACGTTCACAACGATCTGTGTCGGACGAGTGTTTTTCTTCTCGTCTCCCAGACTGACATTTAAGAACTGAACAATGCTCAGTGTGTATGAGTGAAGTTCTGAAGATTCTTGTGGAAAACCTGAGGAAGTCACAGATGGAGTTATTGGGTTGTTTTGGTGTTGTAGCTTCATGATGTTATCATGTACACCTTATGCACTAATTTCTGGCTTTGCTGTATGTGATGGCCTAAAAAAAACAGGGTGAAATGGAGCGTTTGACGTGAAAATATATTTCTTTTGCTTGTATCTCAACCAGTGGAGCACTTATGCAAGAACACTGAGGGAGCACAATCCTCCTCCAAGCCCAGCAATCCCCAATGTGAACTGAAATCATTCACAAATAATTCTATCTGGGCTCCCAAGTGGTACATGGAAAAGGGTCGCACCTATCAACCTGAAGATCGCAAGTTTGAATCCAGGTTGATACACGTGGTTGTGAGTCCCTGGGAACCGGATGGCCAAATTCTCACTGGAGGGAAGGATGTCACATGTTCACCTTTCATATGTTTCACCCTTATAGTGATCAGCAACCATTCATGGGTGTCTATGAGCTCACGTGTACAAGGAGGCAAATAGTGCTTTCCTCTAGCATATGTTATGCTGTCCCTGAATGAGCATGTGCTGCCGTCTGTAAACACGTGGGTGGCAGCATCATGTCACGGAGGGGGCACTTGCTTGTTTACGTCCTTCCCTGGTTGGTGTTGGTCGTGTAATAGGGAGGCTTTTAAACCTGACGGGTGGCAGTTGGCAATGACTTATAAATGTTTTTTTAACTGCTACCTGTTAATGTTCTCACTGCTGCATTTTACTGAAGTTGTAGCTCTGTTGTAGCATTGGATAATCCATTGAGGAGTCTATTACTGCAGCCCACTGTTACACTTATTGTGATGTATGTGGAAAAGGCTGAAGGACAGTGACAAACTGAGAACGGAGGTCAAGTTAGTGAGAAAATAATGATACTTGAACAAGACAGGAGATAGAATCCTCTCTCTATCCTCGGCCTCTTCACATGGCGTCACACTATCGGCCCTGAGCTATTCTCCAGCTGCTAATGGACGCTTCTGGGCTTGAGTTCATGTCTGAGTATATCAGTATTAGTTCAGAGTAGGAAAACATCTTCAGCTTGTACCCACATGTAGTAAGTATGGTTTGCTGGTCTAAGAGATGCACTTTCCTTATTTAAAATCCCAGTCTACTCTTCACTTATTCCTTATTCATATTATTACTGTGAAATTAATATAAATGTATTAATTAATATAAATAATTACAATGTGCACAATATGTCATATTTTCATTTAATAATTTTTTAAACTACAAGCCAGTGTGGTCTGTACGAGGATCCGTTTTGTGTATTTTTTTGTCCTTCCACAGTTCGGCTGAAATGGGTGCCAGCCTCCTCGCAACCCTGATTAGGATTAAGTGGCTTAGAAAATGAATGGATTAATAAATAATAATAATACTAATAAAACAAGGCTGCTATAATTATTCTAACAACAAGTAGCAGAATATTCCTTATTCAGTTGCTGAACAAGACGCCCCATAGAATTTTTGGGAGAGCTTTCTGTCTTATATCTCATCTGACTGAGCAATCTTATTTATAAATACAGAAAATATTCCTGCCCTGCGATGGTCCGGCGAGCTGTCCAGGGTGTACTCTGCCCTCGCCCAGAGTCGGCTGAGATGGGCGTCAGCCTCCCCGCGACCCTAATAAGGATTAAGCAGTTCAGAAAATCAATTAAGGAATAAATAACATTAATTCATTAATTCAGAAAATGAGTGAATGAACGAATGAAAATATTCCATAGGCCACACCTGACAGAGGTAGCTATCTAAGCTGTAGTGTCTGTTGTAGCTAGGGAGGGATTTTTGCAGAAATGTTTTATTCACCTAAATAAATAAAGACAGACTGATGAGAGAATGACTCTTAAATCCTACATTTGACATTAAAATGTAATTAAAAAAATTTTAATGATGCATTCTTAAGTAATAAAAAGGATGTAATGAGGACTTGGTGGAATAAAACACACGTGATATAAAAAAGTAATATATGATACATGTGGATAATAATCAATGGCAGGATAATAATCCTCAATCTACCTCAACACATCAGCCTTTTGACTGTGTATTATGGGATGTAAAAGAAAACAATAGTCACTCATCTCTTTTATCAGCTGTTTTCCGACCTCACTCTCTGCTGCTAATTACATTTTCGCAGGTTTTCCTAGAGATCTGAACTTGACATTGCTACCAAAAGTTTTTGTGCACATCAGAACCTCAATTGTTTCTTAACTTGATCGTTACTTGTATCGATTTCGCAACACGCAATTCTTCGGCATATAGAGTTGTCCTACTGCACATGCTAATTTGTTTGTGAGGTATAAGCTCATGTTTAAGGCCATAAAATTTTGAATAAGAAATATAGCCCCCTTTTTTAACCCCATGCTTTGAGATATGTTTTAATTAACCCTCTGCTTGTCTCTTCCTCTGTGTGCGTAGGAAGTCAGGGATCGAAGCAGGGCTAAATAGCTCGTTGGTTGGTGTTTACTGACCTTATGACCTCTCACCTTCTTAAAAGGGTGACATTGTCCACACAATGGGGTTTCTCTCTCTGTCACCACTAATACATTTACTCTTCTCAAGTGACTGGTGTTAAAACACGCCATGAACACGCTGCCACTTACTCTGGCCTCTTACTCACCTTTTTATTGTCAGTGTTGGATGGATCAGATTTTTTCAGGTTTTAATGGCATTCTTTGGATTTCACTTGGCTCAGGTCACACTGTGGGGCCCAGGCTAAACAAGGATACGGGCTCCTACTGCACGTAACACAGATACACGGAGCACTGGCAAACATTGGGGCTGACTTGATTAGCACTTGATGCCAATTTACTCTCCAGTGAGCCATGTGTGTCGTAACCTGTTCATCTGAGCAGTCAGTTAGAGAGATTCCAGGGTATGATGTAAAGATTAACTAACAAATCCACATATAATAAATATATACACCAAAATACACAGCTAGTGAGTAGATAGACAAACAGAGAGACTGATATATACAATAGATAGATGGAGGGAGGGATGAATAGAGAGACGGACAGACCAAAAAAGACAGATAGATAAATTGAGAGATTGAGGGAGGGATATATGGGGAGACAGACAGACCAAAATAGACTGATAAATAAATTGATGCATGGAGGGAAAGCTGGATAGGGAGACAGAGAGACAGACCAAAAGAGGCAGGCTGATGAAGGATGTATAGATAGAGAGATGGAGAGACAGACAGACTAAAAGGGATGGATGGAGCGGGATTGTATTATCGTGTGTGTCCTGGAATGGCCTAGTGAAGCCCAATCGTTGTGGGAATCTGGTCAGTCTTCTATCTCGGGCAGGAGGGATGAAAGATGATCCAACACTGACGTGTTTTAAAGGAAGGGAAGGAAACCTGCATGTCCATGTCTGTAGAGTGTCCACAGATCACTTTTCTATGGAGGGAGAGTAAAGTGAAATGAGAGATCTTTCAATACAGACACATATTAGTGTAAAGCTAATGCTAACTGACTGGGAGAGCTGCTGAGGAACATTTAGCATAAGCTACATATTGCTATATATCAACCACTTTCCCGAGTCTGGTTCTTCTCCAGTTCCTCGCATCCAAACTCTAATTTAACCTGAAAATCCACAAAGTGTAATAAAAGATCCCCTTTGGTGATCATCTTGAGAGTGGGTGGGGATATACTGTCATGGGCGGAGTCAGTGAGAGAGTGACGGCGAAGCTGGAATGAGCCGAGTCATCTGTAGAGGTGTAACTGAACACCGTGCCGTCGTGTGATATCTGGGAGCAGCTGTTGGTACGAAAGCTAAAGCCTTTATGGATGACTGAAATCCTTTCACCTCAATGTTCTGTTTCTTTAATTCTGGTGATTCTGTGTCCCTTCAGCATATGTGAGGTGTGCATAAATGATAGAGGTGAAGGCCAAGTATTACATTTACATAAGCCTGTACACCACAAGGGTTTAGATATTTAGAAAACCCTCGTTTTCGTGCAGGTGGTATTTATCCCTCCCTCCTCCTCCTCCACTTCTTTTGTTCACTTGCCCCAGACTGATTTCTGTGCACTTTCCTCCTGGAAGATGGCTCTTCACACAGCAGATACACTCAGTGTTTGGACATAACAACTGACTATAAATTATAACTTACTATAGCTTAATAATTTACCATGCCGAATGTCAGATCTACTGTAAAAATACAGCTTGTAGTAATTTGTACTAAATAATAATTTACCATTGCTCTGACTCATTATTACTCAGACTGACCACCCCTCCCCGCATCCCCTCTTTCAGAGAGCAACCTCTCCAGCGTGCACTGAAAGTGAGTCATGACTTCAGAATACTGATTGTTCTGGAAGTCTTTTCAATGTCCCACTCAGGGAACAGAAAAAAAGACCCCATTGACATACTTCCAATAATTAACCAGAATTAAACAAAAGAGGGATGGGAAGAAAAAAAAAATCTTTTTAATAAAAAAGATCACAATGAAAGAAATATTTAATTCTATTCATCCATCCATCCATCCTTCCATCAACATGCTTACTTACATTCTTATGTATGTTTGTTTTCTGGCTTATTAAATTATTTGTTTATTTGCTTGTTTGTTTCGTGGCATTTTTGAATTTCCTTCTTTCCTTTTTTCTTCCTACTCACTAATATACGTGAAATCTGTTTTTTGAAAGGCCTGTTCTGTGGTGTAGATTCCTCTATCTATCTATCTATCTATCTATCTATCTATCTATCTATCTATCTATCTATCTATCTATCTATCTATCTATCTATCTTTTATCTATCTTTCCCAATGTCTATCCATCCCTAGGTCTATCTATCTATCTATCTATCTATCTATCTATCTATCTATCTATCTATCTATCTATCTATCTATCCCTTTGCCTGTCTATCCATCCATAAATCAATCTGTACTTCTATTTATCTATCTATCTATCTTTTTATCTATCTTTCCCAATGTCTATCCATCACTCAGTCTATCTATCTATCTATCTATCTATCTATCTATCTATCTATCTATCTATCTATCTATCTATCTATCTATCCCACTCTCTACAGTGATAGATAGATAGATCAGAGAACATGCTTTTTTTTAACCTCATTTAATATTTTATTGCTTATTGTTTGCTAGAAGAATAATATCGAAATGTTTAGGATATAAACCCCACTCTCATCATATACCGCATGAAGTCCACTTGTCCTGAATGGTATGAACACATATAAACACACAGACTGCATGTAAGTATTACTATAATACCGGGGCTGAGCCGAGTTCCAGGTAAAGATACAGAGCCCGAAGCCTCTTTATTAAGAACATAGCAATAACACTACATTCAAACCAAACAACGATTGATACAAATGCAATAAGAGCACCCAGAGAGTGCAAACCTCCACCAAGCCCAGCAACCCCTAATATGAACCAAAATGTGGAAAATTATCCTATCTTACAATGTTAAAGAATCCTTTGAAAAGTTTCTTGGATCCAGAATTTGATCAGGATCATCTGGTGGAGGTCATAAAAGGAAACCAGTAGAAAATGAACAAAACAAAAATGAAAATAAATAAAATGTCCGTAAAATATGAGTGTCCGAAAAATCAGTTCTGAGAAAAAAGAAAAAGTTAACTTTGTTATTGGGGCATCAGAGGGAACATTTTGTTCCCCACTAGTGCACTTCCCAGACTTTGTATTAAAAAAAAAAAAAAAAAGGACCAGCTGAAAAGAGTGTTTGTTCTCAGGACAGTTTGCAGATTTCATAAGAGGGTGAAAGTTCTATAGATCTGCCAGACTTGGAGTGTGTTGAACTCGAGGGTTTGTAGTGTACTCTAACTTCCCTCATCAGTGCAGAGTGTTTCAGTGTAGTCGAGGTGCGAGTATGCCTAAAAAGCGCAAGATCTCACTGTTTCAGGTGTGGCTCAGGAATCGCGCCGCACATCCGAAGAGAGCACAAAATCTGAAACTATGGCCACGACAAGCGTAAGTGAGGAAACGTGTGCTGTGCATTACTGTGTTTTCTTTTTTTGGACTCAGCTTCTTTTTTATGTCTATCTCTTGTTTATCTGTCTATTAGTTTTCAGTGCTTTAATTTTAAATAATAAGGAATAAATAATTACTGCATAAACATGGAGTCAGTCTCACCAGAAGGTGATTATTTTCCATGCTGTGCGGCACGGTGGTGTAGTGGTTAGCACATCTGTCTCACTGTTCACGTCCACGGCTCGGCAAGGGCATATTTGTGTGGAGTTTGCATGTTCTCTCTGTGTTTGAGTAGGATTTCCTCCGGGTACTCTGGTTTCCTCCCACGGTCAAAAACATTCAAATTAGGCTAATTGGTTGTTTCAAATTGACCCTAGATTTGAGTGTGAGTGTGAAATTTTTTTTTTTTTTTTGAGTGTGAATTGTTGAGTGTGAGTGTGAATTGTTATTGTGAGATCACAAAACTACAAACTCCTGTCCACAAGACCTAAAGTTACAGCTTAATGAAGCACTGAAACTGGAGACTCCTTCCATAAATGTTACCTATATAAAACATTGAACTGTCAAAAATTATACAAAAGGCAAAATGTTGAAATAGAGTTGAAAAGAAGGTACCTCCACCAGGAAGGTTATGTTTTACTCTTGGTTTGTGTGTTTGTTTGTTAGCAGGAATGCACAAAAAAACGTTTTTTCCCCCCAGCCCTTTGATTGCTCTTCTTTTAGTTGTCTTATTCCTTTTGTTTTAGATTAAGAAGCTACAAATCTGTCCAAAATTAAAAGGTTAAACTTAAAAGACAAGGAAAATTAAAGGAAAATTCTCTTTTCTCCTCTCAACTCCTCTCCTCTTCTCTCTCTCTTGTCTCACTCATCTGACCTCTTTCTCTTTCTCTCTCTCTTGTCTCTCAACAGGGAATTGCTGAGAGACCCCGAGCTGGTTTCGTCTCTCCTCCAGCAGAATGTGAAGATGGCGTGTTTGCTCCCCACCGCAGGCACCCCTGTGTTCCGCCGTTTCACACCGGAGTCGCTGGCTGAGTGTGAGCGACTCAAAGCCGAGGAAGATGCAGAACAGGCGGAGAGGAAAGCCCAGAATATTGAGATCCCTGAGGAGGATCTGCCCAAACCCTCTAAAGACCTGGAAGCTGGAAAATCCTTACCTTTCATCTATGGAGACCCACCACCTAATCTCCTTAACATCCCCCTGGAAGAGCTCGATCCTTACTACAAAGCCAAAAAAGTTAGTGGTGGCTTCTCTGTGTACACTACATTTTCACAAAGCATGACGTGTGGTCAGTTTTATAAGACCCAGTATTTTGCAAGTGGAAAAAAATAGATTCCGGTACTCCTTATATTCACCTGTTTCTCACTCTTCGCTGTTAGCAGGCGTGCTATTACTAGCTTGCCGCTCCCCACCTGAATTTTCTGCCATTGTAGAATTTTCCGTGTCTTTATCCACCTCCATTTTGACTCTCAGTCTCTTTATGCCCTTTTTTTAGCCATGGCCTTTTTTTTGTTTTTGGCATTCTTTTGAACAAACTAGTCGGTGTCACCTAGTCTCATGGGAAAAGACAGGTGAGCGTCACATATTGTATCCTGGGTAATGTAGTTTAGCTCTTATAATGAATCGCCAAGAGCCATTCAGATATGGAGAGGATAGGAAAGGGTACTTGGAGACTGGGGGAAGTCCAGGTATGTGATAAAAAGTCCCAGTATGCCAGGGCTTTCACTGTGGAAGTGGTGGTACTCTGTAACAGTGTGTTTTGGCCCACTTAAAGCATCATGGCAAGTCTGAAAAAGAAAACCATTGTAGACGTCATTCTTGTATTATAGCGGAATCAGAAGCGGTCAAATGTGTGCTTTCTCAAAGGCTTTTTAGTGCCTAAACATTTCCTGGAATCCCAGTCAAAGTCTTGAGTAGGCATCCAACATCAGGCAGCCAAGTCTAACAAGTCATGTCATCAACTTATGTCTCCGGCAGCAACACAATACTAAATTACATATGAATACATGGTGTGGTATTCTTTCTTTAATATGTACGAGTGTTTTAACCTATGTAACATCATACATGCGTATGAATTGTAGGTAAGATTAGTCTGGTCTGTTGGGCTTTTTACACACGAGTCTACTGGCTCATCAGGCCACAGCTTATCCCTAGCTCAACTCCTTCTGGATGGGATGCTAGTCCATCGCAGGTGACCTTCCCAGTATTCTTTTTTTTTTTTTACTGGTACCCATTTATATTGCTGGGTAGACAGAAGCACACTTGGTTAAGATCATGCCCAGGGGTCATAGCACAGTGGGGGTCTAACGGGGATTCGAACCCACGACCTCTCGATCATCTCGAGCCCAGCACCATAACCACACACCACCAGCCCCACATAAATTGAAGTAGTGTCTATTTTTATTTTTTCGAAAAGTTCACTGTTTTGTTAGATTACTGTCTACATACTGTTATTATTGCCATTAACTTGCTTTATATGAACTGATGGATTGATGTCCTGTTTTTGCGATTTTGCACACTCATGAGACTGAAACAGCAGCCTTTCAAAGTGACTAATGCAAACTATCAAACGGATATTAGCAGATAGCAACTTGTAAGTAAAAACCACCCGATGACAAAAATATACACATGTTTAAGTGTAACAGGAGAGTTTTACTTTTAGTAAGGTGATGCTAGAGCTCTGCAATAAAATAATTTAAATTTATTGTCGTTTAATGATTAATAATGATCACCATTTTGTCATGCTGATTGTGTTAAACTCTTAGGTTTAAATTTTTATTTAATGAAAATTTTTTTTATGTTTTGCAGACATTCATCGTAATCAGCAAAGGGAATACGATCAACAGGTTCAATGTGGATCCAGCCTGTTATATTCTAACTCCCTTTAACCCCATCCGCAGGGTCGCCATCCGAGTACTCATACACTCATATCCTTCTGATATAAAGTCCTCTTTACTTGGATGAACAGCATTATCAGTAGAATAATTTTTAAATGTGAGTAGATAATTGACCCATACTGGTGTTAGCTCATCCTCACTTACTCATTTGCCCAACCGCTTACCCCTACTCGGGATGCAGGGAGGCTGGAACTGTGTGACACTCAGCTGATGCTGGGCACACCTTGAACAGCTTGCCAGTCCATCGCAGGGCCAACACAAACACACACACTCACACCTAGGGGCAGGTTTTAAGACTGTAGGAGGAAAGCGAAGTACCCATTTAAAACCCACCCAAATACAGTGAGAATATGCTCAGAGATGACGTCTTAAAAATGTTCAGGCTAATAATTCGCTTCTTTTTAGGCTTTTTAAAGAATTTTTTCAGCATCCATAATAAATGATAGCTGATGATCACTACATTGTGTACTTATATATTGATCGCTAAGTTTCTACAATTTATTTTGATAGCGTTCTCCATTATAATTCACAGAAAGCAAAAGCACAACATTCATGTATGTAAAATGTACATGTGGTAAAATTGAATAGAGATTCAAGCACTGGCCAATGTGTTGCAGCCACGGTAGGAGGGGGTTGGACTTCCGAGGGTGTCGTTTCAAATTAAAGAGTTTATTCAAGAAGATGGC
Organism: Neosilurus mollespiculum; assembly: GCA_030014195.1. Classification (NCBI taxonomy): domain Eukaryota; kingdom Metazoa; phylum Chordata; class Actinopteri; order Siluriformes; family Plotosidae; genus Neosilurus; species Neosilurus mollespiculum. The sequence goes on along the minus strand of JAQMYF010000022.1, from coordinate 42,061,197 downwards.
TGTTATTTTGGCTAATTTTTGCATTCATGTATAGTTCTTCAATGTGAAAATGTAGAGCTCTGACACACTATGTGCACAATATGTAAAGGCTAGCCATTATTTTCTCCCCAGTTTGGCCAGATGGGAAGGGGGAGCCCAACATGTGCTTCCTCATAGAGATGTGAAGCCAATTAACACAGCTTTTTGAACTGTTGCTCATTCTCCATTACATAGCAATACAACACACTGACAGGAAGGGACTATCCTCTGTTTTTTTTTTTTTTTTGCATATACAAACTCACACACAAAGACAGATTTACCTTCTAAATATTTATTTTTGAGTATTTCCCGTCCCATTCCTTATCCAACAATTCCTCAAACTGCAATTTGATTACCTCTGCACTCTTTTTTTTCTTTGTAAATGATTTACCCATAAGTCTGAGGTCCGATATGCCAAAATACAGTTGCAGGAAGTTTGTGAACCGTCTTCACTCAGAGTCAGCTGGGATAATGTCCAGCCTTCACAGAGGTTAGCACAGAGGTTAACTTACCCTTTTATACGCCCATTATAAACGTATTATGTTATCGCATTTTCCGGGTGGGTGGGGTCAGGTGGACTTGGACAAAAATGGTTTCCACACGATATCTCGAGAACTGAATGGCCTAATTTCACCCAATATGTACCTGGACAAGCCTTAGACCAAGTTCGTTTACCGTGATCTTGACCTCACGGTGGCCTTCTTTATGATTGCACTGATGCTATGCAACGGGCGTATCTTGTACCATCTGGGAGTCATTTTATCCAACCTGCTGTGTGAATGATGTCTCCATATGTTCAATGAAGACCTGCTGTGTGTTGTGATGTAAACATTGTTAATAAACTTTTTCTCACAAGACATGAGACAGTAAATGATTGCCGCTATCCTTGACTGTTCAGTAAATTGTTCAGCATGTTCATCATGGTAACCATCCTGTCCAACTGTGTGTTCATGACGATGAGTGATCCGCCCGAGTGGAGCAAAATTATGGAGTGAGTCTCAACATCACCAAAGATGAGCCTGATATATGCTGATATTATACATCTATAAAATCATGTGAGCAATACACTTGTCTGACTTGTGTGTCAGGTATGTGTTTACTGGGATCTACACCTTCGAGGCTCTGATAAAAGTCCTGTCCAGGGGCTTCTGTGTCGGAGACTTCACATTCCTTCGAGATCCATGGAACTGGCTGGATTTCATGGTGATCAGCATGGCGTGAGTATGAGATGTGATGCCTGGGACTTGGAGAGTATACCTTATGAAATCCATTTCAGACTTCATTCAAATATACAGTTTGGATTTCTTGAGTGATTCTGGATGATGTGTGCCTGCAGGTACATCACCGAGTTTGTGGACTTGGGAAATGTTTCAGCTCTGAGGACCTTCCGCGTGCTTCGAGCTCTGAAAACTATCACTGTAATTCCTGGTGAGTCCTGGACCACAGTAGACATCACATACTGAGCGTATTTGTAAAATAAACGCGCTTGTAAGCATTCACAGGGGATTATTACTAGAGCGTTGTCGAATTCTACATTCTGATTGGTCAGAAGGTTTTCAAATTGTTTTCCTGTTGACTTCAAAAAGTGGAAAAAACAATAATGTAAGCAAGGTTGTTCCATAACAAGCATAACCAAATTTATCTCACAGTTAATGGAACTTTAAATGAATTAAAAAGTTTCAAACCTATATCTATATGTACCCACAATATATATATACAGCACAGTTCAAAAGTCTTGACACCCTATTATTTTCAGTACAGACTTTATTATAGGTTTTTATTCAATGCTGATAATCTACAGTATGGACTTGGTATGTGGATTGTATGTGAGTGAAGAAAAATTACTCAATTGGCCATGAGGTTTTGTACAGAGAAGTCTCAGCTTGATGTCTTTAGTAAGGTGAGAGCTGTCCAAAAAAAGGCCAAGAGCTGAGATTTCTCAGTACAGACCCTGAAAACGAGATTTCATTTTATAACATTTTAAAATGACACCTTATTAAATTCACTTTAGTCGCTGGTGCTACATAATTCTAGTTGGGATGCTATCTCAAACCTGGCGGCTTCTGAACAAGGTGTCTTCATCTGTATTAGTGAGGGCTTTGTTAGCTATCGTCTTGTTTCCCTTCCCATGATGAACGACAGCTTTCCGATACGTGCTCGATGTGTATGCCGAGCCCGGGACACGAACCCCGGATATTTTTGCTGTGAGGCAGATGTGTTAATCACTTCACAACCATGCCGCCCTGAGACTCCCATGTTTAAATGAAATGAAATATCTATATTTAAAAAAAATATAAAGCAGTAAACAGTAATAAATTAAATATCAACGTTATTGTGATTGTTTGTAGCAGTTGCCGGATGGTCAGAACATCTATGCGTTCCCTGCAGGTCTGAAAACCATTGTTGGTGCACTGATTCAATCTGTGAAGAAGCTGGGAGACGTCATGATCCTGACCGTCTTCTGTCTCAGTGTTTTTGCCCTCATTGGCCTGCAGCTGTTCATGGGAAATCTGCGCCACAAGTGCATCCTGTGGCCTCCTTTTGGCTTCAATGATACCACAGATACAAACAGCACTTTTGATTTTCAAAATTACATCAACTCTCCAGGTAACTCCAGTACAGATGCTCTCAGTCCAATAGTGGTTCTGATTATGAGCTGATTCTGAGTTCCCTGTTTTGCAGATCATTACTACTTCCTGCCTGGTAGTTTAGATCCACTGCTGTGTGGAAACAGTTCAGATGCTGGGTAGGTTGGTCGGACTCGTAAAATAATTTTACTTAAATTTAGATTTCATTTATTTGTTTTTACATCTCCAGCGATGATAGCCTTTGTGTATAACTGAACTGTCATCTGTAATATTGACAGGCGGTGTCCTGAGGAATATGTGTGTATGAAAGCAGGGAGGAATCCAAATTATGGATACACCAGTTACGACAACTTTGGCTGGGCCTTCCTCGCCCTCTTCCGCCTAATGACGCAAGATTTCTGGGAAAACTTGTTCCAGCTGGTTTGTACATTCCCTTTTTTTTTTAGATTTGTTTGCTAATATGCCCCCAGTAGTCCACTAACTTTTTATTTATTGCTATTTTATCATGCTTTACTAATGGAGCTGTGCATTTATTAAGTAAGTACTGACCCATTTTCACATTTAAACTTCTGAAAAACACACAGGTAAAAATCAGCTTTGCTCAACTCCTGCTGATGCCATCTTGTTTATTACAGACTCTCCGGGCAGCAGGGAAGACCTACATGCTTTTCTTCGTGGTAATCATCTTCTTAGGCTCCTTTTACCTGATCAACCTGATTTTGGCTGTGGTGGCCATGGCATACGCGGAGCAGAATGAAGCCACTATAGCTGAAGCTAAAGAGAAGGAGGAGGAGTATGCCAGGGTCATGGAGCAGCTCAAAAAGCAATCTGAGGCAAGCATGCTTTCCTCATTATTCTGTTCTTTTCATTCACAATAGAATAGAATAGAATAGAATAGAATAGAACTGAACTGAATTTAATTTAAAATGAGATCATCAATACTTTAAATCTGTCTAAACGTATGTGTGGAATGTAATACCTTAATATTAAACACACTGTTTTAATGACAGTCCCATGTAAATGTTTTATTTGTCTGAACAGTTAAAAAGAGCGATGGTGAGAGAAAGCAAGTCGTCACTCTCCAGCAGAAAGAAGGCGGATGGCAATGCTGACTGTGATGAGAATCATGAAGATTATGAAACTGCACTGAAACACAGAGAGGTAATATTGTATTACCTCTATACCATACTGAATTCAGTATTAGATTCAGACCTGTATGAATTCACTTTAAAATTCAGACCTGTACTGAATTCAGTATTAAATTCAGACCTGTATTGAATTCAGTATTCAGACCTGTATTGAATTCAGTATTAGATTCAGACCTGTATGAATTCACTTTGAAATTCAGACCTGTACAGAATTCAGTATTAAATTCAGACCTGTATGAATTCACTTTCAAATCCAGACCTGTAATGAATTCAGTATTAAATTCAGACATGTATTGAATTTTCTTTTTAAATCCAGTCCTGTACTGAATTCAGTATTAAATTCAGACATGTATTGAATTCACTTTGAAATCCAGTCCTGTACAGAATTCAGTATTAAATTCAGACCTGTACCGAATTCAGTATTAAATTCAGTCCTGTACTGATTCACTTTTAAATTCAGACCTGTACTGAATTCAGTATTAAAGTCAGACCTGTATTGAATTCACTTTTTAAATCAGACCTGTATTGAATTCACTTTTAAATTCAGACCTGTACCGAATTCAGTATTAAATTCAGAGCTGAATTTAATTCACTTTTTAATTCAGACCTGTACTGAATTCAGTATCAAATTCAGACCTGTATTGAATTCACTTTTAAATTCACATCTGTATTGAATTCAGTTTTAAATTCAGACTTCTATTGAATTTACTTTTGAATTCAGTAATCATCTGCAATGTCTAGAGTTTGAAGACTATTTAATGATTTTTGTAGTTGATATTACACTTTCAATGCTGCCAGTATGACTGTAATAAAAAAAAAATTCTGCTGTGTTTACAGTCTGTTGAGGTGTCCAAATTAAATGGATCCAAAGGAAGTATGGAGTTGATAGAAGTACCTGATCAGAGCAACAGGAAAGCCAGTGCAGTGAGTGCTGCAAGCCACACACTAGAAGGTGAAGTCTTGATGTAATGAGTAATGAAAATGAAAAGTGATTCTATAGAATGATAAATAGGGGCAGCACTGTGGTGTTGTGGTTAGCACATTCCCCTCACAGCAAGAAGATCCAGGGTTTTAGCCAAGTGATTGGCAAGGAAGTGCTGGTGTATATAGTTTGCATGTTCTTCCTGTGCTACTGTAGATTTCCTCTGGGTGCTCCGGTTTCCTCCCATAGTCCAAAGACATGCATATGCTATGCCAAATTACCTCTAGGTGTGAATGTGAGTTTAAATGGTTATGTTGCACTGCAATGGATTGGCAAGGGGTTAAGGGTGTACACAGCCTTCGCCCAGAGTTAACTGTGATGTGAGGCCTCCAGTAGAAGCAGTTTGGGAAATGAATTGGAAAGATGAATGAGAGTGATGAATAACAAGGTTATATTTGTCAGTTAAAATTAGATCTAGTTGTATGCTTCAGTTATGTACAATCAAATAATCTTTATTTTTTTTAAATAAACCTTTTAATCATATTTCCAGAATTAGAAGAATTGGAAAGACCATGTCCACCATGCTGGTACAAGTTTGCAGACATTTTCCTAAAGTGGAACTGCTGTACACCATGGATGCGATTTAAAAAATGGGTGCACTTCATTGTGATGGATCCTTTTGTGGATTTGGGCATCACTATCTGCATCGTACTAAACACTGTGTTTATGGCTATGGAACATTATCCAATGACCCATGAGTTTGAGTCTGTTTTGTCTGTTGGGAATTTGGTAAGACATTAGATACAAACCTAAATGATATGTACCTAATTTGTTCCATTCACATATTTTAAACTTGCCCCCAAATTAAACCACTGAATGACGAGCACTTCTTTCTAGGTGTTTACGGGAATCTTCACAGCTGAGATGGTCCTCAAGCTCATAGCAATGGACCCATACTACTACTTCCAGGTTGGCTGGAATATATTCGACAGCATCATCGTGACCATGAGCCTTGTGGAACTCGGCTTGGCTAATGTAGAAGGCCTCTCTGTGCTCCGGTCCTTCCGACTTGTAAGTAATCGCTCATCAGTTTACCATAAACTGTATGTTATCAGATGCAACAGATGAATTTCAGAGAAATTGTTCAGGTTTTCTTTTTTTTGTAATGGTGTTTGTTGATAGATTGTCTTCCTGCAATGGCCCGAGTGTGTGCCAGCTTTTTTGCTAGCATAATGAATATTAAATTTAAGCTGAAAGAAGACTTATTGCTTCTCGTACCCAAACATCCGAGTTTGGACACTCATTATACTAGTCCCTCTATTTCATGTAAAATAAACGCATGGAAGCAAGAATGAAGAATTTGACCAACAATCAGCGGACGTTTTAGTCGGACATGAGAGATTGGAGCACAGCAAACCTATTGGAGGACTTCACACCTTTGTTTTGGTAAATAGCTGACATCACACTAACTGATTCTTCTCAAATATAAGAGACAGTTCTTATTTATTGGCAATTTCAGTCTACAAAGATCCAGCAAACATAGGACTGACAAAAATACGGAACTGAGAAGAATCATATAGTGTATCGTTGGCATTTCAGGAGAAAAATTGGAGAGCTTTTGCACTTTGCACTTTGGTCTGTTTATGCGTGAAGCAATACGCCCAAGCTAAATTTGATTTTATTTTTTGACAACCGCTTGTCACACTCAGCCTGTCAGTGTGCTGGAATGTGCAATAAGAGCTTGTGTACTTTTGAAATTTAAATATTTACTGTAAATTTTAATAGTGGGTAACACTGTGGTGTAGTGGTTAGCATGATTGCCTCCCAGCAAGAAGGTCCTGGGTTGAGTCTGGGGCTCGGAGAGGTTGTTTCTGTGTGGAGTTTGCATGTTCTCCCCATGCTTACGTGGGTTTCCTCTGGGTACTCCGGTTTCCTCCCACAGTCCAAAGGCATGCACATTAGGCATATTGGCGTAAATAGGTGTGAGTGAATTTTGTTTTGTGTCTTGGCCCTGCGATGGACTGGTGAGCTGTATATGGTATACCCTGCCTTCCCCCAAAACTGGCTGAGATGGGCTCCAGCCTCCCCACAACTCCGAGAAAGAGATTCAGCAAATGATTGAATAAATGAAAGCATTTGAATGACACATTTCATAAGGTAGGAAACAATGCTTAATTATTTTGCATAAGGAGTTTAGCCTTGTACAAGGGAAGGGTCAGATGGAATTATAAGTTGTAGGTTTATGTAAGAAGGGTAAAAAAAAAAAACCCAACAATAATAAAGAGTATAAGACATGGCACCCGGAATGGTCAGGATCAACTTGGTGTAAGAGAATTTGAATGACAGAAAAGAGACAGGATCTACAATAAAAACCAACACTCAGGCTGGAAGTGTGATGCAGGAATAGGATATATGAGATAGAGGAAAACTACAGTTCCTGGGAAACAGGCCTGAGACAAATTGTGAAACAGTGACAGTCTCATATTGACGCATGGCTTCAGCTAACCACTATTTGTTGCTAATCTGGTGTGTGGTTGTAACATTCTATGTTGTGTTCTACATTGTGTTACGTACACTGTGGTATTTGTACATCACAAAATACAATACAAAAGAATGCAAAATACAAGAGCACTTTGAGAGCGCAAACCTCTGCCAAGACCAGCTATCCCCCAAAATGTCAAAAATCATCCTATCTCACAATGTTAAATAATCTTTAAAAAATAAAATTTAAAATTCTGGGTCAAGTTTTTATCTGGATCATCCAGTTAATCTAATGGAGTCTCCTTGTCCTAAACCCCGCCGCTGGAAGACTTTAAATTCATAAAAATCATGCTAACAAACGCTCATCTTTGGCAGAAGTAATAACTGTTTTAATTCATTGAAACTCATCAATCACTTATTGTATTACAGATTTGTTACTGTTTTTTTTTTTTTTTAAATAAGTGGTGTAATTGATATAGTGTATGGTTTATTTTTAAATTAATTGAACTAATTTCCGATTTTTTGTTGACGACTTCAGCAGTGGGGATTTAGGTGTTGAGGGGTCGAGTTGGAATAGACCATGATTGATCTACCTTTCATCAGAAATCACTCACTTCACTCTATAGCGTGCTCTGTATAGTAAGTTTGCCATTTTGTAGTGATGTCTGTATGTACAATGAGCGTTATTATATACTGTATAGTGGAATCAATGTATCCCTTAATGAATCATAAAAGTAGTGTATAACTGATGGTCACTCATCATGCAATATATACCATCGTGCATTGGGTACGTTCTTATGGAGATAAATTAAGGAGTTCTAACGCGAAAATAATGGCAGCATATCACAACACAAGCAGCTATAATCGAAGTATAAAAGTGATATTTACATCAAAATTAAAATACATTAAACAATTCAATGATATAAAAATATCAAGATGGAGTAAAAAACATACTTTTTAAAGTTACAGTTCAGTGGAAGAAATTGATCTAAAGGCCCAAATCTGATTAAATAAAAGCAAGTTGTTATGGATGATCCACCAGCTCATTTAAAGTTGACCTGTCTCGTTTTAATTGTGCCACAGAATTGCACAATAATGGTGCCGAGGAGTCCGAAAGCATTTTAACACTTTATACTTTATACACTATATATACTCATATACTTTATACCTTTATACTAGATAGTGAGTAGTGGTAGTGAATGAGTGAGTGAATTTGGGCACAGGGATAGTGAACTTAAAGGAAATTCTTTAGTAGGTCATTAATTTCACAGTGGGATAATAGTAAACATGTCATAGTCATAGGCTATTAAGTAAACTCCTGAATAAGTATTTTCAATAACCAATGGCTGATTAACTTTTTATTTAATGTTCAACCATTGCAGTGTTTCTATCATATCCAGAGGTTTATTACCACTGCTTATCAGCTAATTAAATGGTGTAAGATATGACGACAAAATGTTTCTTTTAAAGCCAATTAATATATAATCATGTTGTGATTAATATTTAATACAGATGCGTGTCTTCAAGTTGGCAAAGTCATGGCCTACCCTGAACATGCTGATTAAGATCATTGGTAACTCTGTGGGTGCCCTGGGGAACCTGACCCTTGTTCTGGGCATCATCGTCTTCATCTTCGCTGTTGTGGGCATGCAGCTGTTTGGGAAGAGCTACAAGGATTGTGTTTGTAAAATAGCTGAGGACTGTGAGCTTCCCCGCTGGCACATGACAGACTTCTTCCACTCGTTCCTCATAGTGTTTCGGATCCTGTGTGGCGAGTGGATTGAAACTATGTGGGACTGCATGGAGGTGGCAGGCCAAGCCATGTGCATTACTGTCTTCATGATGGTCATGGTGATTGGAAACCTGGTGGTGAGTATCACCACAGTCATGTTACTCATGTACAACAGGGTCTGTCTGAATATCTTTTTTTTGGTCTAGATCTATGCGAGGTCCGCCCACCACAAGGTGGCCTTGATGAACAGAAAGGGAGTTGGCTATTTTCTAATTTTGTTGCAGTGATGCAAACAATAAACCCAGCATTATTATATATCAATGTTATTACATGTACAGGTTATTGTCAGATAGTGACACAGTGGAACATCAGTAATATTTTACTACAAAGACTGAATGAATGTGAATTATGTACTTTAAGGATTCCTACAGAGAGACCTTTAAACCCACCATTCATCATCTACTGAGCCCTGTATACTAATTGTAACATCCATTACACTGAAAGGTCCAAAACATTGGATAAGTCCCTCTCAGATAATTAACGTGTGACATGTCACTCGTGCTTGGAACCATCTTGAAAGTCTGATATCCCTCAGTGCTTTGGAGTGGATTTTGCTCGGCATGTTTGAGAGGACAGATCTGTCACAGACCTTACATCCAGTAAAGTAGATCATGTGATCGTCTCACTAGAAGTTAATTATACATAGGGCTTATGTACTTTGGGTATCAACCAGCCATTTACTATAAATGTAACCAGGCAGATTTCCGTTTCATCTATTCATAGAGCAAAGAGGAAATAGCTCGTCAGATGAGGGAGCGAAACTGGTGAACAGAGTCTTTTTTGAGATCCTTTGATGAGGGTTGTAAGGATATGGAGACATGTATTATGGGTAATTAGTACTACAACAATAACAACAACAAGAACAGGAAAAAATGCAGTGTACTTCATGACTTGTCCCAAATTCTGGATGTGTAGCTTGAGCTAAGCTAGCATTAAAACCAAGAACAATTCAGGTCATCAGTTAAAACAATCCACATGGCATGTTATAACATCACTTACTCCAAAAGGTATTTTCTTGGCAAATTATTATCATTTTTCCCCCCTTATGACTAAAACTTGCTTCTGAACCGTATTCTGTGGGATTAGGGAACAAAAAAACAAAACAAAACAAAAAAAAACATGATACACATAGCTTTTTGTTCTTACAGGTCCTGAATCTCTTCTTGGCATTGCTGCTCAGCTCCTTCAGTGGAGACAATCTGGCATCATCAGACGAAGATGGTGAAATGAATAACCTGCAGATTGCCATTTCTAGAATCACCAGGGGCATCGATTGGATCAAGGCCTCCATTATCACACACGTAAGGCGTTTGCTGGGCCTGAAACCGAAGGAAGAGGAGAAGAAAGAGAACGATTTGGTCCTGAATCACATGGACACAGCTGAGTCAGGGGACGAGACAAAGGAGGAACTGAAACTGCTTGATGGTGGTCTTAGAGTGGCTGTTGTTCCTATCGCAAAGGGGGAGTCTGACGTGGAAAGCCCTTATGATGATACTGCTTCCGAGAATGAAGAAGAATATGAAACTGATCAAAAAAAGAAAGTAAGTTTTTTTTAGATAATTAAGTACACAAATCATCCCAACAGAAAAAATTGTTATTGTTAACATAAAGATAATTAATAATTATTTGCCGAAGGGAAGGTGAAGGTCACCAGAGGGGAATTGTTCTACTATATTCTACACAGGAATATAGGCAAAAAAAAATAAAATTCACAATAAAATGAGATTTTTATTTATTTTTAATTTTATTTTACATTTTTGACAGACAGGTGAGCTTGACACTGAGCTCAGCAAGCAGGTGCATAAGCGCTGTGCAATGGTGTTTTTACACGCATTAAAAAAGTTCTAGTATATACTGCATGGAATTCTAAGAAAGGTTAACTAAAATTAGATTTGAAAAATGTTTACAAATTATTTTAAAAGTAAATAACAATAATGACATCATCTGCTCCTAGTAACCGTGACAAACTATGGGTCAGCCATCAGATTGCGTCATTCCTGTGTAGTTAATACTAATATAACATATTGATTCAGTGGTTAACTTTTTCATTTTCAAATCAATTCTCTTGCTCTCTCAATTTGCCTAACTGCTTAATCTTATTATTAGGGTCTCGGGAAGGCAGGAGTCTATCTCAAGGGCAAATGGGCAAGTGATACACCCTGAACAGCTCACCAGATCATCACATTCACACCTAGGGGTAATTAGGAACAGCCAATTAAACTATTGTGCATTGTCTTTGGACTGCTGGCTGAGATAGGCCCCAGGCTCCCCACGACCCAAATAGGATTAAGCAGTTCAGCAAATGAGTGAAGTGATAACATATCGGTCAGGTGATTAGTAATTATAGTGTAAGTCTGTTACAAAGCACTGAAACTGGAGACTTCTTCCAGCAAGTTTAAATAAACAAACATGTCCTTACAGAAAACCTTTATTACCATCACTTAAGTATTAACACATTATTAGATTGTATGACACGTTCACCATGAACCTCCATATGAGTAAAGAATCACACATTAGAATGGAATACCTATAAAGCTGTGATTGGTGTTAGTGTCAGATAAAACTCTTATAAAGTTAATGAACGCCTTCTGAACCAAACATCATGAAGAATTTAACTATTAATGAATATGAATATTCCTACACCAAACAACCTCTTTTAAGTTCAAGTGTGGAAATCATGGTCCGAATGTAGCTGGGCAGAGAGAAACAAAAACGCTGAGTGTTTTTATGGGTGTACTGGAGGTCAGGTGTCACAGTGACGGAGCGTGGGAAACAGCACCAGCGCAGCATGATTAGTTAACCTGTTCGACACCCACCTGACCTCTGGGGTTCCTCTTTCACTCCTTTTTTCCTTCCTCAAATTTTTACTCTTTTGTATAACTTTTTGTGTCATTTTTACTCTTTTCTCATGTATCTAAAAATCTTTCTGTTCATGTATTTACTCATTGCTCAGTAGTGAAGCTTAGATGTGTGGTGTGAGGTCAAATATTTTGTTAAACATTTGTTTCAATGAGGTACATGAGCCCTGACTCATTAGGCAACTGTTTGTTGGTATGTCTGCAAACTGGCTTGAATTACGTGGCTCGCATAGCATACTCTCGCGTGTCTAAATGCTTGGCATAACCCCGCTAGCCATGTTTCTCCACAGGGAAGAGGATACATAGCTGCAACGGTGCTAAGCAATCAGCTCCATTTCACTAGAATTTAACCAGGCTAAAAAACAAAACCACATGACCACAAGCAGTGCCATGCAGCCTACATTTCTAATATAAAGTGAATTTGGAATTTGTAAAGGTAGAAGTGCTTCACATTACTGTGAATTACATACAATTAAAAAAGACTGCTGGGGATATCCAAATGGATAAACAGCATGGTACTGTGCTTTATTAGACAGATCTGTTTACTCCTTAAGCTTTAGTTACATCTGGCTACGTCAGTGAAAGAGGAATACCGTCCAAATCCAAGGGATAGATTTATGCAGCACACTTATCATTCACAGTGTCTTCTTCATGCTGCTAAATATAACTCCTTTTGAACTGTGCCTCTGAAGCCAGCTATATTCTCGGACAAGATGTCCTGAGCTCGCTGGCTAAGAAAGTACAAGAAAAACACAGTGACAGTTCAAAAATAAATACAAGATAAATATCTGGTTTGCTTGTTTAGCATATTGCATGTCATATGTTAATGGTTTACAGCAGTGGTTCAGCAGGGGTTTTTTTTGTTTGTTTATCACAAACCACAAGGTTTTTTTCCCAGTAGAGTTTTCGTCCAGAACCTTCTCACGATTATGTACCTCTCACACCGCACACAGAAACTTATCTTTTATTTATCACCTATTTTGGACAGCTGAAGGATGCAGACGACTCATCCAGCTGCAGCACGGTGGACAGACCCCCAGAGGTGGAAGAGGCTGAATCGGAGGATGAACCTGATACCATCACCCCAGTGGACTGCTGCACAGAGAGTAAGACTCACTAAGTTCTTTCAGTGCCACTAAATTGGAAGCAGATTACCCCAGATACCTTACTATTAAAAATTATTACAGGCTGCACAGTGGCTTACATAGCCCTGCTAAAAAAATCCAGTTTGGTCTGAATACCAGCTTCTAAAAACACGGGCTGTGCTGGTCACACTGGTAGCTTATTATTAATACCAGATCGTTCCAATGTCCTTAGTGATTGATTAAACTGATCAGTACATGTTTACAGGATTCCGTCATGCGCTCAGGTTACTGTCGTCGGTCCATCACAGGGCCAACACACACACAACCGTTCACATTCAAACTCGCACCTAGAGGAAGTTTTGAACAGCCATATTGCCTATTGTTCATGTCTTTGGGTGGCATGGTGGCATAGTGGTTAGCAAGTCCTCCTAACAGCAATAAATTCTCGGGCTGTTGCCTAACTGGCTGTTCCATTGTGCCCCTAGCTGTGACTGTAAATTGTTGTGTGTGTTTTGGCCATGTGATGGTCTGGCAAGCTGCTTGGGGTGTATCCCGCCATCACCTAGTGTCAGATGAGATAAGCTCCATCCTCCATGCGACCCTAGTAGGATTAAATAGTTTGTGAGTGAGTGAGTGTCTTTGGGCTGCGGGAGGAAACTGGAGTACCCAGCGGAAACCCAAGCAAGCAAACTCCACACAGACACGCCCCTCGCAAAGTCTGTGACTTGACGCAGGAACCTCTTGTCAAAATGAAGATAAATTAGAAACCAAATACTATTCAAGTATTTATTTCATGTAATATTGGACCATATTGATGAGAATAAGTAAACAAACAACAATATATAATAATAACAAAAATAACAGCCTCTTTATTCAGGAAGAAAGTCAATATTTAGTGCGGCCACGCTTTACTTTGATTACAGCATTTAACCTTTCAGGCGTAGTGTTCACATATTTTTTATTTCAAAAAATAGCCATACTTTTACCTCAATATACTTGTCGGAATACACCGGCGTCCCCTGTTTCCATCCAGGGCGTCATTGTGGAAATGGTGTAGGATTAAAAAACCTTGGCATTCATATTGACAATAAACTGAACTGGGTTAAGAACACTACCGCACTTTATAAAAAGGGCCAGAGCTGTCTCTATTTTTTGAGGCGGCTGTCATTTAACATCTGCCGAACACTGCTCAGGATGTTTTATGAGTCTGTTATGGCCAGTGCCATCCTCTATGCAGTCGCATGCTGGGGCATCAGGCTGCGGGTTGCAGACGCAAACAAACTGAACAAACTGATCCGCAAGGCCAGTAACGTTGTGGGAATGGAGCTGGACTCTCTGACGGTAGTGTCGGAGAGGCGAATGTTATCCAAAATAAAGACAATATTCAACAGTACCTCCCACCCGCTTCACAACCTGCTGATCAGTCGCAGGAGTACGTTCAGTGAGAGACTGATACCACCTAAATGCTCCACTGAAAAACTCTTTCTCTTATCCTTTTCTTTTCTTGGTTTGGAGCAACTGTGTGCACACAATTTCCTCCTGGATCAATAAAGTATTCTGATTCTGATTCAGAATGATTTGTTTTGGTTCTCATTGCCTACAATAGCATTGTTCATTACATTTTCAGCAAAAAATTAGAGAGAAGTAATGTGGCCAACTCAGAATGTGGCCAACTCACATGATTTTTGGTGTGACAAGAAATCATTCATTGAGAAAATCACATCAGTTGGCAACATTCTGATCATGTGGGACCAATGTACACATTTAAATTAAGTAACGTGAGTAATTATTTTTATCAGTGTATTAGGAGCTCTTTTAGACAAAAGTGGTGGTGTAGAATCTTCACTGCACTCTACTGTATAATTTAAAAATAACTTATTTACGAGTAACAGTAATTCTGAATTGAAAAAAATTAAAAATCTACCATCTTTTCATATTGCAATGGATTTTTCCAGAGCCAAAGTTATGTAATGGAATCTGAGTGAGAAATAGTAAAATAATAAAACACTAACTCGTCTGCCCTCTACATTAAAGAATGCATTAGGCGCTGCCCATGCCTGGATTTGGATATCACCACGAGCAGAGGAAAGACATGGTGGAACCTTCGTAAGACCTGTTACGCCATTGTGGAGCACAACTATTTTGAGACCTTCATCATTTTCATGATTCTCCTCAGCAGTGGTGCCTTGGTAAGCTCAAGAAAAAAAACATGATGATGATACACTGTAAGACTGTTTTTTGTAAAGGGTATATACAGCTCTGAGATGTGAACGTATGTGTTTTTTTTTTTTTATCTCCGATCAGGCATTTGAGGATATTTACGTCGAGCAGAGGCGAGTAATTAAGATCATTCTCGAGTATGCAGATCAGGTCTTCACTTACGTTTTTGTCATCGAGATGCTCCTGAAATGGTTAGCGTATGGCTTCAAAACCTATTTCACCAACGCTTGGTGCTGGCTGGACTTCCTCATTGTTGATGTATGTCCGTATGTTTATCATAACAAAGTTATAATTATGCATTATTTATAGAATGGCCAAAGAAATTATACACTACATAAAATATTGAATGGAAATACAGGATAAATATAATTTATCATTATATATTATCGTTATATTATAACAATTATAAAATTATCTCACAGGTCTCTCTGATCAGCCTGACCGCTAACATTCTGGGTTACTCCGAGCTCGGACCCATCAAATCCCTCAGGACCTTGAGGGCTCTGAGGCCACTTCGTGCTCTGTCCAGATTTGAAGGAATGCGGGCAAGTACATGATTTTCCATTTAAAAAATCAGAACCAATGTATGATTTTCTCCAGTGAGAGTCTCTGGGGCGAGTTCCAATCAATCTGGTTAGCACATCTGCCTCGCAGCATTTTCTTCTCTAATTTTCGTCGCCAATTCCAACCTGTCAAGTATTACCCCCCTATCATGCAACCACCACTGCAGGGAGGGGTGAAAGCAAGCACATGCCCCCTTCCTGCCACCCTCATCTTTACGAAATGCTGCTCATGAATATTCAGCCTAATATTCTTGAAGCGAAAGCACTATCTACTCCCTTGTATGTATGAGTTCACAGATGCCCATGATTGATTGGTTATCGCTTTAAGTGACCAAAGGGTAAGCATATGCTATCTCTCCCTCCCGTGAGACCTCGGCCAATCAGCTCCACGTTATTCAACCTTGCGATCTCCAGGATCATTGTAGTGCACCTTGTCGATGTGCCACTCCCGAGCCTCAGTTTTCTATCTTTTACTAACAAAGAATACTTTAAAAAATATTTGTGTTTCTTTCATTTGTAACAGGTGATTTAATACATTTGTTAAGCACATGTTTAAAAGTAGTTTGGAAATCTTGTCAACGTCCTCAGGTGGTGGTTAATGCCCTGGTTGGAGCCGTCCCCTCCATATTTAATGTGATGCTGGTGTGTCTGATCTTCTGGCTGATCTTCAGCATAATGGGCGTGAACCTGTTTGCTGGAAAATTCTATTATTGCTTTAACTCGACCTCTGAAGAGTATTTCTTAAATGATGTCGTGAATAACAAGACCCAGTGCTTGGAACTAATGGAAAGTTTTGAGGAAGTGCGATGGATGAACACAAAGGTCAACTATGACAGCGTGGGTATGGGCTACCTCGCCTTGCTCCAAGTGGTAAGTGTTTATACATTAATGGATGAATGGATGGATAAATAGATGGATGGATGGGTGGTCGGTTGGGGTATGGTGAGAAAACAGCATGCAATTCAATTTGCTTGTTTTGTTTTGATTGTGTATCTTGATGTTTTGTTGGTTCAAAGGCAACTTTTAAGGGTTGGATGGACATCATGTACGCCGCTGTAGATTCTCGTGGGGTAGGTCACAAAGTGCTTGCCATAACCTGATGATACGTAAAGAATAAATGCAACAACGGTTGTAATTCATTTATTACTGCTTTTCAACACTGGTTTCTCTTTTTCCTCTTTAACTAGGTGGAACAACAGCCACACTATGAGGCAAACCTCTACATATACCTGTACTTTGTTATTTTCATCATCTTTGGGTCCTTCTTTACCCTCAATTTATTCATCGGTGTCATCATTGATAACTTCAACCAACAAAAATCAAAGATAAGTATAACAAAGACAAAGGAAACATGACAAAGGAAGATGATGGTTTCTAACTGAATTAGCTTTAATCTGCTGGAAATCAAATCAAGTCTGGTGGAAGTGATAAATAAATTACACTGAGATGGTTAAATGCGTGGGTTTAAATGTTAAATGTGCAGTTAATGATGGCAGGATTTGATGAAGTTAGTGAAGTGTGACTGTTGTTTTTTCTTTCAAAGTTAAATAGTTTCTAAAAGCACCACATTCAATAGTGTTTCACCCCCTCTTCATTAAGGAATAAAAAACTGTACGTTTATCGCTCCATTTAATGCTGTAGAATGTCTGCATCCTGAACTCCATTCAAAAGAACTTCAGATAGTAGAACTTACTGACACTTTCCATAAATATTAAATAATAATTAACTCAATAAGTTTGAATCTTTTGTATTATTCCTATAAGGAGCGTCCCTGTGAACGAGTTGTTACGGAAATGTCAACATAACAAGTGCAAGAATTAATCAATACCTTTGGACCAATCAGAGTTGAGAATTCAACAATACTGTGTTATAAATATATTAATAATACAAAAGGTAGTCAGATCACTTCAGTATACTCACTCACTCATTCACTCATTTAATGTTTTGCCAAACCGCTTAATCCTACTAGGATCGCTGGGTGGTTGGAGCCTATCTCAGCCGACACGTAGCGAAGGCCAGGTACACCCTGAATGGCTCACCAGACCACGGCAGGGCAAACACATACAAACTACCATTCACACTTACAACTACAAGCAATTTGGAATAACCAGTTCATCTAATGTGCATGTCTTTGGACTGTGGGAGGAAACCGGAGTAGCCAGAGAAAGTCCATGCATAAATACCTGAGCTCGGGACTCGAACCCAGGACCTACTAGCATTAATATATTTGATGTATTTTATTACATATATGTATAAATAGCTTTTGCAGATATAATTATTTCAATGTGGATATAATGAGCAATTTGTAATCAGCCCATGGCAAAAAATACTAACTAACTAACTAACTAACTAAATACATAAATATCTTCAAAAGTTCTTAACTCTAATTTTGTCAAATGCATGTCAAATGCTTTTGGGATTTTAAGTATAATAACTAAAAGAATAACTGTCCTCCTGTGCTTCCTTACTTAGGAGGACAGGACCTTTTCATGACAGAGGAGCAGAAGAAATATTACAATGCTATGAAGAAGCTCGGCTCTAAGAAACCCCAGAAACCGGTTCCCCGTCCCCAAGTAAGTTAAGGACTCAATGTAATGGATAAATAAACACTTACCAATTAGCCTAATATTTTATATCTGTTTGTATGTAATTATTTATTCATTCATTTATTCATTTTCCAAGCCGTTTAATCCTACTAGGGCCGCGGGGAGGTAAGTCAGCCGACTCTGAACAGCTCACCAGTCCATCACAGGGCCAACACACACGCACACACACAATCATTCATGCTCACACTCACAACTAGGGGCAATTTGGAACAGCCAATCAGCCTAATGTGCATGTCTTTTAATTGTGGGAGGAAACCGGAGTACCCGGAAGAAACCCATGCAATCAAGGGGGGAACATGAAAACTCCACTCAGAAACACCCTCGCCAAACCCAGGACCTTCTTGCAGTGAGATGGATGTGCTAAACACTACGCCACAGTGCCGCCCAATATAACTGTTCTTGAATATGAAATTACTAACTGTATGATTTCCTCATTTCAACTTTTTTCCCTCACGTCTGATGTTTGAACCTTCTGCAGAACTGTTTCCAAGGCTTCATCTTCGACGTCGTCACCAAAGAGTTCTTCGACATCCTGATCATGGCCTTGATCTGTCTGAACATGGTTACCATGATGGTGGAGACGGACGATCAGAGCGAAGAGGTAGAAGAAATCCTGTACTTGATCAACTTCATCTTTATCGTCATATTCACTGGAGAGTGTGTGCTCAAGCTCATCGCCCTGCGCCAGTATTTCTTTCATGTTGGATGGAATATTTTTGATTTTGTTGTGGTCATTCTTTCAATCCTGGGTAAGTACTGGAGTTCATTTTAGATATTCTGTCAGGCTTATTAGCAGGGTTCGGGTCATGTGCTCAGATTTTCTGACATCCTGAATGCTTGAAAACATTAAATGTGTATCCATGTATTTTATTCATTCGTTTAATAGGAAACCTTTTCATTTGTTTAATAGAAATTCAAAAGTGAATTCAATCTAAAACACTTTTTAATACCAGGGCATTACTTAGTGAAACTTCAGTACTATTATTGGTTTTATTTTGATGGCAGGAGACCAACACAAATTAAAAACCTGCATTTCTGTTGTGTTAATAAAAAAAAAAATGAACTAATCAATCACAGATTTTGCATTGAAATAATCACTCACTCATTTGCCGAACTGCTTAATCCTATTAGGGTCGTGGTCTCAACCAAAACTGGGCGAAACCTGGGTACACTCTGTACAGCACACCCGACACACACAGGGCCAACACACACAGCCATTCACACTCACACACACATAGAGGCAATTTAGCTTAATGTGTATGTCTTTAGACTGAGGGAGGAAACCGGGGTACCCCGAGAAAACCCACACAAGCATGGGGAGAACATACAAACTCCACACAGATACACCTGAAGCAGACCCCCCAGGCTCGAACCCCAGACCCTCTTGATGTGAAGCGGATGTGCTAACCACCATGCCACGCTAGAAATTAATTCATCACAATTAATTGTGATTATAAATTTGTTATAATGCATATTTAAATGTGAAATGACCAAATGAATGTAGAATACTTATTTTCAGATTACTTTTATTTTTTCAATGGTTCCATCTGGCAATTTTTTATACTGAAACCTTCCACCTAAATCTCTTTCACTCTTCATCTCCATCTTTAGTTAGCATTTTTTGGTGAAGATGAGTTACGTGGCATCCATGTCATTCTTGGGTTGCAATCATGTTACATTTTGAAATTCGGGCTCATTTCTGGTTTTCAGAAAGGGGCGAGGTCCACCCATTTCAAAGTAGATGCCATGCAAGAAGCAGAAGTATAGAAAATGCAGCTGCATTAATGATATTAATTTATTTTAGCTTATTAAATATTGTAAAATAATCGTAACAATTTATACATTAATTATTAGAAAGAGCCCAATCCACGCACCCATTAAGGCAAATGTACAAAAATTTAAAAGTCAATTCTCAACATCTTATTTGCTTAATTTTTTGTGTGTAAATGAGTTTTGATATGTTCAAGCCTTCATTAAATCAACACCATGAATATTGTTTATATAGAAATGTTTAAATGTATAATTCTATTAAAACTGCATATACAGACGCTGACCTGTTATTAATCATATTTTAGGCTTGGTCCTATCAGACCTCATCGAGAAGTACTTTGTGTCACCTACGCTTTTCCGTGTCATCCGGCTCGCCAGAATTGGCCGCGTTTTGCGTCTGATCCGAGGCGCTAAAGGCATCCGGACGCTGTTGTTCGCTCTGATGATGTCCCTCCCTGCCCTCTTTAACATTGGCCTCCTTCTCTTTTTAATCATGTTCATTTTCTCGATATTCGGCATGTCCAACTTTGCCTACGTGAAAAAAGATGCCGGCATCGATGACATGTTTAATTTCGAGACCTTTGGAAACAGTATAATATGTCTGTTCATGATCACAACTTCAGCTGGCTGGGATGGGCTTCTATCCCCTATCCTCGATACCACCCCTCCCGACTGTGACCCGAACTTTGAGAATCCTGGCACGAATGTCAGAGGTAACTGTGGGAACGCTGGAGTGGGAATAGTCTTCTTTTGCAGCTACATTGTGCTGTCTTTCCTTGTGGTGGTCAACATGTATATTGCCATCATCCTGGAGAACTTCAACGTGGCGACAGAGGAAAGCAGCGAACCTTTATGCGAAGAAGATTTTGAGATGTTCTATGAGACATGGGAGAAGTTTGATCCAGATGCTTCACAGTTCATCGAATACAAAGTGCTGTCTGATTTCTGTGACACCCTGAAAGATCCTTTGAGGATCCCCAAACCCAACACGGTCAAGCTGATCACCATGGACCTGCCAGTGGTTCCCGGAGACAAGATCCACTGTCTCGACATCCTGCTGGCCCTAACAACTGAGGTGCTTGGGGAGTCTGGGGAAATGGACATGCTCAAGTCGAGTATGGAGGAGAAATTTATGGCAAACAACCCCTCTAAAGTGTCATATGAGCCAATCACCACCACTCTTCGACGCAAGCAGGAGGATGTGGCTGCTAAGGTCATCCAGAGAGCCTACCGCAAATACAAACTCAGGTCTTCTGGCAAAAAGGGAGCCTCCAGTGTCAGACAAAAGGGCGAGAAGCCTCCATGTGTAGCTCTGCAGAACGACGTGGTCTTACACGCTGCTCCCTTCACCATCCCTGATTCGACCTACGTGAACAACTTGAGGGAGTCCATCGTGTAGTGAGATCTTACGGAGGGTTGGTTACATATTTTCAAAGTGATACTGTTTTCAAAAAAACTGCTTGTTCACTTCCAAAATTAGTCCCTAATGTGACGAGAATGTGAGTATGAGCCGCAGATGTGAGCTTTATAGTTCGCTATAAACAAGTTAAAAACTAAAATCAGTGAAGTCAGTCTGTCATGTAGCAGCAAGATGTTAGTTGGGAGCTAAGCCCAGTTTCTGGTCCCAGAAGAAAAGTACACACACACACACACAAAAAAAATACGAATGTAGAATGGGACTTTAAGATAATCTGTGAATACTTTTGATACAAGGTTAGCTCTTGGCAAGAAGAAATTATTAGCTTACATTGTGCAAATGCAGAAGGGTTTTTATTTGTCATAATTTGATATGAAACTAAGAAAGGAATCGATGTATCTATTTTACTTATAAATCTAAATCAGTTTAATGTTATAGACTGGAATATACTGCCAATAATCCATATCTGAGATATTTACCAGATTTATATATATATATATATATATATATATATATATATATATATATTTCCACAAGGATCTTTATGTAAAATCTTACTTTATGTAAAATATACAGTAGGATAACTCAAATCATCTCAAATGTTACAGCCATGTAACTTAACAGAATCTAAATCTAAAAACAACAACTTTTTTATAGTTGTTGATTTGTTTTCACTAACCCTTAATTCTAATACTGTTTAACATCAACCTCAAGTGTACATTTTCACTTGGACGTGTGTTTGTCTTGCTTCATGCCTCATGGTGGTTATTTGCAGCATGAGGAAACAGGAATGTGCCTCACCTTGAAATTAAAACAACATGTTTTTTGGCAAGGCAGTTTATTATTTTTTTAAAAATAGATTCGTTTATGGATTGCTAATGTTTAATCTAGCTATTTAGCAAAATAAAGGTACAAAGTTATCATGTACAGAATAAGTAGCTGGATTAGCCGAAGTAAAAGCTAAATCTTGTTCCTATTGAGATTTATAAATAGCAGTGGTTTGCCAAAGGCGAGGTAGATACTGAGGAATAGCCTCCGAAACTGAACCTCGAGTCACTGGTATCTGTTTTTAAAAAAATGTCTGTTAATATATACTACATGGGAACAGTGTGATCTGATTGGTTCACTGTCTGGGGGATGGTAAGCAATGATTGAATAAGGTGAAGTATGATATGGAGAATTATTTGATCGAGGTGGTGTTGTAACACCCAGTGTGGACTTTACATTTTTTAAAGGTAAAAAGGTACTTTAGTCAAATTTTAAATGAGTTTCAAATATTAATTCACCTCAGGCTCAGTAAAAATCTCTGACAGTGACCTGGTGAATAATTTTCATTATTCCAAAACAGTGAACTTATCGGCTCGTGCCAGTCCTGTGTAATCTATATGATACAGTGTTATCCCCATTTCCAGCTGTTTAAACTCAGAAATTTGGACCTCAAATTAAACCCCCCCCACAATTTGTGTTTTTTCTTTTAAATCTCACATTTTAACACACAACAACAGTAATGAAACACTACTTTTCTATTTGTAAGCAGGATAATAAAAATAGTATTTTAGCTTTATTTTTAGCAGATACTTTAGTTGGTAAAATCTGGAACATTGACCACAGGGTTTGTGTTTTTAAAAAAGTTAATGCATCAGGAATGGTAAAGTTATGACTTATTGAGAATATTAGCGGGCCAGTTTATTGCATGAGCTTTACTGCTTAAACACAACAAAGAAAAACATTTTCATGAAGAAATCCATGATTTTAGCCCTTTAAAGAAGTGATGCTTAAGAAAAAGGAACAAAGAAAAGTAGATAAAGGTGTTGAACGAAACTTTGGACACGCTAACATGTATACATGCTAGCATGCTAACAATTTCACGAATCAAATCTACAGTACTGTGGGAGAAATGTTTGGTTGATTTGGGCTTTATTTTCTTGACTGTAGGATATAAAACCTTTTGTATATCATGTTTAAAAAAAAGTTTTTCACTGAATTTATTTTAATTAATTAAAAAAAAATTTCTTGAGATTTTATTCAGGTCTGGGTCTACATGTATGAATCTAAATAAAAGTCTTAAATAGTTATTTTTATTTATATATAAATATGTAATATAATTACTATTAAACCAAAAAAGTTAATATTGCTTTAATCTAAGATTTCCTTTCATTTCAGAAAGAATTTCATGATTTCTTATTATTAAAATTTGCTTTCTACAGCTTTTTCTTATGTTTTTATTACAGTTTAATCACTGCTATTGCCACAAGACCAAAGATAATTATACAGAATAGTGTAAAACTCTGCTGATCAGAATTCTGAAGGATCTACTGGCTGTCAGATCCTAATATGACTTTTAAGGCATCCATCCATCCATCTGTCTACTTTCCTTCACTTATCCAAGGAGGATACCCTCCCCCCAACGACACCCTTCAGCATCTCCTGTAGGATCCCAAGGCATTCCCAGCCCAGACGGGATATATAATTCCTCTAGCAAGTTCTGGGTCCACCCCAGGGCTTCCTCCCACTTGGACGTACCCGGAACACCTCTAAAGGGAGGCTAGTAGGAGGCATTCTGATCAGATGCCCGAACCACCTCAACTGACTCCTTTCGATGCGGATAAGCTGTGGCTCTACCCTGAGCTCCCCCTAGATGTCTGAGCTTCTCAGCCTATCTCTAAGCCTGAGCCCAGACTTTTAAGGAGTGTTTTATTAAATATAAGAGCAGTCAGTGATTAAAGCCTATCAACACCAGAATTTATTGTTAAAGCATAAAGCATAAATAAGTTTCTTATTAAGGTGATGAAGATTTTGGTGGTTTTCGATTATATTAGATTTATTTAATTTAATTAGAAATTAGTTTTACATAATAAAAGTTTATGTCCTGTTTTAAGATCATCTAATAAAAATATTTCTTTATTCATTCACCTTTTTTTTTTGGTAAATTTTTTTTGGAATATTTAAAAGGACATAATCTATGAAAAAAAAGCTTACATCTAAAGATTTATTTGTAAAAAATAAAAATTCTGTGTGAGGGTTTTTTTTTTTACTATTACATTTTTTGTAAAGTGAAGGGTGTCTGAAATACCCCATGCAGGATACAGGATACGTAAAGATATTACGTTGATGTTTTATTTTTCACACACAGGAAGGTCGAACTTAAACCCTTCACTTAGCTTTATATTTCCTGTCAGAATCATTCAACATGGCTAATAAATATATATGCAATAATAATAATAACAACATCAACTTCGACACTACAAATTTGTAATGTAATGATGTAAACACTAACAGACACTTTATAGCAGTTGTTCAAGTATAAAAAGTGACTAAATCATCATTTTTACATGTTCTTATTATGTGTAAAGTCTTAAATGCCTGACAGTGTATTTAGATAAAATATAATACAAGTAAAAATACGCAAATAAATAAACAATCCATGTCATTTTCTTGTGGCAAAAACTTAATGGAAAAAAAACCCAATTGAAATAAACACATGAAATAAATAAATTACTTTACAGAAAACTTTGTGTACATGATCAACTGCATGTTTTGTTTGGTTTTTTTTATCTGCAAATTATCCAATTTTTCAAAAACAGTTGTTACTACAGTATCAATGAAACCTGATTTTCGCCATCGCTACTGTCAGAACTGCTGTCTGGGAAAACATTAGGAAACACCTCCTGACCAACCAGATTGTTGATATACCAGGCGTATCTCTGGTATAAAACATTTGATACTTTCTGCCAGTGCTTTTCAGTCCGATTCTCGCTCCAACTCTCTAGTTTTCTTTTTAAGTTAAATCCATCGAGGGAATTTTCTGTGAAATCTCTGAAACCTACAACAATCATGATGCACATTCATTTACATCTCTGTATTGCTGTATTCTGTATAATTTGTGAATAAAATGTATTTTTGATGACAAAATTTAATAAAGTAGAAAGCCTTTCTTTAAATATTGTGCTATTATTTGGTTTATTTCTGCTATACTAAGAGCACCAGCACAGAGCTCACCTGAGAGAGATGTGGGTGAAGGCTGATCTCATTAAACCCTCCAAAACGCAATCAGACCATCAGAAAATGGGAAAATCAAACTAGCAAAGTAAGCAAGGGTGGAACCAGAAACTCACTGAAGAGAAAAACAAGTCTTGGTAACAAAACTAGAGACACTTGGATGAAACTTTTAACCGAAGATTCAGGTTAGATTTTTTTGTTAGTGTGATTAGAAACAGGTGAATGCATTTAGTCTTGTTCAGCAGCAGTGAGTTCTGGTTCTTGTAGCCAAGGCTGACTGTAATCTCTTCAGCTTCATAGTATCTTTTAATAACTTGACCAACAAACGTTTCTGAACCTTCAGGAATGTAGTGCATAGAACGTATGACCTTACAGCACTATACTAGTATTACCACTGTCCACTGATTTTCTGTCTGCCATGACCAGTGAAGAGCAGCACAGTGGCGTAGTGGTTATCACGTCCGCCTCACAAAAAGAAGGTCATGGGTTCGTGTCCCAGATACGGTGAGGCTTGTATGTTTTCCCAGGTTTGTTCTGGGTACTCCAGTTTCCTCCCACATGCACATTAGGCTAATAGGCTGTTCCAAATTGCCCCTAGGTGTGAGTGTGAATGGTTGTGTGTGTGTTGGCGAGCTATTCAGGGAGGGCCCTGCCTTCACCTGGAGACAGCCTCTCCGCAATCCTATTAGGACTAAGCATTTTGGTGAATGAATGACCAGTGAAATAAAGATGTCTAACAAAGCATTCTTCTTCCTGGTTTGTTTCAATTGTTTTTCTTTTAAAGCTTAGCAAATAAATTGCATTAGCGCCCTCTGCTGTCGACTATCAGTATCAGTCTGAAACTTAGTATTGAAGTGATGAGATGAACCATGGAGTGGCTATCTGGTGGCTATTGAACGGATAGATGTTTCAAGATGTCCACTTTGCCCCTGCACGCTCTATTTGCTCATGGCGCGCTGTACAGGTTTCAATTTAGGCAAGGATTAGTAAACATGTAAAAATTAGTAAAATGGTGCGCTGTACCATGGCTGGCCAGTCCCTCTGACACCAACATCCTGACACTTCGGAGTACGTGATGGAAAGAATGTCACTGTAATGTACAGTCCTTGTCAAAAATAAAGAGTTTTATTGTTTTAGCTATAAAGCAAAGTTTACGGTTTTGCAGATAATCATTGTGTAAACGCATTGATTCTTAACTTAGTCACTGAATGATTTCCAGAAAGTTCCACAACATGTCCTGTTGTGATTGATAATGCGCTTGAGTGCTTGAGTTTAAGAGGCCTATAAAGTCAGGGTTTGCAAATTTGTGACTGAACAATGAAGTGAATGACAAAGTGAGAACAGATGTCTACACGGATGTCTCAGAGTCTTATCCGAAGTTCATCCTGTCATCAAGAAGAGCCTCCACTAGAACTCACAGGTGCCGAGAAGGTGCAACATGAGAGGGCACAAGTGTTGTGACGGAAATGACGGTGGTCAGTGTTAAAGGTGTGAAAGGCATTTCGGAGTCTGCTAGTCACCACGGCTTACTTTGAAATTGGAGTTGGGAGGAAGGCATGACGAACACGGTGGAATCTGAGGAGAAGAGACGAGCACTTTAAGATGCCCTCGAGGCCTGCTCCAAGACCTGCTTCACCTCAGAAGAAAACCAGCCTTTACCACTAGCACAGTCATGCTAAAACTGACCTCAGATCAGTTTCAGATCAAATAGAGCCAGGGTGTTCCTTTAGACTGGGTCAGTGGTGGTGTAGTTACATGATGTTAAAGGTCATGGGTGAGATTTGAAACATCCCATGGGTGCAGGTTGTCCAGTAGTATGACCTCCTGGAGCTTATAAATCATGATATAACAAATGGGTAGACATCAAACACCAAAAATAAATCAGTTGGAAAAGTCTGTGTGCGAAAAAAGAATCATTATTTATTAGTTATAAGGGTAGTGTGATGAAGGAGAGCTAAACCTGTATCTTAAAGATGGCGCGGCACTGTGGCTGCCTGTCGGAACCAATAACAAAACTAAATTAATTTGCGAATACGTATTCTACATTCATTTGGTAATTTCACATTTAAAGATACATAATAACAAGCTTTTCTCTTAGGCGTTTCTGTGTGGAGTTTGCATATTCTCCCCGTGCTTGCATAGGTTTCCTCCCAGTACTCTGGTTTCCTCCCACAGTCCAAAGACATGCACAGTAGGCTAATTCCAAAAAAATATCGGTGTAAGTATGAGTATGTGTGTTGGCCCTGCATTGGTCTGGTGAGCTGTGCAGGGTGTACCTCGCCTACACCCAGAGTCGGCTGAAATGGGCTTCAGCCTCCCTGCTCCCTAACAGGATTAAGTGTTTTGGCAAATGAATGAATGGATTAAGTATCTTCCATCTACTATCTATGTGTTTATTCTTCTATTATCAGTTCAGTTTGGATGAATATAAAGATTTCCTGGTGAAACAACCCCAGCTCATGGGCTTAGTATTTCTTATTTACCCGTTCTATATTTTGTTTTGGTTCTGTATCAGTTTACAAAAGCCATACCAAGACGGCGTGACCGGAGGAACAATTTTGTGCATGTGTGATAACTTGGCAGCACAACAGTGACTGGTAGAAAGCGGAAAAGTCTGAGACCGAGTGTTAAGAAACCGTAGAAGGGATACTATTTCAAGAAAAAGAAAAGATGGTGATGTTACTAATATCATGGCGGCCGGTGCAGGGGTCATTAACACTTGCGTGCAGGAAGAAACAAATGGTTACAGGAAGCCATTGTGGCTGATTCCATTTTATTTACAAGAGATACCACTGTATTTCATCTCTAATTAATATACCTGGGAAGTAAATGAGACCCTTTATTCGTCTTATATTTGAGCACACTGTCATGAATTACTTCTTATATGTTGTCCTGAATGGGGGTCATTTAAATCCAGGTCAACTAAAACCCCATATATTTTGTGGTATTAATGTTTTGCGGTCTTAAAACCTTCGAACATCCGGCCCTTAGAGAGTTGACTCCATCTATACCTTGGCATCAACATGAAAGGGTTTAGTTATTTTGGGGGGCATTAGCGCCAGCGGAAGTAACGGATGGGGCTGTTAAAAGAAGAGTTACATGATAGCACTTTAAAATAGCTGTGGTGGTCCCATCCAAACAGGGTACCATACATTAACAGCGAAGGTAGAGACAGGAAAAGAAAAAAAAGGCAATAAGATGTGCCTGTGGATCTACGGGTGTTTGTGTGCGAAGGTAAGCTGCGATTATGTTCCAGGAAAAATTAATAATAGTAAGTGTAAATAATTATTAATAATAAGCTTAACACTGAAATTATTAATAATAATAAGTGTAAAGGATATCAGGACATGTCTACTTCATCTTTCTTTACACCCAGATTCCTTAAATGCTTTCTTTTGCGAAATATCAAAATGAGTGCAGCGTGGCAGGAGTTCAACTAATCATATCCTTCTTAATCCAACTCGGTAGTTTTCCTACTGTCTTTCCATCAAGAGTATCATTTCCCCCAACAGGATTTCGAAGGAACACAAACCCATAGAATGCCACAACCAGTCCATCCTCCATTAGGCATGCCCCACATGCCACTCATGCAAGCGATGTTCACCATAATGTGCACACATACACACAACCCAAACAGAGGGCGGGTTGTCCTTTAGGTGGTAGCATAGCACTCGTACTAGTATGTTGAACTACACATTTCCACCTTGCTTTGGACTGCTTTGAATAAATCCAGAGTCTCTATACAGGGAAAAGAAGAAAAGCAGGGACAGGTGGCATGTTATAACTGCCAGTGAGGAAGATGTTGTGGTGATATCTAGAGAAAGCTGGTTGGTGAGTAATATTACACCGGCTCGCTTGCCCTTCTAGTCCCACCAGGAAAGAGAATAAATGCCTGTTGGAGTTTATCTGATGAGTCACGGCAGGTGGATTAAGAAGCACTTCTATTAGGATCAGAGACGCAGCATGGTCACTGCTATAATGCTTTAAGAAAGTCTTTTTTCTCTCTATCCAAGTTCTGGGTGTCTAACAAACCTTTGTTCCCTCAGTTAGAAGACAGAATGGAAGATAACCTGTAGCGCCCCATCGAGGAGGAATAACTTCATCCTACAGAAACTGGGATAGGCTCCAGCTCTGATGAGCCACTAGGCTGAGGTGTAAAAAGCCCAACAGACATTATCTTACCTCACAGTAAGAAGGTCCCAGGTCCCAGGCTCGGCAAGGAATTTTCTTTATAGAGTTTGCATGTTCTCCCCATGCTTGCATGAGTTACCTCCAGGTACTCAAGTTTCCCCTGATTCCAAATTGCTCCGAGGTGTGTGTGTGTGTGTGTGTGTGTATGTGTGTGTGAGTGTTGACCCTGTGATGACCCTAAGCTGCTCAGGGTGTACCTCGCCTTCGCCCATAGCGCCCCTGCGACCCTAGTAGGAATAAGCAACAAATAAAAGGATTGTGATTTCAACCAATGCAATTAAATAATAAATAAAATAAAACAAAAACCCAGAATACGGTTCACAGACTGATTGTATGATATGTAGTCATGATCCAATATAAAAGTCATTTTAGATAAATATATATAGCAGTGGGGCAGTGGTGGCCTGGTGGTAAGGTGCTGGATTACTGATCCCAAGGTCGGGGGTTCAAGCCCCACTATCGACGG
>JAQMYF010000022.1:42020700-42030914 GCA_030014195.1 Neosilurus mollespiculum | reverse complement strand
CTGGGTTATCAAATGCCGGCCATGTCTCTCACTGTCTGTGGTGAGAGGCATGTAAAAGAACCATTGCTGATTTTCGATTAGCCGTCAGCGTGTTTCTGCCTGGCGAGCTGTCTGGGGTGTACTCTGTCCTCGCCCAGAGTCGGCTGAGATGGGTCCTAATTAGGATTAAGCGGTTCAGAAAATGACATGACATATATATAGCAGGCTCATTTTAAAGGTCCATCATGTAGGAGTCACCTGATTGCAATTGCCTGAATGCCCCTCTCTTTCCAAGGGTGTATTAAAACATCAAGCACTTACATTCATACTCCCTTGCTTTTCGCTAATTGATAATTATGGTCATCTATTTTTTTTTTACTGTGGGTTCTCAAAATTGTTATCCAGCACCAGAAGATTCATTTTTATTTTTATTCATCTTCCCTCCAGTGTTTTCTTCTGGAATCATCTTACAAAAACCCCATGGTTTATAGTTACAGGTAATTATACACTAATAACCCTATATTCCATTTGTCCTAATATAACAGCCCTAAACCCTTAGTAGTGCACCTTATAAAGACTTCATTTGAAAGTCTGAATATTTACCCAGGGGTAAACATGGCTGTTTCACTTGAGCGTGGAGTCTTGTCACGAACGTGTCAGTAACAGTGCACTTGGTGCCATCATGTGGCTAAAAGATTTAAATATGGGAGAATTTTCACTCACTGAACAGCTTTGTGAGTTTTAATTGATTTTATCTTCCTTCACTATGGCTTGGAAACCAAGCCACTCGGCACTGTTTATTAAGTCTCCATCAGAAACCTTTCTCCAGACAGAACAGTAGTTAATATGCAGGGATTCATGAGACAACATTCTCGACTACCATAAATCAAAACATCAAATAAGGGGAAATCTTTCGGAAGAATTATTTTTATCTGTGTAGTACGGTTTCAATGAGTTGCAGATCATATTCTAAAGCGTCGTGATGTTTTTTTTGGTAGCTCCTAGTGGCCAAACATCTTACTTACACACTTTATGTTGGTTTGTATCGTAATGCATCGTAACAATCACGGCAAAAGTTTTGACTGTCAAAAATTTTGCCGCGATTATTACGATGTATTACGATTTGGCGCCAATTGTGATCACGAATCCACCAAGTTTTCTCAAGATCACCACGATTCAATCCCACGAACCCACACGCTCCACACGATCGTGGAGATCGCATACATTTTGCCCTGGGGTAACCCTGGTTAAAGAATCGGATTTCAGCTTTGAAGTGTGATAGAAACACCAAATTATGACAGTGGCTTTGTCCTTACCTGCCTAATATTCAGTGTAAATTTAAGCAAGAATGGAATGCATTTATCACCCAGATAAATTATAAGGGATTAGCATTGGTGCTATTGTGTTTTCCGGTACAATAATGTTTCTCTCCAATTTAAAAAAAAATTCATTTATTTTTGTGTGTGCGGGAAAAAAATTACATTCTCCAATCTCCCCCAAAACCACACTTGATGTTACTGAGATCAAGGCAAATAAAGGAGTGCTGTTTGTTTCTTCGAGTCCCATTTCAAACCTGAGACGTTCAGCTGCCCCCTCAGTACAGGGTTTTTTGTTAGAAATAAGAAACAGCTTAACACTGAAACTGTCACAAGCTGAAACTGTCACAAAACTTAACAGCTTAACACTGAAACTGTCACAAGCTGAGTAGGACCCAAATGCAGGACAACAGAGTGGGGGTGGACAAATTGAGATCTTTATTAAAGTTCCAAGGCAAACAAAAGTACGAAAAAAGGCAGAAGGAGGTTCAATACTACTGGTAGGCTGGGTACTTCGCTAATGCAGAACAGGCAGGAGAACAGGTAATCCACAAGAATCCAGAGCTGGTGTAGTCAGAATCACAGGCAGCGACACTGTCAATGAACCAACACTGGGGAGAGTTTTGCTGGAGTATAAGTAGGAGTCTTGATGAGCAACAGGTGTGAGGAGATAATTGGAAGCAGGGCAGGAAGCAAGGCCACGCCCGTAACCTGGAGAAGCACATGAAAAAAAAACAGGAAAACAAAAACACACAATCGCTCCCCTAGTGGTGAGATATGCGGGATCAAGACAGAAATACAGACTGTACTGAGTTGTTTGGAATTATTCGTGCTATACTAATTTGATCTCACAAATCGCGAGTACATCAATATCACAGGGATAATCAGCCCACGTAATAACTTCAGCTTTTGCAAATTTGCTGCTGGTTACAGCACAGTCTTCTCTACTCTCGAAGTTATTAGGTTCGCCGACCCACCAGAACCTGAAAACATAGTGTCATAAGATCCTCTTTATTTAATCCATCACCTGCAGACTATTATTAAGAACTCCATGATGAGTATTTACCCAGTGCTCAGTGCTGTACCATCCACCCATTTCCATTTCCCCTCTTCAGCGCTGTCAGTCAGACCGATCCAAGCCTCAGTACCCTTAAAAAGTTTACTGATGAACTCCTGTAATTGTAAGAGTATGATATATAGGGAATAAGAAATGCTGGTCTATTAATAAAGAATAAATGAAAATAAAATAGGGGGGGGGGTGATGTGGAATGGG
This sequence comes from Neosilurus mollespiculum, assembly GCA_030014195.1. NCBI lineage: Eukaryota > Metazoa > Chordata > Actinopteri > Siluriformes > Plotosidae > Neosilurus > Neosilurus mollespiculum. Next base: position 42,028,346 of record JAQMYF010000022.1, on the reverse strand, counting down.
TTGTTTGAGTACACAATGACCTGTTCTTCTTGGCTGTTGATGATCACTAGTTGAGCTCCTCTCGAGCTACAATCCTGTCTCGCTTCATTCCAGCTCTTCTTCTCAGTTGTGAGAACATACTGCTGGGCTAACATAAACTGCTGGGTGAAATTATCTGCAAAGGGTTATATTTGCAGGGTCAGCAAATTTCTAGCTGAAATAAGCACCGGACAAAAATAACTTGCATGTCTTTTCTTCCTCGAGGCTCAAACCTTTCACTTTTCACATGTACCCCTCAGACTTAGTTCAACTATTGTCTTAAATTATGTTCTTTTCTTGAAGTTGGGGCGATTTTTTTTTCTTGTGGTCTGTTTAGCTTTGTAGCACTGAAAATTATTTTAGAAAAAAAAAGAAAATTTTGAAACAAATTAATCTTCAAAATTTTCAGACCACTAATAAAAGTTACTTTTCACACGACATTAAATTTAATTCAAACAAGAACCTAAAAGTTCCTTTTAGGTGTTTGACCACAGTTACAATTGAGTAGAATTAAAGCAGAATAAAGTTATAATTTTTTTCTTGATATTTTCTATTTGTGTTAAGTTTATTGTGTTATTTGGTTCTTGTCCAGTCTTTGCCATCAGAGCTGAATCTTTGTGTTCTGCTGTCTCGCTTCCGCATTTGAATGCTTTCGATCATCTTTAGTATCTGTTTTCACATTGCTTTTAATAGTAGTATCATCTCTCCACGATAAATAAACAAAAAATATGAGCACTATGAGTGACATGGCACTTGTTAGCACAAACTATAATCAACTAAAATAAAACTGTATGCAGCACCGTAAACCGGACAGAAACACTGCTGAGACTGTCATAGTTCTTTGGAAAAAGGAAAAAAATGCTATAAAAACGCTATTAAAAAAAAAAAAGTCTGTAGTTATGAGATTGGTGTGTAAACTATAATGTTGATGAGAACATGTGAACAGAAACTGAAAACTACTTACTCAACTTCTTCTGGAATCCATCTCTCTCAGCTTGTACCTTATCTCTCTCTGCAGTCATGTTGTCGTAACTGATCTGTAACTGGTCTCGTTCTCTTGTCATGTCGTTGAGCTTCACCAGCAGCACTATGATGATGCTCAGCAGGAGAACACACAGCAGTGCTGCACACACTGCGGACAACCTGGAACATCTGCTCCCTCCAGCAACATCTCCTACAGTGGGTTGGACACAGTTATGTGACTTTCTTCTTTTTCTTTTTTTTTCTTTTTTTTTTCTTTTTTTACCATATTTCTACATTTAAAATGTCAGTGAGTAGACAGGAGAAGTATTGCATATAATATTGTACTATTGGGAGAACTAGATTACAAGAAGGGTGGCATGGTGGCCTAGTGGTTAGCATGTCTGCCTTACAGCAAGAGAACCTGGGTTTGAGTCCTTGGCTCTGAAAGTGTGAGCATGAGTAATTGTGTGTGTTGCCCTGAGATGGACTGGTGACCTGTTCAGGGTTTACCCCGTCTTCACCCTGTGTTGGTTGAAGCCTCCTTGTGAGCAAAAAACTTTGTGCCCGACTGGGAGATTTTGCATGTTCTCACCATACCTGCATGGGCTTGCTCTGGGTACTCCGGTCTCCTCCCACAGTCCAGAGAGACAACTGGCTACTTTAAATTGTCCACATGTGTGAGTTTGAGTGTAAATCTCTGTTTGTATGTGTGAATTGTCTGAGATCTCAAGGGGAGCGGCTCCACCAGTGGCTTCACCTGCAACCATGAACGCTATAGAAAATGAGTGAAAATGGATGACTGGACTGTAGCTGAGGCTACATTACATTTGTGAGTATTAGAACATTTTGGGTCACGCTGTTATAGGAAAATACAGACGGGTCACACTAGATACTCAACATAATCTATTAATAATAAACACGTGATACATTTAATTATTGTAAGACGGCTAAAAGACGGCTTTTTTGTTGCGAGACTTTTTGTTCTGCTTTGTGTTTAATTTTTTATCTTAGCATATTAAAGACAAAAAAACAGCTAATCTTCTAGCCAAAAAAGGAAAAGACTGCGTGCTAGTAACTAAAAATAGTTGTCGATGGTGAAGTGTCTTCTTTCCGGTCCCTGCTTGCACACCACACTAATAAACTCTCTTCTTTAACAATTGCACTGTTACCCCGGGTTTAAACTGGGGCACGATGTCCATGATCTCTACAATTTAAGACAATCGTGATGGTTGTGATGATCTTGAGGGAACTTGGTGGATGGTTTGACAGTCAAAAAACTTTCAGGGATTATTACGATGTATAATATAATAATATAATTCTATAGAGAGTAGAAAAGGTTAACAGACCTTGATGTGCCATTGTTGGGGATCTTGATGAACTTGAAAATATGATTCCTACAAGTTTCATCTCTTGGATGCACTCTACCTCCTTTTTATACCACAATTGTGCTCCGAGCGTGCTCATAAAACATGGATCTCCATGCTTTTTTTTAATCATGGAGATCACGGACATTGTTCCGTCAGTGTAAACCCAGGATTATCCGCATAACTAACAACCCCTTAGTTCCACCCATTATTTATTTCTTTATTTTTCTTTCTTTCTTTCTTTCTTTCTTTCTTTTTTAAAGAGTCACCATTCAAACTTTACTCAATTTAATTAGGCCAAAGCATATTAAAGCCTTTATTAAAAGAAAAGTAACAAATTGGTTAATTTGTCCATTTTTACTTCTGACAAATCAGAATCAAGAATGTAATAGTGACATAATTGAGTTCTCCAGTTTCTACATGATATGGCTTGAAGTTCACTTCATACTTAATGTTTTTTGTTTCTCTCTGATTCACATGTAAGAACTTTAAGTACAGATTACAGTCACATATAATAAACCATATCTTTGTACCACTATGCTCATAACTCTGTCGGTGTCTGAGTGTGTATACTGCACCTGAGCACTGATCTTCATGGTCGTTTATGTTCCTGGGATTCCTCTGTTTCTCCCAATTTGCGTATACACACTCCTGTGAATCCATATGTCTTAAATTCTCATATAAACCTCAACTCTTGTTCCTTCTGCTCTCATACAATGAAATTTGTATATCTTGCTATAGACCAGTTAGAATTCGAATTGGATTAGATTCAAATTGTATCTCACTCTAGACAACATTATCAGACTCTCCAAATGTTAATGGCGTGCGTACATCAGGGATATATTTTTGTAGCAGGAAGAGGAAGTGCAACTTGGTTCTAATGCAGCTGGCTTCGCTACAGGCATTGAGTCTATAATGATATTAAAGGCACAATAAGTGCAAGTATGCATCAAGTTTTCAACAGTAAAATATTTCACATTATTGGCCCAAAAAAGCACACAAAGGTTTTTAGGTGAAAATTATTCTGATTCTAGATCTTCATTCAATTCACACAGTATGTTAAGATTATCAACAGTAGAGCAGGAGTGTAATAACTTTCATCATAATACCCTCGAAAGCTTGGATCTGAGAATCACATTAGTCTTCTATACGACACGATCCTATACACCAGAATAGCCCAGTCCTGTTCCTGGTGATCTACCTTCCCAAAGACGTTCACTTCTACCCTAATTATGCCCACCTGACCATCCAATCATCTAATTAAGACTTAAGACTTGGAAATGAAGACTTAAAGTGATGATTGGATTTGTCAGATGGGCCCTCCAATGGGTTGGAGTTAAAATCTTTAGGAAGGTAGATCACCAGGAACAGGATTGGGCACCCCTGTGATGTACTATACTGTATCTCCACTCTGGAGAGTGAAAAGATGAAAGTGAGTACAACATTGTGTTTCTACTGACCTTCTTGACATGCAGAGTTAATCTAGGGACAATCATAGCATGTAACTCTTTGGCCCCAAAAATACAACGGCTAACCCCTTATCATGTTTTGAGGGAAAAATGTGATGCATATGCCCAGTCCTGAGATTAACAATTTAATTGAGATAGCACATAAAATCAGAAGATCATACACATGGAATCTCATTCCATTACAGGTACATGCATAGTAACACTTTATTTTCCTATAGTCAAAATGAAACAAAATTCGGTCCAGTGTTTCAAGTGTAAATCCTCTTTCCATCATCATCTTCAGAAAGACAAGGAAACATTTCAACAGTCCTGGGGTCCAACGACAAAATAAATTAAATTAATATATACAATCTACAATTTATTTAGAATACTGCTAAAGATCCATTTTCTAAAAAGTATTGCATTAGAATCCAGGTTTCCGTAAACAGAAAAAAAGGAACCAGCAAACACGTACAAGTACTTTTCCCCCTTCATATAAGCAAAAAAATAAAAGAAAGAAATAAACATCCTGAAGTATAAATAATTTTAAAAACATCAAAGACAAACTAGAGTCTATCGAATGTGAATAATTATCTATTTTTTATTTTAAAAAGTCTTTCACACATTTATTTCGTACTTTTTAAATAAAATTCTCAAACAGGCTAAACAACTAGCCTTGCCATGAGTTTTGTGCTACTGTTAAAATTATTGTTTATCAATTTTTCTTATTTCAAGTCCGTATAAAATCTTTTTGTTGCATCCCATTGGCTTTCTTTAAGATTATTACTTAGCACATTAATTGAAAAAGATGATCTCAATAAGTTTTCAACATACATACGATGGCGATCTTAACGGTTACGTTTAAAGTACATTATTACGTTGTTTCTGCAGCATCGATAGGCGTGATCCAGATCCTTTCTGAAAACAAAGTCACGTAAACATAAACATTCTTCAGAGTGAGACTGAGGTAATAAAGAGATTTTTTTTTCTGCCCTTTAAAAAGTTTTCTGGATGTTTTGCCATTGATAATAGCTACGCATGTTTTTTCTGTCATCCTATTGGTGGATTTTAGATGAGCATCACAGCACCATTTACGCTGAAATTCCAATCAGGAAGTTCTCGTCCTGCTAGACGTTTGTTGTCAGGCTTCTTTGATCTCAATGTTCAATTCTTTGACCATGTGACATTACGAATTCAGAGACCGCCAATCTCAATTTGCAACCAAAGAAATTTTTTTGGTTTTTTTTTTTTGTTGATGTAAAAACACACACACAAAAAAGGAGAACATTTTTAGTGTAAAGCCTTATTTAGTTCAGTGCTTGAATTTTTTTTAAAAAATAAATAAATAAATACATCACAAAGAGCCAAAAATACCACACAACATATATATTCACTAGTAAACCACTGGAAGATTAAATCTCCTGATTTGATTGTCCTCTTGCTGTCGTAGAAATGGTGGAGACGCAGTGTCATTTCACATGTTCAGCAGTGTGGGCTGAGCAATAAAACTTTTTGTGCGTTATAAAGTTTGACAGGTTGTTGAACTGGATGTCACAGGGACGGCAGTATTTACCATTAAGTGCTGCCGAGATCGATCCATTTGTACTCCTTTTCGAGCTGGAGATCTCCATTTTGGAGGCTGGTGAAGAAGAGATGCTCTCTTTAGGCTTTATGGCGCCGTCTTGATCTGGAGAACAAGCCATGAAGTGGATGCCTGGGGTTGAAGTGCTGCAGGATTCGTCTCCTAGCATCTCTTCACCCTGGAGACTGGATTTTAAAGACTTTATTATTGGGTTCTCCACATTCTCAGAGCCAACATGGCTGCCGTCTGGCATTGGTTGTTCTTTTTCACCTTCAGAGCCCTCGTTTGGGCTTTGCCTCCTCTCATTTTGTAAAGCTAAAATCCCTGTGGCGTAGTCAGCAGCTTTAATCTCATAGTACGGCCAGATCTGTTCATCTGGTCTGATTTTCTTAGCATCACCTGGATAATTTTCAGAATTCGTCAGGTTGTGTTCTTCCTTTATGGACGGTTGCTTTTCAGCAGATGTAGAAGTACTAACCCTTTGAGCCAAACCCTCAATATTTAGATTATCAGGGGTATTTACATTTCTGGAACCGTTATCCTTTATGGTTGGCCTATTTTTCTCCAGGACTGCACCTGGGCAGAAGTTCTGCTTGTGGCTCAGGTAATCTTTGACTTTGTTGAAGCTAATTTTACATATTGCACATTCGTGGTAGTCCATGAATCTCGAAACTTTACCAAACTGCACTGTGCATTTTTTACTCAGATCTATTGGCGCTTCACCTTCCTCTTGAGCTGCTGCTTTACACTTTGATACAAGTGCTGATTTTGTAACTGTCAAGGAAGGTTCAGGATGCTTTGGAACCAAACCCTGAATCATGTTGTACCGTTGATGAAGCACATCCTTGAGACTCTTTACTGTATCCTGAAACATATAGGAACTACTTATAGGATAGGACTGAGATGCCACTGGACCAGGACTTGGCATTTTTCTTCTTTTTCTTGTACGAAATGATTTCTGAACCTGTTTATTGTTTTGCGCTGCCCGTTTTAAGGGCGGTTCATGACGTGAGGCACAGTAGTACTGCTTGTGCACCATGTAGTTCTCATGTCGACCGAATGTTATCTTACATGCCTCACATGTTGTTTGAATGTTGTCCTGTCCACTCTCTGACATTTTTGGACTCTTTGAGTCCAACATGATACCATTTTGCATCTCAACCGGATTGCATGGGGTTGATGCTTTTTTACCGCTCATTGGAAATTCCTCAGGTGCATTTTCTACTGAAGTGAAAGTGTTGAACTGCATGGGATTATGACCTTTAACCTCAAATGAGTGGCTGACATTCAGCATGCTAGCTAAACCACCTCCAGTATTAGGACTCACTTCTGTTTTGTCCGAAATGCTGTAATCATGAGATTTGCTCATGTGCTGCCAACGACCATTGCAATAATGTTTCTTGTGCACTAAGTAATTATCGAGGTTGCTGAATGTAATGTTGCATTCGAAGCACGTTGCTCCTTTTGGAACCAGTGTGCTGTACATCACTGGGGGGAAACTAGTGCCTCCGTGATTTAGCCTGCGATGGACCAGCTCTGACATTTTAACCAGTATTTCCGAAGCCTGTGGAACCGCGGGTATATCCTGTGAGAATGGCACATGAGGCAGGAAGGGTGGCATGGAAAATTCTGGGGTCATATGATTCTGGATTGGAGAAGAAGCCAAGCGAGGGCTGGAGGGCTCTGATTTTACTCTGCTGTATGAAAAACCAGCTTTGATTCCAGACCCTGCTTCAGCCTTGCTAGCTCGCTGCACTTGTTCACAATTCTCTTGCGCTGTGTTTGGATGAACTGGGCTTTTCACAATGCTTTTGTAATCCTTGGGACTTGTAACGCTTAGGGACTCTGAGTGCTCGGTTTGATTGTGGTTAGTAGATTTGTCCAGACCACCGTGTCTGTGCAGCTCTTGGTGTTTGGATAGGTCTCGAGGCGTTTGGAAAGTGAAGTGACACTGAGCACAGTGGAGTCCTGTTTGAGACAAGTGAGTGAGGATGTGGGGCTGCAGGACCATCAGAGTGTCAGCTGTGTAATCACAAATTGTGCATTTCAAACTGCTTCCAGGAGAGGTCTCCTCAGGCTTGAAAGCTGGACAAGTAAAAAAAAAAACAAAAACAAAAAAAGGACAAACTATAACTCATACACAACAAAATATAAAATATATAGTAATCACCACCTATATTAAAGTACATAATTCATTTAAATATATATATATATATATATATATATATATATATATATATATATAATAGAATAGCATAGCATAGCATAGCA
>JAQMYF010000022.1:41969385-41988548 GCA_030014195.1 Neosilurus mollespiculum | reverse complement strand
CTCTCTCTCTCTCTCTCTCTCTCACACACACACACACACACACACACACATTCTCCTGGTTTTTCTGTATCTGTAAATGAGATTAGGAGGAATGATTACACAGCAGCGAGACAAGAATAGGAGCTGAAATGCTGCAGCATAATAAAGCTTTTTTCCCCCTTATTCGCTTTCTTTTCTAGTTGGCTGTATCAGCACAATGACGCCTCATCTGCTGCTTCTTTGTGTGAGCTGGAGGGTCAAGTGTTAGTGATGCGATTAGAGGGAAAAAAAACTAATCTTCCCTAACTAACAGCTAGCTAAATTTCAAAGAGATGATTATTGGTCGGGAGAGTTGCTTATATTTCACAATGACTGAACTACCTGGTGACAATAAACCTCACTACGCTTCTAAACAGCCAGACAATCTTATTTACTTTTCACCCTCATCTGCTGAACCGCTTAATCCTACTCGGGTCACAGGGAGGCTGAGCCCATCTCATCCGACACTGGGCAATGGTGGGGTACACCCTGAACAGCTCGCCAGACCATTGCAGGGCCAACACACACACACACACACACACACACACAACCATTTACACTCACACCTAGGGGCAATTTGAAGCAGAAAATTAGCATAATGTGCATGTCTTTGGGCTATAGGAGGAAACCAGAGTACCCAGAGGAAACCCACACATGCAATGGGAGATCATGCAAACTTCACACAGAAACTCCCAAGCTTGGGACCTTCTTGATGTGAGGCACATGTGCTGACCACTACACCACTGTGCCACCCCAAGCCTAATTATAAAAGAGTAATCCATGCTTTTAACTGGTTATAAAATATCTTGAAGCACATCTGAAGTGATTTTTAAATCTCAAATGCAACAACAATTTCGCTGAAACAGTTACATAGTCAAAGTTTATCGAACTCAACAATTCCTCAGTGTGGTTTGTTATGTAGCTAAATTACCAGAAAGCTGGATTGCTAACTACCTCACATGAAGCAACTAGAAGAATGTAGCTAAAGCGATTTAATGAAAATCAGAAGCAATTTGTAGGCAATGTATAAAGTATCATAGTTACATAATAACTAGCTAGCTTTAACCTGGCTTCCTAACTACCTCACATTCTAACCATATAGGCAGTCTGTTTATATTTCCACGTGTGCTACTTCCGTATACTTTGAAAGTAATGACAAAATGTATAAACCATTTTGTCATGTTTATATTTACAGGAGAAGTGAAGATGTATGTTCATGTGAATGCTAGGCAAAATGTTTCTCAACTCCCAGCAGCTGCATTACATTACCAGGCACAATTACTCAGCTCTACGTTGAAATATGGGAAATATTTTTTTCCAAGTCTTTAACTTGTTAACTTGAATTCTTTTTTTTATGTTAAAGGCATTATGACCCTGACAAGCTTCAAAGGAAAGTGAAAAATTCGATTTGAAAATCCATGCTTTGTCTAGTACTTTGAAAGACACCAATGACTGAAATGCCGGGTCTTTTACCGCGTAACCCAGACTGAACGATTGCATCATTGTTTCTGTTTAAAAGCACTGATCATCGATCAGCATCGAACTTCCTGGTTCAATGATGGAGTGAGTGATAAACATCTGCTCGCTGGACATCACTGATAGTAAGTAAAGGCTGTCAAATAAACATCCTTTCTTCTTTATGGCGATGTTAATCCACAACAGTTTTTCAGCATTATGTAACTTTGGCTCTATTAGAGCCGTGATGTGAGTGATAAACATCCACCTTCTGGACATCACTGACGCTGCATCGACTAAACCTGAGCATTAATTAACAGTGTTAAAAATCTTATCTTCTAGTTTTTGTTTTCCTTAATGATTGTAACATGGTGAGATACCATGTGCAAGACACCAGGACACCAAACAGCTGAATACGTTCCAGCTGGGTAGGTTTTTAACTTTATTTACAATTTATGTTTGTGTTGTTACTGTTGTTACTAATGTTACAGCAGCTAGAAGCATTCACTCTCTCACTCTATTTCTTCATGTTACAGAGAAACATTTTCAGGAGTGTTTTTAGGATCAATCCCTGTATATGCTTTTACTATAGAACTCACTTGGAGTTTCTCTGCAACATCAGTTGCCTTACAAGGATTTAACAGTTTGCTTGACAGTCTGAAGACACGTGACAGAGAGCTTAGTTTAACAAGAGTGGGATGCTGTTGATTCCTTGTCTTTGCTGGTGAATTGTACTGTGGTCAGAGGAATTCCAAGGTTTTGTGCAATCTACCGCTGGCCACCCTTAGACTGACCCTCAATACTCCCTCTTTATATATCACACAACTCTTTTGCTTCTGGTGTTCATGGCATTGCTTGTTACCACAAACAATTTATATTCTACAATTCTAAAATTAAAGCTAATAGTAATATTAACAAGTTTTATCATATTAAACAAGTTTCACAAAAAAAATTGTAATGATTAGTGTCAATTTACTTTTGATATATCTGTGTATATTTAAATAATATCACAGGAGCAAGAGTGCACTTCTAATGAATATCGATGCAGCTGTGATTCAGCCATAGGAACGAGGTTGAAGCTAATCACAGCCGTGCTAATATTAAGTAGCTTTATTATGCCAGTATTGTAATGCACAAAAATAAGCATTTAATATTAAAAAAGTGACATTTTGAGCAAAATATACCTAAATTATTGTTTATTGCTTTGCTAATTGAAGTTATGTTTTACCTTCGGTTTGTGTGTTTGTATGTTTGTGTTTTTGTTAGCAGGATCATGCAAAAACTATTCACTAAATTTCTACCAGAGGCGAAGCTTTGGACAAGGAAGACCCCAATAGATTTCGGAGTTGATTCGGATCAAATTCTGGATTAAGTAATTGTTTTAAGAATTTTTAACAGTGTCAGACAGGACCATTTTTGACAATTTGGTTCAAATGAGGAATTGATTGGCTTGGTAGAGGTTTGCACTTTCCATGTGCTTTTTGTTTTTTTCTCTCTCTGTGAACAGAAATAGATCCCAAAGATGACAAGCTCACTTTATACCTGATTTGCTAGCACGCTAATCCATTTACATTGGTTTGTACATCCCTGTTAAAGGTGTAATCAGATTCCCTTCTTCTTTTTCATAATTTTTTCATCTGAAGATCGTCCATAGTTTAAGTCAGAAGATATATTTTTTTAAAATGCATGATGAGGATCTCACTGACTGTACAAACTGTTTGAGTGGGACTGTAATTTTACATGGAGAACACAGATGAGCGGAGTGGCACACACACAAACTGAAACTTCCCAGTGCGGTTATACTAAATATCAGCATGCTTTGAAACTCTACTTGACCAATCAAATAGTGGACTGGTATCAATTGTTTTATAATTTAAACATATTTTATGTGTCTCAGTGTGAGTTTTCCTTTCAAGTTGCCACGTGTCCAGTATTCATCCATCTTTGTTTGAACTGCAGATGTTAAATTAATGTTGGACAGACTTTGATCCTGTGTCTTATACTTCCTAACTCTGAAAAACATCATTGTTATGACTCAAAAAAAAAAGATGCTGGAATGCTTATGAAAGCATAGAGGAACAGTTGGCTCCTCTCGCTCTCGTATCCGTCTCCTTCCTGCTTCGTAGGCCAGTGAGCCACAGCACTTCATAGCTCATTAGTGCTGAACAGATGCTGCTGAGAAAGCTGGCACACAATAACCCCGCTTTATATTATGCCGATCTCACGGAGACGGAGCGCTGACAGTTGGCAGATGAAGATAATCAAAATGGCTTTGAAAAAAAACAGAATAAAGATGAGCTGACAAACCTTGACGTCTGGGAAAGGATATAATAATGAAAGAAACTTATCATATTCTGACAGCCGTATGTCAGCAAAGTGACGAAAAAAAGTCACAAATAAAGAGAGAGAGGGGCTTTGTTGCTATGTGGTTGGGGTATGTGATGAGAATTGGTTATATGACAAATCGTAATATTCAGAGAAAATAACAGCCTTTTAGATAGAAGCGTAAAGGACATAAGTCTTCTCTCACTCTCACACTCTCTCACTCACTCGCCAAGCCACTTAATCCTGCTAGGGATCTCAGCCAACACTGACCAAAGGCAGGGTACACCCTGAACAGCTCACCAAACCACTGAGGAGCCAAAACACACACAACTATTCACAATCACATCCCTAGGGGCAATTTGCTACAGCCAATTAGCAAACTGTGCATGTCTTTGAACGGTGGAAGAAAACCTGTGCTCAGAGGAAACCCATGCAAGTATAGGGAAAACATGTAAACTCCACTCGGACTCAAACCCAGGACCTTCTGGCTGTGAGGCGGACATGCTTACCACTGTGCCACCCCATTTGTCTTCAGGGGATCTAAAAACAGTTTGGTGACATCTGTGTTCTTGCTGTGGAACGCAAACCAATGGTTTACAAAATGCCCTAAAACATGGAGGATGTTCTCATCAGTCTAATGTCAGGACAATATGTCAGTAACGCTACTGTTCAGAAGGTGAAATGAGTGGAGTTATGACATAAGTTTACAAGAAAGACAGACAGAAAGAAAGAAAGAAAAATTATGGAACGAGGGCTGAGCCGTGACTTCTACAAAAATGCACTCTGAACAGCTCGGCAGACCATCACAGGGCCAACACACAACCATTCTCATTCACACTCACACCTAGGGGCAATTTGGAACAGCCATTTAGCCTAATGTGCATGTCTTTGGACTGTGGAAGGAAACCGGAGTACCCAGAGGTAATCTATGCAAGCACCGGGAGAACATCACCTCCCGGAGCCTAGGACTCATACCCAGGACCCTCCTTGAGGCGAACGTCCTAACCAAACTGCACAACTGTTACCACCGTGAACTTGAATGCTTTTATTTATTATCATATCAACAAGTGTTTTATTCTTCTTATACCACAACAATATACCACTGCGATGTTAAGTTTTTCAAAGAACAAAATTTTAAAATAATTTTGTGTTAACATATTAACATAATAATTAAATATATATTTATTTGAAAATTTATCTATAAATGATCTAAACCTTAGCACCTTTAATTATTTTAATTAGGCAAATAATAAATTATAATTATTATAAAAAATACACAATTTAATGCATTTTATTATATAATATTGAAATAATAATAATCATCATCATCATCATCATCATCATAATAATAATAATAATAATATTAATAATAATAATAATAATAATAATAATAATAATAATAATAATAATGGCGGCACTGTGGCGCAGTGGTTAGCACGTTCACCTCACAGCAAGAAGGCCTGGGTTTGAATCCCAGGCTCGGGCGTTCCTGTGTGGAGTTTGCATGTTCTCCCTGTGCTTGCGTGGGTTTCCTCCGGGTACTCCGGTTTCCTTCCACAGTCCAAAAACATGCACAGTAGGCTAACTGGCTGTTCCAAATCACCCCTAGGTGTGAGTGTGAGTGTAAATATTTGTGTGTGTTGCCCTGCGACGACCTGGCGATCTGTCCAGGGTGTACCCCGCCCTCAGCCAGAGTCGGCTGAAATGGGCGCCAGCCTTCCCGCGACTCTAATTAGGATTAAGCAGCTTAGAAAATGAATGATGATATATATAATAATATATCTAAGTAAGTTGAAATTAACTTGAAATTTATTTTATTCATTATTTATTTTTTAAGATAATTTAGTATTTTCATCCTCCTTGTTATTTAGAACAGTACAGGAACATTTATATAGCTATAAAGTAGTAGTTATTTTTATTTAGTTATTACCTTTAGTTGTTTTTTGTGCAGAGTTCTGATAATATCTTAGTCAAAGCTTACATGTGTCTTGTTTTTTGTGTGTACCTCATCAGCAGGGACAAGAAAAAGGGCTGAGATTCGCATCTGCTCTTTCTCTCAGTAAGAAGCCGCAGTGCTTACTTCTCATCACACTCTTTTAATCCACTGTCATAGATTTATCCCACCAAAAGGGGGCAAATTTACTGCCCCACCGGTCACGAACTGGGCGATAAGGGGGGAATAACAGCTGGTTCGGCTCAATGGAGTGAAGAAGAACTGATAACAGATGATTATATGCTCCTGCATCACTATCTGCCTTTCAGATCTAACTCTTATTACAATAAAACCACACTGCTGGGAGGGTTAAAGGGGTGGAAGTAAGAGTAAAGCAGAAACATTGACCCTATCACTTCATAAGAGTACGAGATGGAGGAAAAGAAGAAAAAAGAAAGCAAGATCTTAAAAAAATGGAGGGTCAGGAGAAATACAAAATTTATCACTATATTATCAGAATATCCAGAAGACCTAATAAAGAGAGAAGATTTTCTTTGTCTTATCGTCCGGAGAGGATTATCAGTGCGGCACAGATTGCAGAGCTGGAATTTTAATGGCAATAATCGTGTGTGTGATGATATCTCTGCTTACACACACACACACACACACACACACACACACACACACACACACACACACACACACACACACACACACTCTTTATCAAGTCCATTATCTACCCTTATCACTGCAGTCATCAGGGCAAATTAATGGAGCTCTTTCAGCACTCACTCTTTATCTGTGCACCAGAGGGACACCAGAGAGAATGGAATAGGCAAAATATGAAAATAGTGGGGCAATCGCTGAGGTTTAGATAACGGGGCAATATGATGGTGGGAGATTTTAAAAAAATAAAAAATGCATAATGACCTTTTTGTCCTCTGTAATAACTGTGATAGTGCTGTGACTCATGAAGAATCTCCCCATAGCTCAGGGACAGATATAATCATCAAATAAATGATGACAGTGTTTCATTTTAACAAATTGCAAATAGTAATTTTAAGGTTCACAGGTCCAAAAACAACTTGTTTACATGTACTGAAACTAGGCAGAAATATTTCTACATTAGAAAATAGTTATACGTAGCTATATAGAGACATTTGATTGAAGTTGGGCGGGGCTATATTATATTATTGATTAGTATGTTTAAAGATTTATGCTCTTTTCTTGTTTTTGTATCTCTTACCAGGGAAAGTGCGTTTGATGTATCTTTGATTAGCTTTTATATCGTTCGTCTTTTAGGTACAAATCAATGCATTGTTGTTGTTATTATTATTATTATTATTATTATTATTATTATTATTATTATTATTTCATCACCATTATCATTATCATTATTATTATTAAATGCATAAACATATGTACTAAAGATACAAAAGATGTGATGTAATGATGAAGCCCAGGGACACTACCTTTACTTCTGAGACACTCAAAATGTTTTTTTTTTTAATAATTTATTCACAGTTTATGCTAAAATAAAACAAAAAAAATTGTAAAATGAATTCAGTTGGCAGAAAAAGTCATCAGAATGGTTATTACGCATTAAAGTTTATTATTATAATTATTATTATTATTATTATTATTTAAGAACATATGTGTATAATTATTCCACGGATCTGTCATTTCTTGATGTAAAAAATTCATTAACATATTTATCTATATGTCGGAAAATCGCATATGAAGGATTTCAAGAATCCGAACAACACTAGTAACATCATCATCATCATCATCATCATCATCATCAACATCATAAATTTGATCCCTAAACTTACAAAGTTAATTTCACTGCCCGATGCGGCTCTACGATTTGCCAAAAGTAATACTGACCCATCTACATACCAACAAAACACTTATCTAACACAAAGAAAGAGCCCTGCGTCCATGCACGAGTATATCTCGCAGATGCTGATGCTGATGCTGATGAGAGGGATGATGAGAGGGATGATGAAGGGGATGATGAAGGGGATGATGAAGGAGATGATGAAGGGGATGATGAAGGGGATGATGAAGGGGATGATGAGAGGGATAATGAAGGGGATGATGAAGGGGATGATGAGAGGAATGATGAAGGGGATGATGAAGGGGATATAGATATAATAAGCAGTGACCTGTGTTAGCGGCGCTCGCGCTGTGGCGTTTGAACTGCCGCGGGTTCCTCTGTTTCCTCCGGGACATGGTTCTGCTCAAGGAATCCAAATATTCTCACTTCCTTTCAAAACAAACACGTCCTCCTCTTTAACAAGCCTCAGATACGAGAAGCAAAAAAAAAAAAAATAATAATAATATTAAAATAAAATAAAAACACAACCCGAGTTCAAATCTTCCTTCACTTTGAATCCCAGCGCTGTTTCTCTGAGCGGTGATCTGCAGACTGACAGCGGACACGAAACGCGTTGCGCTTTTTGTTTCACCGAGGAGGTTTTGAGCCTCGCGGCGTACCGTAGAGCGCTGCCAGGTGCATGAGAACAGAGCTCCTCCTCCTCCCAGATAATAATAGAGTGCTTGCGTCTGTTATAACCTCCCCACTTCTCCCTCGTGGTTAAAAATGAAATGCAAAAATCACTTTTTAGATTTTATTTTAGAATTGCACAAGCTCTTCATTTACCTTTTCCAGAGATCAGAACTGCAAACAGTTACACTAGTTAGGAACTTATCTGGTTTTATTGCAATTAATGCAAAAGGCAACATTTAAACTTTATAATTCATGAATCCATATTTTTATGAGTTCCTTCCCTTCCTCTGAGGCCAATGTGGCACAGCAGTGTCACCTCACAGCAAGAAAGGTTCTGGGTTCTAGTTCTGGGACTAGGGACTTTCTGTGCGGAACATGTTCTGAGGAAGCGTACAACACACTTAGGGGCAATTTGGAACAGCCAGTTATCCTAATGTGCATGTCTTTTACCTAACCACCTTACCCCCCCCCCCCCCCTTTGTGTTTTGCTGAGGTACACATGCTACGCCTTGGATGTCGGTGATCCTAATCCTGATCCTTCTGCTCTGTGAGGCCTGTGGTCGGTCCTGGTTTGCTGATGCTGGCTGGAGTTCTCATCATCTTGGAAGCCCCTCGCTCCTACTGATGAAGACCCATATGAGCTTGATGACTTTTCTGCTGGTGATATAGACTCTCTTGTTGCAGTTATCTAGGACTTACAGTTGTGGTATAACCAACCGGACTACATGTTGGACTGTAATGAAACTTTCTTATATGGTTTGTATTTTATGGCTTCACCCAAATGAGGATGGGTTTCCCTCCTGAGCCTCCCACAACCATTCACACTCACACTCACATCTAGGGGTGATTTGGAACAGCCAGTTAGCCTACTGTGCATGTTTTTGGACTGGGAAGGAACAGGATTACCCATGCAAGCATTGGGAGAACATGCAAACTTCACACAGACAAACTCCAAAAAAGGTATTTGTTTTTGAATCCTTATGTTTTGCTCTTTTAGATAAGGAGGGTCACATAGTAAGTATCTGGCCTGGCGAGCTGTCCAGGGTGTACCCCGCCCACGCCCAGAGTCAGCTGAGATGGGCGCCAGCCTCCCCGCGACCCTAATTAGGATTAAGCAGTTCAGAAAATGAATGAATGAATGAACATAGTAAGTATTATAAAATAAGTAAGTCCTTGTGTTTTAAATGATACATTTCCTGTAAGATGTAAACAGATTTGGTCCCATATAAAAACGTACTCGATTTATTTTAAACATGTGCAACGGCAAAGCTGCAGAAGGTTTGTAATATGCAGCAGCTGTAACACTTGTACACTGTTCAAACCTGGTCACAGTAAAGAACTTACAGACCACACACTACTCTACAGCACTGTTGGAAAGAACATTTTATTTCTTTAAGAGCTTTATACAGACATCAGTCACAAAGGGCTTTACACACCTGGAACAGTTACAGTTTAGAAATAGAAATTAAATGTAGATACAAGTAAAGTTTAAAAAAGTCAGAAAAAATGCCCAGTAGGCTAAGTGGCTGTTCCAAATCGCCCTTAAGTGTGAATAGCTGTATGTGTACGGGCCCTGCAATGGTCTGCGATGGGCTGTTCAGGGCGTACCCCGAGTCGGCTTTAACAACGTTTTAAATGATTTCAGGAATCTCTGCATTTTATTGACACTCGAAGAGCATTCCATAAGGTGGACGTGATACTACAAGAAGCTCAATCACCACAAGTGTTTTGATGAGGGTGAAGGATAGAAAGTAGTTTTTTTTTCCTCAGTAGATGTTACTGTACGTGGAGTATGAACATGAATCAACTCGCTCAGGCATACCCAAGCCTGCTCATGAAATACTCTAAATGTGTTGGTACACTCCACCTCCTGGATCTCAACACGGCATACAAACATGGCCAGTATTTTACACCAAACACCCAAACACGTCCACAATCACATTCACCATCGTACAGGCTGACAAAACCCGAACCTGATCACATTATATAAGGACTCCACAATTCTGCTGGTTCATGCAGGGTAGGGTCACACATATGGAGACATAGGAGAATTTGATTGGATGTCCCAGTGAACCACGAGGCAGTGATTGGTTGGCGTTTTTGCAGGATTGCGAAGGCCACAGATGACAGATTATTTTCGGACTTTTACAGATCTCCTAATTTACGTGATTACTGTCAGGGTGGAAAGAATCATTTCAACCAACATAACATAATAATAATAATAATAATAATAATAATAATAATAATAATAATAATAATAATAGGGCAGCGGTGGCCTGGTGGTAGGGTGCTGGTTTACTTATACGAAGGTCAGGGGTTCAAGCGCCACTATCACCAGGTTGTCACTGCTGTCCCCCCAGTGCAGCTAACTGGTTTAGCCATGTCCGTGGTGAGAGGCATGACAAAGAACCATTGCTGACTTTCGTAAAGAGTAGGCTATTGGGTTGTCATCAGCAGGTTTCTGCCCTGTGATGGCCTGTTGAGCTGTTTAGGTGTACCCTGCCCTCGCCCAGAATCTGCTGAGATGGGCATCAGCCTCCCCGCGACCCTAAATAGGATTAAGTGCTTCAGAAAATGAATGAATGCATGAATGATAATAATAATATTAATAATAATGCAATTGAACAAGAATTCTAAAGAACTGTGAGCAATGTTCAAGAAGAAGCAATCCTTTTAATCCCAGCAGGCAAGGTTTGTGAAGGCTGTGAGTGGTTGTGAAGTTTTCCATCAAGGTTCATCCTCTTAATCATTTTTTGTAGGCTCTTTTTTTCTCTAAAGAAAATCCTGTAGAGAAAATGATCATTGTGTTACACTGTCCCAAGTCAGCGATAATCCTGACAAAAAGAACAATGAAACAACAAAAACAACTCACATTTTCTTCACTGAACTCAGTGACCAGTGCTAAAGAGGTCCTCCATGTCTTTCGGTTAATCTCGGCCTCGGTCCCATTGTAGGCAATGAAGTGGATTAAAGTCTGCACTCTAAAAGAAAAACAAAAAAATGCATTTATGAAACAAATAGTAATCCCTTTTTAATTCTATACAACACCATATTCCTATTTTATGCACCTGTGCCACAGCATGGCAATAAACTGGACGATAAGGAGGGCCGAAAAACCAATGAGGAATATTAGTCCAATAGGATCGATATATATCTTCCTGTCCGGGTCAGTAGTTCCATTTGGGTAGATCTCTGGGATGGTGATGCTTACTTTGGTGCCGATGGCTTGCAGAAAGAAAGTAGCCACAACCCACAGGATGTTGGAGATGAAAAACACAAATGTTGCCTAAAATATGTGAAGAGATTTAGAAATAGCCATCAAGCAGCCTATATATTGATTGGCTGAAATATATATATATATATATATATATATATATAAAATTTCAGCCAATAAAATCATCAGAAGAAATACTGGGCAGTCTTAAGTCTACCGGAGATAAGGAAAATGCTAGATTGCTGTGTTATTTTCATGAGAACTTTGCATTTTTCAAGAATAGCATAGAAAACGCTGGCCGTATCCCAAACAGCACACCACTTGACAAGAACTGCATTCATGAGGGCACATATAGCATGATGTTGAACACACAATACTGTATTCATGATGGTGTTAAAATGAAGTTTGGCCTATTATATAAAAAACTTCAAAATTCAAACTGAGAGTTAACAATTTATTTGTTAAATTTAATTGTGAAATTTCTAATGAAGTGTGAAAAACAACCAAATGTTGTATTCTTTATGCCGAAATATGAGATTAAAAACCACAATTTGTGATCACGGCACAAACTACAGTTATAATCTACATTATATTCAATACTTACAACTCAGTTAATTCAAATAATGTATGAACAAGGATCATCAGCATCAGACTAACACACCTTGTTGCGTAGGTCTTTCAGATCTGCTTTGATTTTGTCCTCCTTTTTCTTATCCAGTGCTAATGGTTTGAGGTATTGCTCGATAAGGTCCTTCCAGAAGTTTTCTTCATCCTAATGCAGCAGAAAAGTTCTGTTCTGTGAGCAGTTAGTATTTTCCAGTTTTTAAACAATGAATGGCCGTAAAATAAGAAACAACATGCTTGAGAAGAATGTGTGGCTTCATGAATCCAAACTGCTAAACATTATGAAAACAAGTTGACCTACAGGTGCGTTCATGGAGTGTTAGATGGCGCAGTGGTGGCTGAGTGGGTTACTGAGCCGAGGGTTGGGGGTTCAAGCTGCCACTGTTGGGCCCATAAACAAGGCCCATAACCCTCAACTGCTCAGTTGTATAAAAATGTAAGTCGCTCTGGATAAGGGTGTCAGCCAAAAGTAATAAATGTAAAAAATTGGAAGGAAATG
Organism: Neosilurus mollespiculum; assembly: GCA_030014195.1. Taxonomy (NCBI): domain Eukaryota; kingdom Metazoa; phylum Chordata; class Actinopteri; order Siluriformes; family Plotosidae; genus Neosilurus; species Neosilurus mollespiculum. The sequence continues at coordinate 41,975,968 of JAQMYF010000022.1, read as the reverse complement.
GTGGGTCCGTGATTAAGGCTCTGGATTATTGATCACTTGGTCGGGGTTCAAGCCCCAGTCCCACCAATCTGCCACTGTGGAGCCCCTGAGCACGGCCCTTAACCCTCAGCTCAATTGTTTAGTTGAGATAAAATGAAAGTTGCTCTCAATAAGAGCGTCTGCCAAACGTCGTAAATGGAAAAAGTATCTCCACCACTCAGTATGAATAAAGAAGGAAATATTTTGTGTATAGGGACCACTTTTAATTACCCGTGTGCTCATCTTACAATATGTTTTATGATACATGGGTTTGACCAATTTACCATAATAACAAGGTTATCGCAAACAGATACATATCTGAGACCCCTGGATAAAGGGCAGATCGGGTGGAAAGAGCTTCACTGCATAATACAGACTGGTGGTGCAAATGAATGTGTCTTAAAGCCTTTATGGCAGGGGTGTCCAAACCTATTCGCAAAGGGCCGGGGTGGGTGCAGGTTTTCATTTCAACCAACCAGTAGCCACACCTTCCACCTGTGTGAACCACTGAGCTCAGAAAGTGATTGGATCGTGTATTCTATTGTTTGCATGTGGCAAAACCTGAAGCCAGCCTGGTGCCATCTTGATAAGACCACTTTAATGTTATAATGTGTAATAAGTTATACTTAAATAACATACAAAAAAAAAAGGTGAAGAAAATGGAAATACTTATATCCAAGGTGTACATCCCCAAGATGGCTGCCACCTGGCTTCAAATTGAAACACCAATGTGCATTCTAGTTTTTTATTTTCTTTTTTTTTTAAATAAATCAGTGATTGAAACAGGTAGAAGGCGTGGCTACTTCTTGGTTGAAAAGAAAACCTGCACCCTGCACCAGCCCTTTGCGGAAAAGATTGGACACCCCTGGTTTATGGAGTTAGCAATATAGATTGCTTTAGTCATTAAGAACCTTAAAATGTAAAAAAAAAAATAAATACAAATATTGCATTAAGAATCACTAGCTAAATCGTGGTATTATTTACTATGCAATCAGTTTTAGTTTTGTCATGACCAACAGCACTGGGCCTGGATATGCATATTGGGAATGATGAATGCTGTGTGACATAATCAAATAACGGAAACATGGCAACATGGAATGTCCCATGATACCCCAACAGGAATTCTGGCACGTCAGAGTTATTACTGTATTTTGACCCCCATAACGTGTTACTTGAGTGTCTTTCTGTATCCTTGGTGAACCGTTTCTTGATACACATGTTCGTGAATAAGGATTTCTACCTGAAGCCAAACATTCAGCTTTAAAATGTTTACTGAGTGATCTCGGAATAAAAGGTGATACTCACCAGATTAAGACGGTGCTCAATAAGCGCCAGTTCACCAGAGCATTCTGCCAACTGTTGGATAAAAACTATCAAAGAATTTGTTTTTAGTTGTCTGTTCTGTATATATTTACTCCATTTCAAACAATGTATGTATTTTATTTAGGTATTTATTTATTTATTTATTTATTTTAAATGCAATATAACCCATATCAAATCCTGCTACCAAATACTTGAGGCCTGTAACTTAAATGTTCTGTAACTGTTAAAATTCGATTTTAACACTTTTACCACACTTTTGTTGAGTGTGTTGCAGGCGTCAGATTTGAACTTTCCTCATATTAACAAAATACATCCGTTGGTCAGTAAAAAAAAAATAAAAATAAAATAATAATAATAATAATAATAATAATAATGTTTTCTTTGGATGTTTGTTAGTTATCACATATTTGTTTAATTTTAGAATTTCATTTTGATTTCTGGAAATATGGTTTATATAGACAGACATTTCTCAATTCATTTTCCATTCAATTCAATTCAGTTTTATTGGTATAGCGCTATATATATATATATAACCGACATTGCCGCAAAGCAGCTTTACATAGTAAAAGAAAAATTATAAAGAATTGAAATTCTCTGTAAACCCTACACATTATGAACATCTTATATTTAACAGTGTCTGTCTATATATGTATATAGTGAAGTGAAAGGAAAATTTTACATAGTTTTCAATATTTTTAAAAAATCTGAAAAGTGTGGCATGTATACTGTATGTATCCATGCCCCCCCCCGCATCAATAGTTTGTAGAACCACCATTCGCTGACATTATAGCTGCAAGTTTTTGGTCTATACCAACCTTGCACATCTAGAGACTGGAATTTTTGCCCATTCTTCTTTGCAAAATAACTCAAGCTCAGTCAGATTGGATGGAGAGCGTCTGTGAACAGCAATTTTCAAGTCTTGCCACAGATCGTGTTTGGATTTAGGTCTGGACTTTGACTGGGCCTTTCTAACACATGATATATACAAGAAACACTTTTTAAAGATTTTATGTGCACAAACAATTCAAAACCATGCACCAGTTTCCTTCCACTTCACAACTATGCATTACTTTGTGTTGGTCTATCTCAATAAAAAATCTCAATAAAATATCTTTATGTTTGTAATTGTAATGTGACAAAATGTGGAAACACACACACACACACACACACACACACACACACACACACACACAATTATATATATATATACATATATGTATATTTAGGGCAGCATGGTGGCAGGAAGGTCCTGGGTTCAATTCCTGGGCTTGGGTCATTTCTGTGTAGAGTTTCCATGTTCCCCTGCTTGTGTGGGTTTCCTCTGGGTAGTCCAGTTTCATCCCACAGACCAAAAACATGTGCAGAAGGTTAATTGGCGGTTCCAAATCACCCCTACTTATGAGTGTGAGTGTGACTGGTTGTGTTTGTGTTTGCCTTGCGATGGCCTGGCGAGCTTTCCAGGATGTACCCTGCCCTCGCCCAGAGTCGGCTGAGATGGGCTTTAGCCTCCCCGCGACCCTAATTAGGCTTAAGCAGTTCAGAAAATGAATGAATGAATGAAATAAATTGGTATTTATAAAAATCAAGACTATAAAAAAAAAAATATTTAAAAAAGGCTACTTTCCTACAATCCAGTGAGTGTGGGTAGAATATTATTAGAAATAACTAATTTCTAGAGAGAGAGAGAGAGAGAGAGAGAGAGAGAGAGAGAGTACTCACACTTCTCATTTAAAGGTAATTGTCTGAAAAAAATAAAAAAATATTGTTTTAATTTAATGTGCATCATGTCTGTCAGTTATCTGTAATAAATAAAATAGGATATCAACTGCAGTTTAATTACTAAATTAATTTAAACAGCCATCAGAATGCTGATTTATTACTTTTTATTTCTTACCCTTCTTTAGGCTGCTCAGGCATTTTGCTTGCGGTAGCTTGAGGTGCATTCTCTGGCACGGCACACATCACTTTTTCTTCTTTACTTAGTTGAATCTTCAGACTGTAGCCACATATTTTCAGAAGCTTCTGGTACTTGATGTTTTTCCGAATGTTCTCCTCAGATCCAGTGGCCTGGTTGGCTGTTTCGCGTGTGCCCCAAGACACGTTGTTCATGTTGACCATGGAGTAAATTGGCAGTAAGAGGTAGCCACTAGGGATGCAGATGAAGTAAAGGAATCCCAGGATGATAAGATGAAACTCGTGAGGATGGAGCAGAGCTGTGATAACGTACATGATGGTCATGCCAAGGAAGAACAAACCGCTTGGGGTCACAAAAGTCTGCTGCATCACCATGTCCCCTGAACATGCACATAAAAAGAGTTATATATATATATATATATATATATAAACAAGCCTCATCAACTTTGTTACCAAATTAGCTTAGCATGGATATAGTATATGTCACATCCTTTGCCTTTTTCGCCAACATTTCAGGAATTATTACACTTCCCTTCAACTCTTGCACCTATCCAAGTCACGTGACTTTGAAGTGTTGTGTCATGCTTATTGTGCAGTATTGCTGTGTCACTTGTTGCCAGATTGTTTCTCTTTGCAGATTTCCTGCCTAGTCTTTGACGCTGTGTCTCTGTGTGTGATCTCTACCTGCCTCATATACCTTGTTTTTGGATTATCTCTACTGTGTTGTTTGATCGTTTGACCTCTGCCTGTCCCACGTTTATGAACTGTGTTTTGGATGTATGTCTGGTTAACATTATTAAACCCTTTAGTCTGCAAATGCAGCTGCTCTGTCTCCAGCCTCAGTCTTTCCGTGACTTTAGTGTATTTGGAAAGGTAACAGGTAAAGCTGAATTTAAAAGAGAAGCTAAGTAAAAGTACTAATTAACTTAGTGAAAGTAAAATACTGAACTAAAGGAAATGTTACATACCTATAATTGTTAAGATGGTTGCTGTCATCAAAAAAGCATAGATTACGCTCATGATGGCGGCAATGGTGATTTGTAAGTTTGACTTTTCATGACCAAGATAATAACAGAGAAGTATGTAGACTGCAGGAGGAAGAATTGCCAAGAAAAGGGCAAGGTTGGCTTCTAAATCAAGGACAAATTGAAAACATCCTGTTGAAAAGAGGGGTGGAGCTTAATAAGCAGTAGATACAAACTATAGGTTAAAAAAACAAAACAACAAAAACATAAACACGCACATAATGCACTCTGAATAAACATATTGTGACATTTTTCAGATAAGTTCATTTATAAATAATCCACAATGTTTTCCATTTGTTAAAAGGTAGCTTTTCTAATGGGCTTGGATTGAAATCAGATCTAGTTTCGAGCATGGTGGCAGGGTGGAGTAATGGTTAGCAACTCCACCTCGCTACAAGAAGGTCCTGGGTTTGAGCAATTCTGTGTGTAGTTTCGATGTTCTCCCCTTGTTTCTGTGGGTTTCCCCTGGGTACGCTGGTTTCCTCCCAGACTCCCAAAACATGCACATTATGCTAACTGAATATTCTTAATTGAATTGAATAGAGTGTGAATGGTTGTGTGTGTTGGCCCTGTGATGCTCTTGTAAGCTGTTTAGTGTGTACCCCGCCTTTACCAATAGTTGGCTGGGATTGGCTGCATCCTCTCTGGGACTTTAATAAAGCATACAGTGGTTTGGAAAAATGAGATGAGATGAGTTTTGGGTATTTAAATTGTCACCTGCAATCATGAGGCAGACTGTAGCTGGTGCCAAGATTGAAGCAGCCATGGTGACACCTTGGTAGAAAATGTATGGCCGTGATATAGACTTGTTCATTTGTACGGTAACGCTGCTACTGGAAAGAAGGTCCAGAGTATTGGCTATGGTGGATGGGCCCCAGCGCCGCCGTTGGTTGTAAAACTCCCTGAACTCCTGAGGAGAATTGGTGTACGAGTCAGAAGCAGCGTTATACTCCACTCTCCAGCCCTGCTGTATGAGCAATGTGCACAACCAGCGGTCCTCACCTGCATGCACAGACCCCGAATACACACGATGCATCAGCGCAATTCAATAAACATATAGAAATGAAAAGTTTACGAAGAGTTTGAGTTCAAAAACAGATAAGTGCCACTTTTTTAATTATGAGAAATACTATTTTAAAGTAGCTTTACAAAAAAAAAAAAGCCTTTTTTTCCAGTAGTTTTAAAATACAACTGCTGAAAAAGTTGTTTTTGAATTCAAACACTTTATATATTGTGCATGGAGTGATTTTCGTCTCATGTTCGTGAATTTGCTTTACTCACCCTGGTCATACTGTACATAATGTAAAGCCTCCGTGGCTTTTGTTGTGTATCTCTTCAGGACGTTATCACTCATGAGTGCCTCTGCGCGCAGCAGGCTGAAACATCCCGGGCTACACATCACCGATCCAAATACATGCTCAGCTGTCTTTTGGAGCCAGTGACCCACTGCATATTCAAATTTCTGATACCATACCATCGGGCCTGTGGTGTACACAAAAACTACTGATTATACAGAGCACCCGTGCAAGGTATTATATCTTTACTGTATATATTTTTGGTCACTTTAGGATCATTGTGACATCCATAGTGAAGTGTCAAAGTGTTCATTCTGCACAATTTTAACCAGTCAGTCCAAGTTTTACACAAATTTGGCCACAAGTCCTTTGTTCAAACCCTGATGACACGTAACCATATTTCACTTCTTTGTTTATGCTTTTGAAGACATCAAGATGTGAAAATGTGTTCAACTATTTTTAATATTTTTTTATGTAATACCACAAATGCAAAAAACTCCTAAAAATATTGTAACGTTCACTCTTAAGTTTTTTTTTTTTTAATCTTCCACAAAGTTTGATATTTTAGACCATAACAATCACACATACAAACTAAAAGCAATATCCCGGAATGATGGTTTCCTAATTGCATCTCCAGTAATTGCAGCACTCATGGAAACCTTGGCAATTTTACCTGAAATATGTGTCAGCTTGTGGTGGCGCCATGTTGGAGTTGGTAGTAATTTTATAGGGCATTCAGGACTCCCAAGACTATTTTCAGTGGTCTCCGCTACTCCCTCTGCTATTTCCAGTGGTTTCCACTACTCACTTGGCCATTTTAGCAGCCTCAGCTCCTCCCTCTGCTATTTCCAATGGTTCTGCTACTCCCTCTGCTATTTCCAGTGGTTCTGCTACTCCCTCTGCTATTTCCAGTGGTTTCTGCTACTCCCTCTGCTATTTCCAGTGGTTCTGCTACTCCCTCTGCTATTTCCAGTGGTTCTGCTACTCCCTCTGCTATTTCCAGTGGTT
>JAQMYF010000022.1:41949691-41960872 GCA_030014195.1 Neosilurus mollespiculum | reverse complement strand
TCTTACTCCCTCTTTCTCTTCCTGTCTCTCTCTCTCTCTCCACCTCTCTCTCTGTCTCCCTTCCCCCTTGCTCTCTCACCCTCTCTCCTGTTACCCCCTCTGTCTCTTACTCCCTCTTTCTCTTCCTGTCTCTCTCTCTCTCTCCACCTCTCTCTCTGTCTCCCTTCCCCCTTGCTCTCTCTCTCTCTCTCTCTCTCTCTCTTTCACTGTCTCTCCACCCCTCTTGAATCTCTGTCCCTCTCCCACCTTTGTCCTTCTCTCTCTCTCTCTCTCTCTCTCTCTCTCTAACACACCACTGGTACTATTGGCAAGTGTGTGTGTGTATGTGTGTGTTTGCGTGTGTATGTGTGTGTATGTGTGTGTGTGTGTGTGTTTGTGTGCGTGTGTGTGTGTGTGTGTGCATCTGTGTGTGATCATCCTAAGCTGTTTGCTTACAGAGGCTAGTAATTAGTGGCAGTAATTACTCTTGATGTTGCTGGTTTAATTGTTTTTTGAAAGCGTGTGTGAACATTGCAGGGTCTTTTACATAAAGTGTTGTTTATTTTACTGACAATATTTGATTTCGACTGATTGCCGAACAGTTGCTGGAAACATCCTAACCAAGGTCTCCCTCAATTTTAAAATGAGCTGAGTTTTGGGGAAAATGTAAAAGAGTTCAAAGCTTTTGTGTAATAAAATGCTGTAAAATGGATCAGACTCGCAGCCTTGCTACAATGGGCATGAAACGTAGCACCATTTAACCTTTACAATGCTCATATTGATTTATTTGGGGCTTATCGAGCTCTAGATCAGGGCCTGGAGACAGCTGTAGTGGTGGGAGTTCAACTTAATTGAGCAGAAAACAAAAGCCTCTGTGCAGCATGCTGCACTTGTGTTCGAACAGCCAGAAGAAGAAATGCTGAAACTTCTGGATAGTACTAATCTCTGTTATTTGTAATATTTTCCTTGAGGTCATGTGTTTTTACCATCCTTTTCTCCTCTCAAGCTTCTTGTGTTTATATCCACTGCTATGGCTAACTCTTGTGACGTGATTAGCCTGTAAGCGGCCAGGCTACTAGCTGACAGAGTAGAATAGTAGAATATAAAAAGTCATGATCAGTTTTTGTGTGTCTTTTTGATGCATTTCTATTTTCACACATTGCATTTAACTTTTCTTTATTTATCTCAAGCAATTAAACTTGAGATCTATTAAACCATGTCAGAATACTAGTATAAAAAACACAAGCTAATAACCACATACAGCACCCGGTCTCATTGTTTGCTGCTTATCACACTTCCTGTCTCTACTATATTAACTAAAAACCTACAGAAAAGTAATGCAATGATAATTTCTCATGTTAAAGCTATCTGGATAAAATTGGAAGCATACATTTTAATTAAACCAACTTTGTTGTTTGTTTGTTTGTTTGTTTTTGTTTTTTGTTTGTTTTTTGTTTTTTGCAATAGAAACTGACCACTATAAATCATTTGGTATCACAGAAAAACTATTTTTCCCCTTTTCTTTCAGAGTGAAAGGCCTTTTCAGGTCCAGATAAAGTGCTAATAAATTACCCGTGTTTCCTGCTTAATGGATGTCGGCCTGCCGCTGTGAGATATCATTGTGTGTCATGAATATTTCGATGGTGTGATTAGATCAAATAAAAAATGCCGTGAATTCCTAAACAGCTCTGCCGAGACGCCGCTGATCAGAAATGGCTATTTTAACCGAAACAGATTATATTCCTCGGCTTGCATATAAGCAGATAAGGAGTAATTACTCTGACACCGGCTCTGTGTTTGTCTGCTGTACCTGCAAAGGGTTTTTATTTTTATTTATTTATTTATTTATTTATTTTTTTTTTCTTTATGTTAAAAAATCCTCACTTCGGATGATAATGACTGATGTGTTCAACATAAAAAAAGAAAAAGAAAGAATTCTGCATGATATTGATTATTTGAGAAAACTCACATCTAAGCCAAGTAATCATGCTCTAACTGGTAAGTACATCTGTAGGTTTGGAATATCTGTAGGTTTCTCTCTTTGCTGTACTAGCAAGCCAGATAGATAAATAGATAGACTTGGAAATAGTTTTCTTTTACAAACATCAGAAAACATTCCCATGTGATAATCGACTTCATCTTCTGAATGTGCTGTTGCTTCATGGATAGAAAAAAGTAAAAACATCGAGTGTAGAAATGACATTTTCTTCAGTTTCTTTACAGTTATTAAGACAAACAAACACAGCTGTATCTCTGTAGGGATCCTTTCCATGTTGTCAGACATTTATAATATCATTATGAGTCTGTCATTGGTGAAAACAAGCGCTTTATTTTGACGTGGATGATTGCCCCATAGGGTTACAGTATAGAGCTGTTTTGCGGTTGTCGGTTATAGTGTTCTAAATCAGTACTGGACTGATTTAAATCTTTTTTGTTAATAATATAAAATGAAGTGAAACAGATGGTCGTTTTAAAAATCCCAAAGTTTTCTTTATACATTTTGGTTGATTTAGTAAAATATGATGCAGTTTATTGAAGGCTGATTTAATAGCATTAAGCCAACTCTGCATTTTAGTCCTGTTTATATTTTTGTCATGATATATTTATTTGTTTGTTTTATTTTATTTTATTTTATTTTATTTTATTTTATTTTATTTTATTTTATTTTATTTTATTTTAAGTGGAGTAGCATAATTGCACCGCAGAGCAAATAATTGTCTTAGGGCCCCCATTCCCTGTTCAAAATATCGAATTTTAACACAGTCAAGCCATTACCTGTACAGTGGAAAACTATATATGCACCAAGATTTGTACATTTAACCACAAACACCTGAAATACTGAAGAAAATGATGTTTAAAACCATACTCCTCTATGCTAACTTGGGTATTGATGACATCATCATTCTGAGATTCAGTTTTAAAAATAAGCACCCATAAAATCAGACCAACTTTAACTGTTCTTAAACACAAACTGTTACTCCTGCAATTGTGAGCTAATGAGGTTCGTATCTCCTGATCCTGTTCTTAATATTAAATCTGTATTACATTTTATTAAAGCTATAATTTGTTTAAGACAACATCTATGATTGCCCTGCGATGGTCTGGTGAGCTGTTCAGGTTGTGCCCCACCTTTGCCCAGTGTCGGCTGAGACAGGCACGCAACACTAGTAGTAGGATTACGTGGTTTCAGCAAATGAGTGAGTATCTATGATAACCAGAGACCACTTTAAAATTAATGTGCATATGCTGTAATTCAGTAACTGATCACTAAGCTGGTTTTTTTTTTGGTATTTTTTATGCAACCCTATTGTGCTGTATTGTAGTGGTCTAGCGATCTCTGTGCTAGTGGATCTGTGATGTGAAACAGGCATTTTTATTTAGATTTTTTTTTCTCTTTTCACTATTAGCAATGCTCAGAGTTTAGCTTTCACTAAAAAGAGTCTTTCAAAAAATTTTCCCCCAGTAGTGTCGCCTCACCAAAAGAAGATTCACGGTTTAAATCTCGTAGTTGACCGAGGTCTTTTTGTGTGGAGTTCGCATGTCCTCCATGTGCTCGCTGGGTTTCCTCAGGGTATTCTGGCTTCCTTCTACAGTCCAGAGACATTCACATTAGGTCAAGAGGTTACTCTTAATTGCCCCTAGGTGTGAATGTGAGTGTGAATAGTGGTTTGTGTCTGTGTTAGTAATGTGATGAACTGACACCCTTTCCAGGGTGTAACCCCGCCTCTCACCCAGAGTCAACTGGGATTGGCTCCAGCTTCTCTGCAGCCCTGATGGATACGCAGTAGTATAGTATGGTATAGTATGGTATGGTATAGTGTGGTATGGTAAGGTACAGTATGGTATGGTATAGTGTAGTGTAAAGAACGGATGGATACTTATTGTAATTGGAGAAGGGAACAATTATTTATTTTAAAGTTGAAATAATCATCCAAAAATTGTCAAAAATTTTGAATAAAATGTCAGAAAAGTGGAGCTGAGTGTAAGAGTGTAAAGGCAAACAAGATTGCTTCAGCAAAGTAAACAAACAGTCATTAGATTAGCTAGACATGTCTCTGAAGTTGCTATTGAACATGGTGAAGTAACTTGGTGCAATTGTTAATTACTTTGCCCATATGTTTCCCATGAAGCACCTCTTCAATCCATATGGCACTTCTGTTGATAAGACTCATCGCACACACTACATGTTTCCAAGTGTGATGCACGAGACTGGGTCTAATGCTAAACTCTAAAACTCCTAATTGTGTGAAGAAAAAACAAACAAACAGATATTCTGCACAGATGGCTGTCAGAAATGGATGCATCATTTGAGATGTTGGACTACAATGCAGTGCATGGCTCCGACAAAATGTTATTTACCTAAAACTCCCAACAAGATAACGAGTAAGAAGAGAGTTGAAAACATCTGGAAAAGAAAATGTGGCATCTGAGAGACTGCACACTTGTCAGTCATCAGCTGTAAAAGCCACTCTCCAGGTTGACAAGCTTTCATCAGACATGCTGATGTTTATCGGTCCAGCAGGCTGCAGGATGGCGGATTGTTGGAGCTCACAAAGCCGATCAAATGCGTGACTTTGCAGGATCGTTTTGCATGTTTATTCTTCATTTAAGGCAAACCAAATTTATCTCGTTCCTTTGTCGAGTTCATACTACAGGTCATTCGTGACCTCATTCCTTTATTTGAACTCTACCTCAACAGGAATCCTTGTATCTTTTACCAGTGTATTAATATGGACGCTCCAAATTTATGAAATCAAAAAAGACACTTTCTGGGGAAAAAAATTATAAAATAATAATCAACACTGAGATCAGTTGGGGTGGGGGCATTTACCTATATTTGTTTATTTGGTTGACACACCTTGGCTCCATTTCCTTCAGAGTGAAGCATCACTGCAGATCAACACAATGTTCTTCTGCCTGGTTGCCTTTATCCAGTATAGAATACTTCTCTCCTGTTGGGTGTGGTCTATTTCTTGATAACTCCAATCCCAATCCACAGGGCAAATACTGACTGGATAGGTATGTTTAGTATATATTAGGTACACGAAAATGACGTGACCTAATTCGTTCTCTATTCTGGGACACATTATCCCCTTCACAAACACAGTATTATACACAGGATAATGAAAATAACAGTCAAAAACTCACACTTAGGGTTAGGTTAGGGTGTAGGGCTCATGATTGAGAGGTCATGGGTTTGAATCCCTGTTAGACCCCCACTGTGCTAAGACCCCTGGGGAAAATCTCAACCACAAGTGTGCCTCTGTTCACCCATCAGTTAAAATGGGTACCAGTAAAAGAAATACCAGTAAAAGAAATACCGGGAAGGTAACCTGCGATGGATTATCGTCCCTTCCAGGAGGCTTTGCTTATGTTCCCATATAGTATATAGTAAAATTATTATTCACCCCATACTCAGTGGATGTTAGTGAACAGACCCCTCAGTGTTCCTTTTCAGTGACAAAATTGACTTTGGTGAATAACTGTTAAACACACACAGTGATTAAAAGATTCAGTGATGTGTGCAGCATTTTCCTCACTTTTTATCCTTATGTGTCATGTGACTTTGCGAAGCAGAAAGCAGGTGGTATTTCACAGTAGATGAATGGGGACAGTGCAATGATGATTTGTCTTGTGAAAAGGACTTTTCATCATCATCATGGAAATTCAAAAATTCAAATTTATTTGTCACATACAAAATCATACACAGTACAATATGTAGTGAAATGCTTGTTACGACTGTCCTAAAAATTGAAGAATAAAACCTATCAATATCAAGAAGAAAAGAACAATAACAATAACTATTTAAAGGACTTTAGACTTAAAGTCAATATAAATATAAAAATGTAAAAGTATATAAAAATAAAATAAAAATATATAAAATAAAATAGTAAAATATGGCATACAGAAATATATATATAATGAAGTATAAATGCAGAATATGTTACATTACATTATACTTAATTATATTGCCTTCATTATATTGCCTTTATATTTGCATTTCTATTTCACTTATTTCATCTTATATATATATATAGTATCCTATATTTAATTTTATATTTATACTTTATTTTATTCTATATATTTCTTTATTTTCTATTTTCTGCATTTTTATATTTATACTGACCTTTAAAATCCTTTAAATAGTTTTAGTTATTGTTCTTTTCTTCTTGTTGCTTTGATAGTTTATTCTTATATTCTGGACAGTCGTACTAAGAATTTCACTATATATTGTACTGTGTATAATTTGTATGTGACAAATAAAATTTGAATTTTGAGTGAAAAGGACTTTTCATCATCATCATCATCATAGAAAATGTCCTTGTTGATTTGAAAGAAGATACATATTAATATCTGAATGTGCGTATGACCTGGTCACGTGATGCGCTTTCCACCGGATGCTTAAACTATATATAGCATATAACACAAATGAATGAATACAACTACAAGAATTACATATTTTATAGCAATGCTGCTCTCTAGTGGTAGAACACAGAACTGCAAGGGTCATGTTCTCTTTTGGGGTTTTTTGTTTTGTTGTTTGTCTTTTTAAGTTAATGTTGAAAAACGTAAAATCACTTGATTTAAATGTTAATGCTATTCGTTGAAAGTTTTTTGTGTAACTATAGTACTGTGCATCACTTATGGAAACATGCATCATCTTTGGAATAATGTACTATTTACATTTAAAATACTGCATATGTGTGTGTGTGTGTGTGTGTGTGTGTGTGTGTGTGTGTGTGTAAACAAACAAACAAACAAAGATTTAAAAAATTAAAAAGTAATACACACACACACACAACCTCTTGTTGGAGGTAACAGTTCAGTTTCTAGTCCCAATTTCAGGATCCCCTGAAGGGAAATTGTACAGTGGTCTGGAATTAAGGAATGGTTATGATATGGAAAGACAGTCTAATGAACCACATACGACTGCTGGCCAGTTTTGGTTGTAAAATGTAGCTATGAAGTAATGAAGTGCTCACTTTAAATGGACTTTTTGCTGAAACATGAGAAGGATCGTGAGTTCTGTAGGGCGGCACAGTGAGAAGGGCTTCCTGTGTACGGTTTGCATGTTCTCCCGTGCTTCCGTGCTTCACTGCCAGCCGAGTAGGATTAAAATCAGCCGGCAGATGTGATGCGCCTGAAGAAAGCGTCGTGCTGGCAGGCAGGACGTTCAGCGCCATAGCTGTGACATGAACCGAGGAGGAGTGAACAGATTGGGACGCGTCCAATGTGAAGTACCCGGATGTAACAACACTCACTCGGACTAGTGCGCTGCTCGGGGTCTGGTGTGCGGGCCGCAGAGCCGACAATGTCACCGGCTCTTTGTTTGGATCAGAAACGCGGATAACGGAGTGTTTTTTCTTAGTTCTGGGGGTTTATTTTGCACAACGTGACGGATGCAGTTTTCTGCTTTGAATCACAAGCAGATTATTTTTCACCTGTTTTGGAATATAAAGTGTTTTATCCCTGCGCTACTTTTTTTTTTCTTAGCAGAGGCAAGAAAAGGAAACGCACTAGTTAGCATTAGCTGGTTAGCTGACGTCGTCTAAATATAGAAATAAAGAACTCAATTGTAATTGTGATAAGTTGTAGACATATTTGTGGACTGTATACAGCTGTTTCCTTTCATTTCTTTTGTTTGTTTGGTATGTAGCTAGTCTGTGGCTAGCGTAGTCAATGCTAACAGTGTTAGCAATCGATAAACCACCAGGATTTTTTTCACTTCCTGTTTTTTTTTTATTATAATTTATTTCTTTAACATTTAAACTAAACTCAGCTTTAATTAATTAATTAATCTAACTAAAATTAGTTCTGACTGAAGTGTCAGGCTTGTCATGCTTTGGCTGCTCGGTAATCTAGGAATAGCTAGTGTTAGCTTCAGGCTACACGGTTTATTTGTTTACATGTTTATTATTATTTATTAATTTATATTTGTGCTTTAAACCATGCTGTTGTGTTAGTGTGTATATTAACTCTGTGTAACATCACATCTGTGAAAAGTTTCCATCATGTCCAAGTAAACATCTCGCTTTAGTGTTGTTTCCATATTAGATTTTTATAGTTTATTTTTAAAAACATCAGATATTTATAAGGTAGAGGAACAGGACTGATATTATGGCCTGCGCTTGTGGCGTGAAAAAGATTTCTTCATGGACAAGTTCACTCTTCATCCTCAGCATGGTCTTCCTCAGTGAGTACTGGAGCTTTTAATAATGGGGAAGGGTTACAGTGGCTTTTTAGGACAGATGGTGGTGTGTGTGTGTGAGAGAGAGAGAAAGAGAGAGAGAGAGAACAGCTGTATGGATTGAAGCTGAAGTCACAGAAACAAAGAGCCTCTATTGTTCTCTCACACACACACACACACACACACACAATCTCTTGGGGAGCTCTTTGAAGTTCAGTTAGATCTGCATCTTCAACCTTTACATGTGCCCAAATTATTACATAACAGGTCCATATTTTAAAATCACTTATTTAATATTTATATTAAAACACAGTTGTTGGTTGGTTATATGATTGGTTTACTGGTCATATGATCACCATGAGAAGGAAAAGATTTGCGGTAAAGCATTTTACAAAAAAAAAAAAAAAACACTCCTTATTTGTTTATAAACCAAACATTTTTTGTTCATAATTTTTTAAAAAATTGCAAAATTCCATCATAGAATTTTACATTCTGTGATGTGGTGTGTATATATATTTAAAAATAGTAGTACATAAAGACTGTTACCCAATGAATATCAGTGGTTAGCATGTCCACCTCACAACAAGAAGGTCCTGGGTCCGAGTCCTGGTCTCAGCGACGGGGTTTCTGTGTGGAGGTTACATGTTCTTTCTGTGCTAACATTGGTCTTCTCTGGGAATCCTGGTTTCCTCCTACAGTCTAAAGACAAGCACGTTAGGCTAATTGGCTGTTCCAAATCGCACCTAGGCATGAGTTTGAATGGATGTGTGTGTGATTGCCCTGTGATGGACTGGCAAGCTGTTCCGAGTGTAACCCACTTTTGCCCTGCGTCGGCTGAGATAGGATAGGCTCCCTAGGACCCTAGTAGGATTAAGTGGCCTGGCAAACGGATGGGTGACATATATCATGATGTTCATATCCATGTAAAATAAAAAAAACATTTATTCCAAAGAATGTAAAACTGAGATAAAAAAAAAAGTTCTAATTATTTTTGATTTACTTATATATAATTTTAAAAATTAGGTTAAATAATTTCTGACTTCACACCAGTCAGTTCCTGTCTTTCCTTAATTTGTCTGTAAATGCTGTTTAAATAGAAATATGAAGGAAAAGAAGAGCGGCTGTGACATCATAGTTGATGTGCAAAAATAAATCCAAGTGCAGTTTAAATTGGTCTCATGACGCGTCTGATTTCAGATGATTAAACACAGGTTTTTAAAAGAGCTGAGGCGTTTGCAGGAGTTTAATTTAATTTAGTGTTTTATGCTGAATGTTTGTAAAGATGTTTCCAGGTTCAGGTATAATTAGTGATTTTTAGTGGATGCACTTTTTATCTCTTCCTTTAAAACCCAGCCTGTATATCATCCACAGTCCCTGAGTCTGGACACGGAGCATGAAAGAGTTCCTTTTTACTCGCAGACATCATTAGGAGATATCGATCTATCTGTTTTTAGATCTTGACCATGGTCTCCAACTCGGTCACAACCGACATGAGGATTATTGTCTTCCTGGAAGGTTCTGAATCAATACGTTAGGTTTTTTATTAGAAATAGTCTGTAGAGCCACAGGTCAGTAGTCCAGGCCCTTGAAGGAGAATGTTTTTAGGAAAACAAAGAGGGTATTTTGGCAGTTAAAAACAAGTTTTGAGCAACAAGGAAGGTATTTACACAATTTCCTCCGGGATCAATAAAGTATTCTGATGATTTACACTTTTATAGGAAATTACCAAAAGCTGTGACTTTCTACTTTAGCTAAAACCACATTGGGGAAAAAGAAAAAATAAAACAAACAAATAAATAAATAAATACAATCCACCCTACTGAAAATCTGGTTCACTCAAGGGGACAGAGGGAAACACTGGATCTGAGAGTAGCAGTGGGTGGTATGTACAAAATCTTCTCTCATGGTATAAATAAATTTTATATCACATTGTAGTATTTTTTTTAAAAAATACTGACCAGCCATTCACCATATAAACATGGTAACTCAACGTTAGTGATGTTTGTGGCTGGGCATCACACTCCGAGGTGGTGGTGAGGGGGAACCCCCTGAACAACTCTCTGAGCCCCGGCTTTTCAATGGAATGAATTTGGACCCTGCCCTTACATATGTGTGTCTTTATAGTAGCTGTAATTCTTTTTTATTATGGAGATTTCTGGTCATATCGATTGCCTCTGGCAAAAGACGCCATTTAATTAATGTCAAAACTCGTACCCCCTGTGCACCCCTAGAGAAATTGCCTTTGTTTTTGAAATGATTAGTTTTTGAATATATTACATATTTTTGTGCTTACCATCGTCATTATAAACCTACAAAACTAAACCATCCTCCTCTGAGTAAATTACAGGCGTGCTGTTTTTCACCACTGTCAGCACTCGTCTGATCAGTTTAATCCAATGATGATCCACATGAAATTCTAAATCCAGGAAGTTTTTGAGAGAGAGAACGATTTGTGACATTTCAGTTCATGTGGGGGATTGCTATGCTTGGTGGAGGTGTGCCCTTATTGAATTTTTTGTCCCTAATGGGATTTTCTCATCAGTGATGCTGGCATCAAAACCGACCTTTTTAATCTGGTTATCTCGTGCCTTTGATCAGATTGTGCATGATTCTTCTGTACTAATCCTGTTAAGTGACACCATTTCATTACCAGATCTTAATCTTTTAAATGTAGATGCTAAAGTCTCCAGAGGGGCAAAAAATATTACCATATCCAGAGTCCAATACCTGAACAGATTCCATCTCTAAAATAATAGCTTTGCTGCGTCCATGACCAGGTGGGATTTACGATATTTAAAGTAGGAAGGATCCCTTTGACCGTCTCTTTCTTTCTGACAGTACCTACTTAGAAAGGCTGAGATTTTTAGAGCTGGAATTCTGATCATGAGATTGAAATATAAGATGGAGAAATTATGCTATGATGGAAACTCACTAATCTGGAAAGTAGGAGCTTCTGAGTTGAAAATGTTAGTCCCCATTTGTTATGAAGACAGCATCAACCTCACCCGCGCGGG
>JAQMYF010000022.1:41937143-41949681 GCA_030014195.1 Neosilurus mollespiculum | reverse complement strand
TTGTTTTTTTTAAATTTTTTTCCCCATTTTTTTTTAAGACAGCATAAAAATCAAAAAACCCCCCCCCCCCCCCCCCCCAATTGAAATTTATCACCACTCATATGCATCCTTTGAATTGGTAACTTCTCAAAACTTCACAAAAGCAGCATTTTTGACTTCTCCAAATGATTACGACAATGTAGATTTTCTCTGACATAGACTTTTTTTTTTTTTTTAATTCTGTTTATCAGATAAAGCCGTCTGCTCACAGCGCGGTGAGAATGTCTACGTGTCTGGGATCTCTAATGGTGAGTTCTGTAATTTGGCCAAGAATGAATTCATTACTTTTGATAAATTTGGAAGGGATAATGGTTTGTATGCTTTGTGTGTGTAGCCTGTGGAGATGTAGTGGAGCAGATCAGGGCCTCCAGCGGTGTGATCACTAGTCCTGGTTGGCCTTCTGAGTATCCGGCTCGCATCAACTGCAGCTGGAACATCCGCGCAAATCCTGGAGAAATCATCACTATCAGGTACTCTCTCTTTCTTTCTCTCTGACACATACTCACACTGTTATATCTTTCAAAAGGCATTAATGCACTTGGTCTCAAAACAGACATCATGACCCTGAGGTAGACACACACTGAAACAGCTTAGCATGGATACACACTTATTATAATATACTATATAATTTGTATATATTATTAGGCATGTTAGGCGTATTTGTCACTAGAAATTCTAATAAAAAATTATTCACAGACAAAAAGGTTTCTGGTTCTGAGAACCCTAATAACAATAAAAAGAATAGCAACCCCGGGTTTTACTTTATACACACTACAGAGGGATTCATAATATAACACTCGTTTTTCCAAACCGTAACGCACGTGTGTGATAAACGCATCAGCGTACAGGAGATCCTCGATCACGATACTGAACTCATGAAATCTCCAGTATGTTACACAACACTCTTTTCACGATTGGTCACTTACAGGCTGTCCACATCAGCAATGCCGATGTTCAGCTAGTATCCATGGTAACTAGCCCTGAAATATGCACACTCTTCTTTCCTTACAGGGTGTGATTTTTGCCACACACACAGACTATGAATAATTTTAGGAGCACACAAGCAAAATATAAATTGTTTAAAATGAGAAACTGTAGAATATGTTTATATTAAATATTATTACGGGTTGATTAATTGTTTTGTCAGTGATATAGTCAGTAATATATTCATTATGCTTATGTTATTGGTTCGATAGTAATGGTTCATTCAGCGCGACCTGTTCAGCAGACAAGCCACGTAATTAAGAGTCATGGATTAAAAGCTGTGTGTGAGGAGACGAGTACATATGGAAGGAGTCTCCAGTGTCAGTACTGTGTAAGAGTCAGACTGTGTATAGCTGCTGTAATGTAAGTGAGAAGAGGAAACATGCATGGATAAATATTATGATGTGATTTTATTTAATAAACAAAACACTCCGAGTGCAAACCTCCGTTAAGCCAAAAATTTACACAGCACCCCTGCTGGGCCTGTTGTAACACCACACAACACCTGTTGCACATTGACTAAGTGAGGCTTGTAGGCGAAGTTGATACTTCTCCAGTTAAAAATTTTCCCCCTCCTTTTCAGTTTTCAGGACTTCGAGATCCAGAGCTCCCACCGCTGTGGTTTGGACTGGATCTCCATCGGTACCTACAAGAACCTGGACGGTTACCGAGCATGTGGTTCATCCATCCCAGCTCCGTACATCTCCTCTCAGGATCACGTGTGGATTAAATTCCACTCGGACGACTCACTGACTGGCAAGGGATTCAGGCTCTCTTACATCACAGGTAGTGCAGAAAATACACACTGCTATTTCTGACGCGTGGATTAAGGAGGCACGCAGCAGGCTGGGTTGCGTAATCGAGTTTTAAATCCCTGTTACAAATCACCTCTGTTCTCTTTCTCTCTCTCTCTTGATCTTTCTCTCACACACACACACTGTTTCTCTCTCACACACTCTCGCCCTCTCTTTCTCTCTCTCTTTGTCACACACTCTCTCTTTCAAACACACACACACAGACTTGCTCTCTCACACACTCTCGCTCTTTCTCTCTCTCTCTCTCTCTCTCTCTCTCTCTCTCACACAAACACACACACTTGCTCTTTCACACACATACACACACTGTTGCTCTCACGCACACACACAGTCTGTTGCGCTCTTTCTCTCACAAACACACACACTTGGTCTTTCACACACATACACACACACTCTCGCTCTCTCTCACGCACTCTCTCACACATACACAGTCTTGCGTTCTTTCTCTCTCTCTCACAAACACACACACACACACACTTGGTCTTTCACACACATACACACACACTGTTGCTCTCTCACACACTCTCGCTCTCTCTCACGCACTCTCTCACACATACACAGTCTGTTGCGCTCTTTCTCTCTCTCTCTCACAAACACACACACACACTTGCTCTTTCACACACACACACACACACACACACTGTTGCTCTCTCACACACTCTCGCTCTCTCTCACGCACTCTCTCACACATACACAGACTGTTGCGCTCGCTCTCTCTCTCTCTCTCTCTCTCTCTCTCTCTCTCTCTCTCTCTCTGGCTACATCTGCTTTCTCCATTTGTTTTGTTATCTTTCTAACAGTTTTGGCTGCAATTTATATTAATGCTATATTCTGCCGCATGGAATATTGTCTCAAAGCACGTGTAGCGATTTGTTTTTATTGTTATTACTAGCAGTAGTAGTATTAGTGATACATTTTGTGGTTTAGAGTTGACTGAGTTTGTGTGACTGAGCAGGAAAAATCTTTTAAAACCACCAAGCAGTGATATCAGCAGGCATGGATTCCTCTTACAAGTGGGTGCACAAATTACTGACTGCTCTCCGAGCTGTATTTTCATAAATGGACCCCATGTGAATTAGTCAGATCCAACTCTGTACTGAGCAAATTCAATAAGCTTCAGCTGCGTAGTCACCATGTTGTGTTTCATTCCACTAGCAAGACATTTCTTTTAACTTGTTTATGTCAACTTCAACATCAGGGGAGATAAAATTCTATAAGTTCAATAAGTAAACATGAATTTTTGAAAAGAGAACAAAGTACATAGAAAAAGAACGTGAAAATTTCACGAGATATATTACTTTGGTTACTTGTTAGAGGAACACAAAATCAAAGCTGTTTGTATGCATAACAGCAGTGATGGAGCCTCTTTTAACCTGTTTTAAGCTCTAGCAGTGAATAGAGATTAAGAACCCTGTGTTGTCTGATTGATCATCCAATTTTTTCTCATTTCTGTTCTTTTTTTTTTTTTTTTTTTTTTTTTTCCTCCTTCAGGAAAGTCGGAGGAGGCGAGCTGCGAGCCGGATCAGTTCCACTGCGTGAACGGGAAGTGCATCCCCCAGTCATGGAGGTGCAACACAATGGACGAATGTGGAGACAACTCGGACGAGGAGCTGTGTGTTCATCCCAACCCTCCTTCCTCTTCTTCGTCCTTTTTCTCCTTCCAACCGTGCTCTTATGATCAGTTCCCCTGTGTGTCGCGCTACACTCGAGTCCTCACCTGCCTCCCATCTTCTCTTCGCTGTGACGGCGCCATCGATTGCCAAGACCTGAGTGATGAAATCGACTGCGACGCCCCCGCGTGTTCTGAGCTTCGCCTTCAAAACTTTTACGGAACTTTTAACTCTCCGAATTATCCCGATTTCTATCCTCCAGGTAGCGACTGCACATGGCTAATCGATACAGGCGATCGCCGCCGAGTTGTCCTCCGCTTCCTTGATTTCAAATTGGATGGAACTGGTTACTATGGCGATTTTGTAAAAGTTTATGATGGCCCAGAGGCAGAGCCTAGACATCTGCTTCGTGTTCTGACTGCCCTCGATTCACGCACTTCTGTCATAACTATAATTTCATCATCAGGCCAGCTCCGGGTGCACTTTTACGCAGATAAGATCAACACAGCGCGAGGGTTTAATGCAACATATCAGGTTGAAGGGTTTTGCTTGCCCTGGGAGATGCCATGTGGAGGAAACTGGGGCTGTTACACAGAACAGCAGCGCTGCGATGGATACTGGCACTGCGCTAACGGGCGTGACGAGCTAAACTGCAGCGGATGCGGAGAAGACGAGTTCCCGTGCTCGAGAAACGGTGCGTGCTACCCACGGTCTGACCGCTGCAACTATCAGAACCGCTGCCCCAATGGCTCCGACGAGAAGAACTGTGCTTTCTGCCAACCCGGGAACTTCCACTGCAGGAACGGGCGCTGCGTGTTCGAGAGCTGGGTGTGCGACGCGCAGGACGACTGCGGCGATGCCAGTGATGAGGATGCGTGCCCTGTCGCCGTGCCAACACGGGTCATTGCCGCCGCAGTTATTGGCAGCCTGGTGTGCGGCCTGCTGCTCGTCATCGCGCTCGGCTGCACCTGCAAACTCTACTCTCTAAGGAGCTTTGAGCGCAGGTCAATGGAAATGCAATAGAAATTAAAATCTAGACTCAATCAGCAGGGCTGTGTTAGCACTTCAGTGTGTTCACTGATTTATAATCATTTATGTAGACTTCTTTTACCAATTTGTTTATTTCCTGCTTGTTTTCAGGTCGTTTGAGACACAGTTGTCCAGAGTGGAGGCAGAGTTACTGAGGAGAGAAGCTCCGCCCTCATACGGTCAGCTTATCGCACAGGGTTTAATTCCCCCTGTGGAGGATTTCCCCGTGTGTTCAGGCAACCAAGTGAGACTTATTTACACTAGTAAATAAATACAGTAGTATTGTTGTCTTCCAGACCAGTTTTTTTTTGGGTTTTGTTGTTTTTTTTTTTTTTTTTTTTTTTTTTTGCGTTTTGCCTGAAGCATTGCTATCAACTCTTTTTTTTTAAATTATTATTATTATTATTATTATTATTATTATTATTTCCCGTCTCTTTCTCAGGCCTCCGTGTTAGAGAATCTCCGGCTGGCCGTCCGCTCTCAGCTCGGCTTCACTTCTATCCGCCTCCCGTCCTCCGGTCGCCATGGCAACGTCTGGCGCCGACTCTTCAACTTCACACGTTCTCGCCACTCCGCCTCCTTAGCCCTGGTGTCCTCTGGCACAGGGGTGGAGTCAGACTCAGGAAGTGGTGCTAATGGTGTTGGAAGCTCTGCTCATATTTCAGATCGTCTAGACTCGGATGACTCAGAGAACGAGCAGCAAGGGGCGGTGGGAGGACCATCTTCCTCTTTCCTGCCTCACAAAACATCTCCCACCGCCACTGTCGTGTCCGTTTCTGCCAGCACCGCCCCACAGGCTGTACCCGAAAGCGATGATATAGTGGTTCCACCTCCAAGTGGGCGTGTTTCATTTGTGGCACGTGGGCTGCGCTGGGTCCGGATGTCCCTTGGATCTCGGTTCATGCAGCAGAACCAGAGCCCTTTGAGACAGATGCAGAACGGAACAGCGAGCGAAGAAGACGACGATGAAGATGTCGAGCTCCTCGTTCCTTTAACCGATACCTCAGATGCACCCTCCTGTGCTCCCTCACTCCGAGGCAGGCCAGCGATTCGGGACGGGCCCTGCGAACACTGCGGGATGGTTCACACGGCTCAGATTCCCGATGCGTGCTTAGAAGCCACTGCGAGAACAGAGACCAGCGACGATGATTCTCTTTTGCTTTGTTAATTCTCACTACAACCCGCTTTGCCTTTGCTTCTACACGCTCCCTAGCAAGGGGACGTCTGAATGTTTTTTGGACACCTAACCTTACCCGTGACCTTTCCAAGAGCTTCAGAGCAGTTTTGGTGACGCTGTCTCCCCTCCACTGTGCAGTTTCTTGTCTCTGGTTTAGCTTAAAGCGATTGTGCGGTGGTTAAGATATCCAGATGTCTTTGATGTCGAATCCCACGACTGACAGAGGCCCAGTGTCAGGCCCCTGAGTGAGACTCTTAACTGTTCAGCTATAAGCTTGAATTGATTTACGCCTCACCTGTATGACGCTTTGCGTCTGCCAAATAGTTTATTTTTTAATCTTTTCCTGGAGAGGGAAGGGTTTGGGATCCACACACAGTGCAAAATGGGAGAGAAGACTGGAAGAGATCAGGAGAGGTATTAAACATGCACCCCTACTGTGGATTTAATGAGTATTAAATCCTTCTGATGTCAGTGGAAAGGCTGCCTCGTTATCCAGACGGTACTTTACCCGGGAGCTGCCAGGACTCTTCAGATTTAAAAGCGTAGTGCGATTTTGCAGTTAGAGCAGATTATTTATAACGCAGTGTGAATTAAGGAGTGACTATTTTTAAGGATGTTACATTCTATAAAAACCACCAATGTTGTGTTGTATTTATTGTTTTCTTTACTGCGTAATATTTTGGTACTGAAAACGTGTGTGTGTGTGTGTGTGTGAGAGAGAGAGAGAGAGAGAGTATTTATTACTGGTTTTCATTTCAGTAGTTGTTACTTGAGGAGCATGTTACATTGTCTTGTGCTTTTTTTTCTTTTTTTCCTTTTAAAGTGATTTTTGTGTACGAAAAGTAAATGTATATAATTATGCGTAACTGGTTACTGCACTAAAGAATAAAGTATTTCCTCCCAACATCTGGTGTCTCCGTGTGTGTGTTTGTTTCGGTAGTAGAGAGATATTAAAGCCTGAGCACTTGATCAGGACAAAACTTGCTGATTGCAGGTCACTTTAATATCGCAGTATTTTTTTATTTTTTAAAAAGAAGAGGTATTCATAAGTGCCGCCATACACCCTGAAATAACTTTCAAAAACCTGACCATGGTAATATTTCTCCGAACACAGTACCATGCATCGATCCTTGGCAATATTCCAACAATTCAATGCTGTGTATTTATTAAAGGCTTTGGGTGCTTATTTATTTATTTCACCACACATATGTACATTAATTTGATATTAAGTAATAAATAATAATTTAAAGTGAACAAGAAAAATATATAAAATAAGTGGTGGGAGACCCTAAGAAACAAGGCTTTTTGAGTAGGGTCCTCTACTGTTTATAGTTTAGTTAAGCTTAATGTTGTGGACTGCCCACAAAACAAATTTCTATCCTCATTTACATTATAGCAGCTATAAGCAGCCATTCCCTCATCAGCCCCGCCCCCCTCAGTCTCTATCTCTCATTGTTAATGAATTGTCCATTTCTTTTTTTTTTATGTATTTCCTATTAGATATTTTAATTGCAAATGCTCTTTTTCATGGAATCAGTTGAATTAACAGTTTTTTAAAAAAGGCTTGCGAGCGTTTTCTTGTAGTTTAGAGCAAGTCACAACTATTTACATTTTTTTTTCTATAAAATATGAGCTGATATTCTAAGAGTAGATTATCCTATCAGAGCATGCACTGGCTAATATCTAGTGACCTGGGTAGAATAAATGGCATTATTTAGTAATAGTTTACTGAAGCTTTGTTCTTATGTGTAAAAACAAACATAAAAATCAAGTCTTAATGCAGAGATTAGCTTTATTTGAAATCCACAATAACATCTTCAAACAGAAATAACCAAAGCTGAATAATAAATTAGGAGCATAGACATTGATAGGAAATATCAATAACAATTTGAATATTTCAAATTCATTGGCCAGAAGAGTACTCATCCATTTCATTCATGATTCTTTAATCTTATTATCCAATTTGCCAAGTAAAAAAAGAAACTGTTTTTTTTTGATAGTTTGTTTGTTTTGGTGATTATTTGATATGAAGCCGAATTTGCATAGCACCAGTGTGAAATTAGGCACATTTTACATCCTTAAAGTTTGTTGAGACAGAGCAATCTGCTTAAATGTGTGAATGGAAGAGTTCCCCACAGTGAGCAGGACAAATACAGAAAGTCAGAAGTGAAATTCAGAGAAAGGAAACCATTCACATTTAGCCAATCCCGGACTCGGATCCCTCCCTTCCTCCCAGATCACAGGCTGTGGCTAAATAGTGCTCTCTCGCTCTCTACAAGGTGCAGTTGGAATCCAGGGATCTCCTGCACTTGGCCACGCTGAGATAGGTCTCCACTTTGTGCATGTCTTTCTTAAAGCAGGACAGCAGACGAAGGCTCTTTCTCAGGTTTCCTTCACTCAAGGTTTGGTAGAAATCCTCGAAAGGTGGAGCCAAAGCATCATTCTCGTCCAGAGTGGTTTGTCCATCCAAACATCCCTATGAAATGCGTGGAATGACTCAAACAGCTGCTCAAACTTTGCCCCTTTTTCGCGGCAGATGGCTACCATAGTGCCATGTTAATAAATAAACTATACACATTGCAATGTTCACTAATGTTACATATAATATTACACATAACTACTGCACATCTGTGAAAGTAAGCAATAAAACATAAAAGAACATGCTGTAGTAAGAGAATAACTGACTCGATCATCTCAGATGTGCTGTAAAATGTATTAAACATATTGTGTGTGCAGAAACTGATCTATTGCTCCCCTGCTCACCTCTATAAGCACCCCGATGCCCATTTTCAGGTCAGCCAGCTTCTCTGTGATATGGTTGGGGTTGCCAAGGTTCTTGCTGGGGAACTCCCATGATTCGATCAGACGGTACGAGATGTGCAGCAATTTCAGCACCTTGTAAAATAAAAAAAAAAAAAAAAAGGTGAAATAAAATTTCATTTTCAAAGCAGTATTCTCTCTCACTGATGTTTACTACTAACTTGCAACTAACCTGACCTCTTCTGATACAAATGTGTTTGCATTTTAAGTTGCTTTTCATCAAGAAATTGACAAAGCTGAGCGGCTTGGTTTCCGATGGGGGTGGAGTTGATTTCTGGGCCAGAACAATGTTAATAGGAACGTTTAAATGAAGAGGCCTTGCATTACATGGTTAGTCTTAGACACACACTTTGAGAAAATTCAGAACAAGAAGAATGCTGCTGTTGTTGTTGTCATCCCTTTTGGGAAATGCTTAAAGTTTGGAAAAAGCAAAGCTGTTAATTTTTCGATGAACCCAGAAGGAGCCCTTCTAAACATTTTTTTTCTGTATCTTTCTAATGTATATTTGAAATTATATGATTTGTACTATTTTATTGATGCATTTTTAAGTCTTACATATTGCACCTTTAAATCATGTGGCATCACTAATGAGCAATAAGCCACCATTTCCCCCATTGCATTAAAAAAAAAATGTGTCTGTCTATATCTGTACATTAATTATCATATAATTTGTATGTTTCCTGAAGTAGCTTTGGGACTTACAGAACTTTTCTGGGTCTCATCCTTTCCTGCTGGAGCTTCGAAGGAGTCCGAGTTGCAGAAAGACAGTGGGAAGATTTTGCTTAGCTGTTTGCGTTCCTCAGGTAACAAAGCTTCATCCTTTATATTTAAAACACAATGAGAAAATTAGCTAGTGAATAAAGCAGACTTAAATAAGCTAGTGCAGTTATTAGCTGTAAACCAAGCTTCATTAGAATGAATTCCACTTACAAAGTCATCCATCATCTTGGCAGCCAGCTGGTGTAGGTGCTGCACACGGATGACTGCGTTATTGAAGAGCCGCTGGGTCTCCAGTGTATCGCCATGACTAAAGAACAAACTTGCCACCACGACAGAGAGCAGAACCAACACTGTAACGCAGAAACACAGTAGATCAGCATACATTTCATGAGGAGTGTGTGGACTGTGCGGATACTTCCTTGGTGAATTAGTTTATATTTATAGAACTAAACAGCAATGTTTGCCTTTGTAACCCACCAGTGGACCTGCTTTCTTTCCATAAAGTATAAAGAGCAGAAATTATTATAGTAAAAAGTAATTCTGAAGAAAAGTTCTAAACTGTTGTGCTTTTATCTCAAATACAGTAATTCGTCAAGTACAGTGACTCATTAAGGTCCTTATTTTCTAAATGAAAATCTTACCTCTAGCCATCTTTGGCAGATCTCTCTGAAAAAACTTAATCAGATCTCGCTGAAGTCTCAGTCAGTGACTTTACCTCTTCGTGTACTGGCCAGATTTTTATATGTGAACGAAGCATGTTTAATGCATCAACATGAGAAACCCTACACCTTCCACAATAACATCCAGGCTGATCACTATGAATTATTATTATTTCTTATGCATTGTTATTTAATTGGTATATGTTAGTACACTTTCAGGTGTTTTTGCATGTGCCATTTTTTCCATGACTTCAAAAGGAATAAAGCTGCCACTGGTACAAAAGTCTTGGTGTTTGAACAGTCATAAGACTACTGAACCTCTCGAAAAACCTCAGGAGCACTCATCAGGTTTTGTCTTCTGTAACTTTATAAACAACATGTACAATCAGTGCTAAAGAGTAAAGATCACTGCTTTAACAAAGATCACTGTTATAAAATCACTGGGATAGAAAAAGATCACTACTATAAGATAGGGCGGCATGGTGGCGTTTTGGTGAGCACATTTGCCTCACACAGTTCTCCCCATGTTTGTGTGTATACCATAAAATCATTATTCTAATATATAAAACATAAAAAAAATACCTATAGAGTAAATATACTTGCTATAATGGACTTGAGAAATCTAAATGTATGTACATTAGCGCCCAGGACCTTCTTTCTGCAAGGAGAGACTGTGTCGTCTTTTCCTCACGGGGACAGCAGTCTGAGCAGAAATGCCCAGTTCTAGCTCTCCCCAACCACTTCCTCCAGCCCTTCCATGGGCACGCTGATTCATTCCCAAGCCAGTTGAGAGATATCTAATCTATCTAGCATGTCCTCGGTCTGCCCCGGTTTCTCCTTCCAGGTGTTATCTCTGTCCTGGGTGAGTTTTCTCCGGGTACTAGGTGTGGGTGTGAGTGTGTTTTGCTCTGTGATGGTCTAGCAAGATTTTCAGGGTCCAGTGTTGGCTGAGATAGGCTCCTGTCTTCCCATGACCCTAGGATTAAGTGGTAAAAAAGAGAGTGAGTAAGTGAGTGTTTCCATTTATTAACAAAGGATAGAATTTCATTCTGCACAATGCTCAAATTTTAGGATTTTTTAAAAATAAACATACCTTGATGGATACCTTGCAAGAACTTTGTCCCAGACTTGTTCTGATGGCCCATTGCTCTTCATAAAACTGATCCTGTAAAACTTTGGAATTCTTACAGAAACAGGTGTCATTATGTTGAGATCACATTAAACTTTGATCACAAACACAGATCTACACCTTTAATTGTGTGTGTGTGTGTTGGGTAATTAAAGGGGGGTACAAATACTTACAGAACCACAAGGATTTTTATTTTGTTAATAATTTCCCTTCACTTTTCTCCACCATTCTATGAATGTAAATATCCTGTATAGACTCATAACATAAAATCCTGGTGAAGTCCATTCATTCATTCATTCATTCATTTTCTGAACTGCATAATCCTAGTTAGGGTCACGGGGAGGCTGGCGCCCATCTCAGCCGACTCTGGGCGAGGGCAGAGTACACCCTGGGCAGCTCGCCAGGCCATCGCAGGGCAGAAACACGCAGCCTACTCTTGACGACAATCAGCAATGGTTCTTTTACATGCCTCTCACCACAGAGAGACATGGCCGGCCTTTGATAACCCAGTTAGCTGCACTGGGGGTTGTTCAATACATTTTCACCAAAAAATTATAGAGAGTAAATTTTGACTTCTTTTTATTTGGAGCACTTTTAGACAAAAGTGGTGGTGTATAATCTGAAATGGTGATAGAAATGGTGAAATAGAAGTACACCTTTGTCCACTGTGCTATATGAGAATGACCACTAGAGAGCAACCTACACCCTTTAAAATTCGTAAACATCTCTCAGCCTTGAGAAAGAATAAAGACAGGAATACCTGATGTAATGCTATGAAGGCATTTTGCTGCATGATTCCCTCTTTACGGCAGGGGTATGTGCAAGCCAAAACATTGCATTCTGACTGGTCACTTTTAGGCTATAATGAAACAGATCTATCCTGTGAGAAAAGTCTGTGCCAAGATGATCCCTGTGCCACAGTGGTTTCAGTGAATTGCAAAAAAAAAATCACATGCTCTGCTTTTCAAAGTCACCACATGACGCACATGAACACCTGCGGAAGCAACGTCTGAGCTAGCACTCTTCACCACCATCATCGCAACACAAATATCAAACTATTGTTTGGAATCAGCCCCCACTACAGTCCCAGAGATGTGAAGAATCTGTGGAAAGGTACATTGAAGGTCTTTACAAGGAAACACCTTACAATATAAGACATGTTGCATTATAAGGCACTTTATGCTAAGTTGGTGGCAGGTATTAATTAACTGTTGCAATGCAATCTATTACTCTGATCAGTGATACGTTAACCGCATGATTAGACTACATTAATCCAATTTTTTTTATATTTGTGTTGTGTCCAGCACATTTCAAGCACCAGGGGCCTCATGTACAAAGGGTGCGTACGTACAAAAACGTTGCGTACGCCCTCTCCCACGGGAAAGTTCAGATGTATCAAGAGTGAAATGTCCGTGGAAATGTGCAGTGCTTCACGCAAAATTCATGGCTGGCGTACGCATGTTTCTGCAGCAGTTGCTGCTTTGGCGACACTTAGAGGTGATTCTGGGAAACTGTTTATAATGTGAACTTTAGTCCTCAGAGTTGATTAAAGTGCA
>JAQMYF010000022.1:41920526-41933682 GCA_030014195.1 Neosilurus mollespiculum | reverse complement strand
GACAACCCGCTGATAGTGGGGCTTGAACCCCCAACCTTGGGATCAGCAATCCAGCACCCTACCACCAGGCCACCACTCAATTGGTGAAGTCCAATTCAGTTCCAATTTGTAACAACATCAAAAGGTTCAGAAAATAAGGTGGTTGAAATACTTATGCAATGCACTGTAGCAGCTTAATGTAGCCACCTGTAATGAATACATGTATGTAGGAGTTTTCAGCTTGTACCATGATAACACGGGTTGAAATGGTGTCACCGAAAGGTTAGTTCGTGAATAGTAACAGTGGCACATCACACGCGTACGCACACACACATCATGGTGGAACAGCAAAGACTTCCTAATCGAGGTGTGATGGCAGTTGCTGTGTAATATTCAGTGTTGGGAGGCAGTAAAATGGCAGCATGACATTATGGGATTAATCCTTCACAAAGGAAAAACAAAATCTGATCTGTTTGCCTGATTCAGTTACATTACACTGGTGAGTCACTTGCTATGGATATGAGTTATAGAACACTGAGACCGGTTCTTCTTTCAAACTTATTTAGTGTATTCTACACAGGAATGGTGTGATGTGGTTGGTTCACAATTTTAAAATAATTCACAATTATACCTCGAACGCAAGGCTGATGTCTCTAGTCTGTCTTGGGGACTATACAATTTAGCGACATCCACCAAGCCTGAGGCGCATAATTATTTTTGTATATATTACATGGGACCATAAGCAAAAAAGTATACAAAACTGAAAGTTTTGTCGTTGTTTTTTTACAGGCTTCGTGGATATTGTTCAATATTCAGTGATATCCACCTCATATCAATAATCAGGTCATATCCATCTCACCTTCAGCAAGTAATTATTTATAGCTTAATACTATATAAACTGAGTTTTTAAAAATAATGATGCTCTAGACTGCAATAAAAGCAGCACTGACAATACAGGAATTTGAAGTTCACCATTCTATCTCTTTGTGTAACAGCTGGTTAAAACTGAACCCTTTTTGCTTACGCCACACTTAAAAGAAACTGAAAGGAAAGCCTTCCAAACTCTCCTGTTACTCTGGAAATATGTACATTTTCATCATCAGGTGGTTCTTACATACATTTTCAAAGTTGCAATCTGCTAAAATCCACTTTA
Organism: Neosilurus mollespiculum; assembly: GCA_030014195.1. Lineage (NCBI taxonomy): Eukaryota > Metazoa > Chordata > Actinopteri > Siluriformes > Plotosidae > Neosilurus > Neosilurus mollespiculum. Next base: position 41,932,550 of record JAQMYF010000022.1, on the reverse strand, counting down.
TAGTTTGCATTAGCTTGTTTGAAAGGACGGCCAGTTGGACTCTGTTTCACTCTCGTGAGACTGCGAATTAGGATGTGGAAGCATTATATCCAAGAAGGCAAGATAAAGGCAATAATAACAGTATAAGATATTAATGAGGATGTGGTATCCAGATTAAAGTGAGGATGAAAAAAAAGTTTAAATTGTAATCCTATGTATAATTGAATTGAATTTTCCCTTTCATTTCATGTCCAACATTCCTGCAAAATATGAAATAATAAAAAATATATAGAATATATCCCTATAGTATGTTATGTAATCTTTACAGAAGTTGTAACAGGAAGAATTGAAACATGTTTATTGGTTAAAAGTGCATGTGCGTAAGTTTGGTGAATAAACATAACAATTACACATTAAGGTTTTGTAGCTGCTAAAACACTATTACTGAATTCCACCAGTTTCAATAACGTTGCATTCTGATCTGGTCCTTTTCATCCAGGCTGAACTGGATCAAACCTTTTGAAAATGGGCGTGTCTGGTGTTGTGTGAACAGATGTCTGCGTTAGCAGTTAAGGACAAAAAACAAATGTGTGTATATGTAAGGAATGTGCAGATGTCAACTTGCTTTATGAGTTCTGTAGTACATTTAAGCACTAAGTAAACATTTATAAGTAATTAATTAAATACTTAAATACTGATAACAGTGTAAATTGAGATAAGAGCTATGAAAACATTATGAGGATTAAAATCGTAGCTTTTGTACATATGACTGTAATGATTTCTGTACAGTGCCAAGACAAAGAAAGTGAACCCTTTGACATTAATATATGAATCCGATTTAAAATAATTGTCTTGTACATTTAATTATCTGTTTAACAAGTTTATGTTCTGTGTTCCCGGTGATGTTTTGCTCAGTGAAACTTTATCTGCCTCTCTCAGTTTAAGTGTGTGTGTGTGTGTGTGTGTGTGTGTGTGTGTGTGTGTGTGTGTGTGTGTGTGTTTATTCTGTGCAAGTCTGAGCGGTGGTGTATGAGCCCCTATTTTTCAGGTTTCAGTTTCATTATTAATAATAACCCTGTTTTTCGTCAGCGTTGAGTGCACTTGCACTTTGCAGTTCATTCTCCTACTTTACGTATGTATGTTTCAGTAAACTTACACATGCAAACATTTTCAGGGATCTGCTCTGCTTAAATATTGATATTATTGGTGAGGTGCCAGCCCTGTTGGGTTTCCTGTGGGGGCACAGACACAGAACAACCATCCTATGAGGCTCCTGTGGTGGCACAGACACAGAACAACTCATTCCTATGAGGCTCTGCTTAGGATCTGACCTTAATCTAAAGTAGTCATTCCAGAGCCTGGCCTGGCGAGCTGTCCAGGGTGTACTCCTCCCTCGCCCAGAGTCCGCTGAGATGGGCGCCAGCCTCCCTAATTAGGATTAAGCGGCTTAGAGAATAAATGAATATATGTGTATATATAATAATATATGTATACTATGCTTGTGTGTGTGTGTGTGTGTGTGTGTGTGTGTGTGTGTGAAAGGATACGTGTTTGTGGTTTTCTTCTGTGTCTCCCACAACCCCTTGTCCCTCATCAGTCCTTGCAGTTTCAGCCTGTCCAACTGTGATAGAGTCAACTGCATCGTGGAGAAGCTACACACATACACACACATAGAACTTTTGCTCATTTACACCATATCAGGATAAGATCAATGAACTCTCACCATGCTTTTGTGTGTGTGTGTGTGTGTGTGTGTGTGTGTGTGTGTGTGTGTGTGTTTTACCTGACTTCTTGTGAAAGCTGAACACATTTGTCCTCAAGCAGCTCCACTCTGCTTTGCAGTCTTTTTGTTTCATCTTTCATCCTTCTATTTTTCTCCCTCACTCTTCTCATCTCTTCCATCTCTCTCCCAATCTCACCCCAGTCTCTTTTGTGCTCTCTCTGCATTTCCTTCATCTGTTTTTTTATTTTCCCCATCTCTGTCTTCATCTCTTCCATCTCTCTCAACATTTCCATACCCCCTCTCTTCTTCTTTATCTCTCTTTCTGTCTCCTCCCTTGCTCTTTCCATCTCTTCGCTCTCTAGCTCCATCTCTTCCTTCTTTTGCTCCATCTCTTCCCTCTCTCTCTCTATCTCTTTTAACTCTTGCTCAAACTCTTTCCTCTCTCGCTCCATCTCTTCCCCCTTTCTCATTCTCTCCTTCCTCTCACATTTGATCACCTCCTTCTCCCGCTCCATGTCCTCCTTCTCTCTAACCAGCTTCTCCTTTGCTCTCTTTATTTTCTCTTTCTCTTTCTCTATTTCTTCCTCCTCTCTCTTTATCTCCTTCTTTGCTCTCTTTATCTTCTCCCTCTCTCTCACCCCCTTCTCCTTCACTCTCATTATTTTCTCTTTCAATCTCTCCATGTCCTTCTTCTCTCTCTCTATCTCCTTCTCCTCTCTCTGTATCTCTTGCTTATCTCTCTCCATCTCCTTCTTACCTCTGTTCAACTCCTTCTTCGCTCTCCTAATCTCCTCCTCTTCTCTCTTTATCTCCTTCTTTGCTCTCTGCATCTCCTCCTTTTCTCTCTTTATCTCATCCTCCTCTCTCTCCATAACCTTCTTTACTCTCTTTATCTCCCTCTCTATCTCCATGTCCTCCTCCTCCTTCACTCTCTTTATCTCCTGACTCTGTCTCTCCATCTCCTCCATCTCTCTCATTCTCTCCTTCCTCTTTCTTTCCATCTCTGCCATCTCTATTTCCATCTCCTTCTTCATTCTCTCCATCTCCTTCTTCTCTCTCTCCATGTCATTCTTTTGTTTCGCCATGTTCTCTTTCTCTCCCTCCATGTTCTCCTTCTCTCTCTCCATCTCCTCCCACTCTCCCATTCTCTCCTTTCTTGCTCTTTCCATCTCCCTTCCCTCTCTCTCCATCTCTCTCATTCTCTCCTTTCTCTTTCTTTCCATCTCCGCCATCTCTATTTCCATCTCCTCCTTCAGTCTCTCCATCTCCTTCTTCTCTCTCTCCATGTCAGTCTTTTGTTTCTCCATGTTCTCCTTCTCTATCTCCATCTCCTCCCACTCTCTCATTCTCTTCTTTTTTGCTCTGTCCATCATCCTTCTTTCTCTCTCTATCTCTCTTATTCTCTCCTTCCTCTTTCTTTCCATCTCCTCCATCTCTATTTCCATCTTCTCCTTCTCTCTCATCATGTCTCCTTTCTTTCTCTCCGTCTCCTCCTTCTCTCTCTCTGTCTCCTCCCACTCTCTCATTCTCTCATTTCTTGCTCTTTCCATCTCCTCTCTCTCTCTCCCCATCTCCTCCATCTCTCTCATTCTCTCCTTCATTTTTCTTTCCATCTCCTCCATCTGCATTTCCATGTCCTCCTTCACTCTCACTATCTCCTCTTTCTCTCTCTCCATGTCCTCCTTCTCACTCTCCATGTTCTCCTTCTCTCTCTCCATCTTCTCCTTCTCGTTCTCCATCTCCTTCATCTCTCTCTCCATGTCATTCTTTTGTTTCTCCATGTTCTCCTTCTCTCTCTCCATGTTCTCCTTCTCTCTCTCCATCTCCTCCCACTCTCTCATTCTTTCCTTTCTTGCTCTTTCCATCTCCCTTCCTTCTCTCTCCATCTCTCTCATTCTCTCCTTCCTCTTTCTTTCCATCTCCGCCATCTCTATTTCCATCTCCTCCTTCAGTGTCTCCATCTCCTTCTTCTCTCTCTCCATGTCATTCTTTTGTTTCTCCATGTTCTCCTTCTCTCTCTCCATGTTCTCCTTCTCTTTCTCCATTTCCTCCCACTCCCTCATTCTCTCCTTTTTTGCTCTGTCCATCTCCCTTCTTTCTCTCTCAATCTCTCTCATTCTTTCCTTCCTCTTTCTTTCCATCTCCTCCATCTCTATTTCCATCTTCTCCTTCTCTCTCACCATGTCTCCTTTCTTTCTCTCCATTTCCTTCTTCTCTCTCTCTGTCTCCTCCCACTCTCTCATTCTCTCATTTCTTGCTCTTTCCATCTCCTTTCTCTCTCTCCCCATCTCCTCCATCTCTCTCATTCTCTCCTTCCTTTTTCTTTCCATCTCCTCCATCTGCATTTCCATGTCCTCCGTCACTCTCACTATCTCCTCTTTCTCTCTCTCCATGTCTTCCTTCTCTCTCTCCATGTTCTCCTTCTCTCTCTCCATCTCCTCCTTCTTGTTCTCCATCTCCTCCTTCTCTCTCTCCATGTTCTCCTTCTCTCTCACTATCTTCTCTTTCTTTCTCTCTATGTCCTCCTTCTCTTTCTCTATGTTCTCCTTCCCTTTCTCCATCTTCTCCTTCTCTCTCTCCATCTTCTCCTTCTCTCTCTCCATGTCCTCCTTCTGTCTCTTCATGTTCTCCTTCTGTCTCTTCATCTCCTCCATCTCTCTCTCTATCTCTTCCTTCTCTCTCGCCATGTCCTCCTTCTCTCGCTCCCTGCTCTCCTTCTCTCTCTTCATTTCCTCCTTCTGTCTCTCCATGTTCTCCTTCTCTTTCTCCATCTCCTCTCTCTCTCTCCCCATCTCCTCCATCTCTCTCATTCTCTCTTTCCTTTTTCTTTCCATCTCCTCCATCTGTATTTCCATCTCCTCCTTCATTCTTACTATCTCCTCTTTCTCTCTCTTCATGTTCTCCTTCTCTCTCTCCATCTTCTCCTTCTCTCTCCCTATCTCCACCTTCTCTCTCGCCATGTCCTCCTTTTCTCTCTCCCTGTTATCCTTCTCTCTCTCCATGTCCTGCTTCTCTCTCTCCATGTTCTCTTTCTTTCTCTCCATCTCCTCCCGCTCTCTCATTCTCTCCTTTTTTGCTCTTTCCATCTCCTCCCTCTCCATCTCCTCTATCTCACTCATTCTCTTCTTCCTCTTTCTTTCCATCTCCTCCATTTCTATTTCCATCTTCTCCTTCTCTCTCCCCATCTCCTCCCACTCTCTCATTCTCTCATTTCTTGCCCTTTCCATCTCCTCACTCTCTCTCATTCTCTCCTTCCTTTCTCTTTCTGTCTCCTCCATCTGTATTTCCATCTCCTCCTTCACTCTCAATATCTTCTCCTTCTCTCTCTCCATCTCCTCCTTCTCTCTTCCCATGTTCCCCCACTCTCTCTCCATCTCCTCCTTCACTCTTTCCATGTTCTCCTTCTCTCTCTCCATCTCATCCTTTTCTCTCTCCATCTCTTCCTTCTCTCTCTCTATCTCCTCCCTCTCTCTCATTCTCTCCTTTCTTGCTCTTTCCATCTTCACCCTCTCTATCTCTCTCATTCTCTCCTTCCTCTTTCTTACCACCTTCACCCTCGCACTTTCCATCTCCTTCTTCTCTCTCTCCATCTCCTCCTTCATTCTGTTCTGTTCTGTTCTCGTCTCCTCTTTCATTTTCAAGGTCTTTAACAATAGATGAATAAATAATAATTAGAAACAACTGGGATTGACAGACATTGAGGCCATGCCTTCTTCTGTCTGACTGACCGATTACCAGTCAGCTCCATAAATATTTTCACAATCTCTCTGTACACCACCGCAATGAATGAGAAGTGTCGACTTTCAGGTTTCATTCAACGTCTTTAACAGTAATATCACATTAATTACAGGAATTACAGCCATTTTTTCTGTGTCTCAACAACTTCACAAGCTCAAAAGTATTTGGACTGGTGTGTATTCCATGTTGCCACTGCTGATAAAAGTAACAGAATGAATTGTGAACTGTATAGAGCTATATTTTCTACTCATGTTCAGTCAAATGCTGCTGCGAAACTGATTAGACAGCATTTACATAACAGATAGATAATTACCCAAAACACACACACACACACACACACACACACACACACACCTCTATTTTAAGTGATACTGGCTTCTCTGTACTCTCCTGAAGAAGCTTTTTCCCAGCCTTTAACTGCTCTTCTGACTCCACCCTAATTTTTTCCTGTCTCCTCTGTGCCTCCAGGCTCTCTTGCTCCACCTCCAGTACAGTATGCTCACTCACTCCCTCCTTATTCTCCAACCTAGAACACACACACACACACACACACACACATTTTTATTCAGCCTTCATTTCAGTTCCAACTATCTCTTGATGATGTCAGCTGCTTTTCCTCACACACACCTGCCCTCATATTCTCTCTTTTTCTTTTTCTGTCACACTCTTTTACTTTCCCTTGCTCTCCTTTCACCTACCTAGACCTTTTCTTGTGCTTCTCCTTCATTGATTGCTCCTCCTCTCCCTGTTCTCTTTTCAGCTGTTCATGGAGAAGGTGCAGTCTTTCTTCTTGCTCCCCCGCCGATCTCAACCTCTCCACCTCCATCTGTCTTAGTGTCTCCTTCTTCTCTTCCATCCTCATTCTCTGCACTTCTGTATTCCATCTTCTCTTGTCCTCTTCTACATCTCTCTGCCTCTGCTCTCTTTGAGTTACGCTATTAGCTTCCTGTGGTCTGTTAACTTCTGCCTCCTCTTCCTCTTCCATCATTCTTATTTCACTTTCATCATCTTCCTGTTCAGAGACAGTGGAAGTGGCTTCTTCACTCATGCCCTCCTCACCCCACCACCAGACACTTATCCTGTTCTGCTTCTTCTTCCCTTGCTTCTTCTCTTCCTCCTCTCCTTCATCATCTACCTGTTCCTTTGCCTCCTCCTGTTCCTGCCCTTCCTTCTCCTCCTTTTTATCTTCATCAAATTCCTTGACGATACTTCTATAATCAATCCCTCCACACTCTTCTTCATCTTCCTCATTATATTCATTGAACACACTTTTACAGGCAATCTCTCCACACTCTTTTTCCTCTTTCTCCTCCTCATCATATTCGCCGAACGCACTTTTATAAACAGTCCCTCCACACTTTTCTACGTTGTCTTCCTCTTCATCATGCTCCTCGATGTCACTATGGTAATTCGGCATCTCTTCACACTCTTGTTGTTCCAACTAAAAAACAACAGAAAATAAATAAATATTAAAAACGACTGTAGCTTCAATACGTGGATGAACAGATTCATTTGTAGACAGATAGGGATGTATCACCAAAGTAATGGCGCTCTGTTCATGTTGTTTGATGTTGTGAGCCGTGCAACTTACCCAAGGCCAAAGTCCTGCCCCTAGTGTACAGGTCATACATGATACCTGCTAGCAGTACAGATACTGGCACATCCTTATCTGACTATAAAAAACTTTTAACTTTTAAAAAAGAGTGGAAAGTAAGCTTGGAGGGAAATATTGACGCTCCTTTTGATGTACTGTCTGCAAACCGGATCTTATTCTGGAGAGTGAAGACTAAGAAACATGGTCACACACACGGATGACAAATTCATGAGTAGTCAGATAGTAAAAAGTGATGAATAGAGAAAGTAATGGAGAGAGAGAGAGAGAACGAGAAAGAGAAAGAGAGAGAGAGAGAGATGAATAAATGGATGGATGTTCGACTGGGTGTTAGCTGGGCAGTGGTGGCTTAGTGGTTAAGGCGATGGGATCTGAAGGTCAGCAGTTCAATCGCCACTATCACCACTGTTGGGCCCTAGAGCAAGGCCCTTAACCTTCAGTTGCTCAGTTGTATAAAAATCATAATTGTAAGTCGCTCTGGATAAGAGCGTCTGCCAAATGCTGTAAATGTAAATGTTAGATCAGATGAAAGAACGGACAGATTGATGAATCAATAATTAAAATGAGGTTGAGTTCTCTATTAATCTATTTATTCACTCACTCATTTCCCAAACTGCTTAATCCTACTAGAGCCGCGGGAGGCTGGAGCCTATCTCAACCAACACTGGGCGAAGACAAGGTACACCCTGAACAGCTTACCAGTCCATTGCACCATGGGCAACACACAACCACTCACACCTTGGGGAAATTCGAAGCAGCAAAATTAGCCTAATGCAAATGTATTTGGACTGTAGAGGAAATTGAAGTACCAGAGAAAACCCATGCAAGCCCGGGGAGAATATGAGAACAAACCCCACACAGAAACGCCCAAGGCAAGGACTCGAACCCAGGACCTTCGTGCTGTAAGGCGGACGTGGTTACCACTACGTCGAAGACTATTATGAAGAATAATTTATTCATTTTAAATCTGGCTGTCATGGTGGTGTAGTGGTTAGCACGTCCGCCTCACAGCAAGAAAGTCCTGGGTTCGTGTCCTGGGCTTGGAGTGGGTGTTTCTGCGTGGAGGTTGCATTTTCTACCCATGCTGTTCCAAATTGCCCCTAGGTGTGATTGTGAGTGGTTGTGTGTGTTGGACCTGTGATGGATTGGGTGTACCCTGCCTTCACCCAGAGTCAGATAAGCTTCAGCCTCTTCACGACCCTAATAGGATTAAGCGGTTGAGCAAATGGACGGATGGATTTCAAATGTTATTTTTATATTATTTTAAAATCGGTAGCATTGGAAGGTAGGGAATAAAACACAACACACTGTCTGGAGTGTTATCACACTTACACCACAGCAAGGGGCCAAAGATCACGATCTTTAATGTATTAATAAATGTCATGAGACACAACACGCCCACCCCCACCCTTTCAATTTATGAAAATTGAAGCTACCTCAGATGTACATGAAGATGGAGATCGTAATGGAGGTGTGAAGGAAGGTGTTGGTCTGTTACCGGTGTCTCCTCTGAGAGTGAGATCTGGCAGTGCTGATTCATTTCTCTTCTCTGTGACAGTTACCTTGTTGTTCTACACACATACACACACACACACACACACACACACACACACACACAGAGAAAAAAACAACATTATCATCTGGTGTAATCCTTAGGGGTTTTTTTATTATTATTTTGATGAATAGCTTTGATCAGGGAAGGGATGTATTATATTAGAAGGGAGATGTATTATATAGATATATTAACTAGAACTACCCCATCGTTCAATCACTCAATACGGCCTGTGGGGGCAGCACGGTGGCAAAGTGCTTAGCACGTCTGCTTCAAAGCAGGAAGGTATTGGTTTCAAGTTTGCATGTTCTTCCTGTGCTTGCGTGGGTTTCCTCTCGGTTTCATCCCACAGTCCAAAAACATGCACATTAGGCTAATTGGATGTCCCTAGGTGTGTGTGTGTGTGTGTGTGTGTGTGTGTGTGTGTGTGTGTGTGTGTGAGAGAGAGAGAGAGAGAATGGTTGCGTGTATGTTTTTGTTCAGGACTGGAGCTTATCCGACACCGGGTAAAGGCAGGGCCTTCATGACAAATTAATGAATCCTGCAGAATGCTATTTTCCCCCCTATCTGAGGTAAAATAAATAAATAAATAACTTTCTTGGATTTGGAATTTAGCCCTCTGGTAGTAAGAAAAAAAATTGTGCTCTGAATATCGGTGAAATCTCTGGCTTAGCTGAAGCGCTGCCCAGCGCCCCACCAGTGCTCTACTGCCTGAGGGAAACATATTCATACACATTTAGTTCAGGGCTTTTTTCCCTAGTGCACTTGTTAGGCTGCATAAAGTTATTTGTTCTTTTACTTGTAATGTATTCTTGATTACCTCCAGTGGAAGATTTAGAGGTGGAAGGTCGAGGAAGTCACCTTGCGCACCACGGATTGATGGAAGAAGACCTTTTCTGACTGGAGCAAGAGGAGCCTGAGTAAGCGAGTGAGAAAACAAGTGCATTTTATTCTTAAAGTCTTCTCTCTCTCTCTCTCTCTCTCTCACTCGCTCGCTCACACACACAGTGACAGATCCAAAGCATCCAAAACTCACTTTTGGTGCTTTCAGCCCCTCTGGTTTGTTCTTCTTTTTCTCTTTTTCCTTCTCCTTGTCCTTCTTGATGGACTGATCATGGCTGGAGCCTGATCTCCGTTCTTTCTCCACAGCCACTAGATTGCGGTAGACCTTGTCACATGGGTGTTCCCAAATGGACTCACAGGTGGAGAAGTTGAAGTAATAGATAGCATTATCTCTGTTTGTATCCATACTGTAACACACAAATACACACACACATACACACACACGATCAGGTACACACTTTCGGTTTGTTTAAACTATCACTTTGTGTGTGTGTGTGTGTGTGTGTGTGTGTGTGTGTGTGTGTGTGTGTGTGTGTGTGTGTGTGTGTGTAATTAAAACTCCTCCTACCAGGTTTTCCAGCCTGGAGGCAGTGGGGTGGTGAGTCCCTCTTGTGCCAGCCACATCAGGTCCGGCTCCTTCTCAGGGTCGATGCCGATACCTTGTGCATACTTGTAGATCTCTGACGAGGGAAAGGGAAGAGGTAGATTAGTGAAGAGAGGGATGAACCACCACCATACACAATAAACTACATTTCCAGCTTTTTAGTGAATACAGTTTTGGGCTTCAGCACATGTCAGATAATCAGCTGCACATGCAGGTCCTGCTGTCGCTGCTCATCCCTTATTTTGGAGACTCAATCCGAGCATGAATGAAATCACGGGTCAACATTACTCAGATCTTATCATATTTAAAATCCAACTTACATTACTTTAAATGATTCAGCCTAACAATTGTGTGTGCACATTTTCTGGTGAAAATATTTTTTTTCGCTGAGCAAGTCCTGATGTGAGGTTATAGCACATCTGTCCAAAATAAACCCGGGCGGGGTACACCCTGAACAGCACCAGGGTACAAGGTGGGTGTGTACACCCTGAACAGCTCGCCACACCATCGGAGGGTCAACACACAACCACTGATACTCACAATTCCACCCAGGGGTATTTTGGAACAGCCAGTTTTCCTAATGTACATGTCTTTGGACTGTGGAAGGAAACCAAAGTACCAGGAGGAAACCCATGCAAGCATGGGGAAAATGTGCAAACTCCACACAAAAATGCCCTTATCGAGCCTGGGATTCGAACCCAGGACCTTCTTGCCGTGAGGCGGAAGTGCTAACCACTACACCACACACACTTTATTACCTTCTTCAGTTGGGACGAAGTTCTTATCCTCTTCAAGGATCAACTGTTTTCCGATTTTCATTTCAACGTCCATTGTTTCTGAAGAGGAAAAGCGATGTGCAAAACACTGTGAAAGGGAGGCCCCTGGGACTTTATCACAGAGCGTATGTTAGTCATTAGTTAATGTCACAGAAAGGGGGAAGTAGAGTCCAGTCCCCTGTAGGGCATCAGTGGTAGTGTCCCTCTGTGTGTGTAGGACAGTCAGTTGGTGATGATGTTACAGAGAGGGTGGGTCAGTCAATATGTTGTCACAGTGTAAGTCAATCAGTAGGTGATGCCACAGTAGCCTTTGTGACATTGTCTCAGAGCGTGTAGGTCATGTGACACACATTGGGATAAAGGGACAGAAGTACAGAATTCAGAAAGAGGATTTTAGAAAATGAGTTGTTGCATTATTTTTAACGTAGGGGAGGCACGGTGGCGTAGTGGTTAGCACGTCCGCCACACAGCAAGAAGGTCCTGGGTTCGGCGAGGTGTTTCTGTGTGGGGTTTGCATGTTCTCCATGTACTCCAGTTTCCTCCCACAGTCCAAAGACCTAGTAGGATTAAGCATCTAATAAAAATAAATTCATTATTTATTTATTTATTTTTAATTATTATTATTATTACTTAAGATATACCTCACTTCATCCAACCATCCATTTTCTTCTGCTAATCTGAGGTCGGGTCACAGAGGCAACAGGTCCAGGAGGGAATCCCCACCACTGCTGAACCCTTGAGCAAGGCCCTTAACCCTCAATTGTTCAGTGGTATAAAAATACTGATTGTAAGTCACTCATCTGCCAAATGCCATAAATGTAATATAAATGTAAATGTAAGTGTACTAGTGTTATTGGACTGTTACCGGCCCCTCAGACCTCCACAGCAAAGGAACACAAACAGAGCTCTACACTTGTAGCTCTGTACACATGCACCTGTCTCCAGGTTCGGGACAGAGAGTGAACCCATAACCTAATATACACCTATAATAATAAATGAATGATTATAAATTTTATTGTGTTGCTGAATATTTGTGTTTTGTTTGCATTTGCATTTATTTTTGTGTTTATTTGCCTATTTGTTCCAACATGTATTTAAGTGTCCACAATACAAATGTTTATATTTTGTGTGTGTGTGTGTGTGTGTGTGTGTGTGTGTGTGTATATATATATATATATATATATATATATATATATA
>JAQMYF010000022.1:41884777-41908674 GCA_030014195.1 Neosilurus mollespiculum | reverse complement strand
GTGAGTGTGTGTGTGTGTGTGTGTTTAAGATCACCATCTCCCTGATGTCCTCTCTCAGATTGCCCATTATCTGATTAAAGATGATCAACTGACCAATCAGAGCCTTGGTCTGATCACCTGATAGAGTACAAAAAAACAGTGGAAGATTAAACTCTTCATATTTAATGAATCTTTTAATTACCATCACTTTTAATAACAGGTGTATAATAGGTGTAATGACACGTGTATTAGAGGTGTAATAACAGGTGTGTGATTGGTATAATAACAGGTGTGCAAGAGATGTAATAGCACTCACCCAGTATAGCGTTAACATCGTTGCCCACTGCAACACACAACCATTACTGAATCAGACAGTTAACTTCAGGAATGCTACATAACCTGATGATAAACAGGTGAGAAGCTGCTGCTGTTGAACTCTCTGTTAGATGTAAATATGCTGTGTTCATTGCTGATGTTGTTATTTAGGAGATTTCAGGACAGAATTCTCTTACTAATGATGTAAGTGTGAATTAATGAAGCAGAAGGACCAGCTCTATGAAAGTCATCAGAACGGAGCAGTAAATAAGGACGTACTCACACTGTGCTCCTCCTCCCAACTGGCCTCCACTCACATCGTTCTGAGGCCGAGTACACTTGCATTAGCACAATGCAACTTCTTATACTAAAGAAAATTGCTTTTACATCGCAAAATTAAGCCTTAAACGGTGGATTTAGCTTAAAGACCATGGCTGCAGTCCTGAGGAGTCCAGAAAAGGGCAGCACACTGTAAATGCAGGTACTGTACATTCACTCATTTATTTTTTATTAAGTGATTTATCCTACAGAGTACAGGACATGGGGAAATGAGCACCACACATCCACACAGCACACTGAACTTGCTACCATGTTTTTGCACTGTGTGAGTAGACTGCAGAGTGTTCATTACCAAACCTCTGTGTGTGTGTATATGTTTGTGTGTGTGTGTGTGTGTGTGTGTGTGTGTGTGTGTGTGTGTGTGTATACCTGTGTTGTGTATTGTTGAATCTCCCTGCAGTGAGCAGTCAGTGAGCAGTCCAGCTTTAGGGAGAGAACCACCAAGAACCACCTTTAGAGACTCCACTGAACCCTACACACACACACACACACACACACACACACACATTAGTATTTTTAAAGTATTTTATCAACAAACGCAACTTCATCAGCTTTCCGTCTTCAGTATGGCCTAATGCTGGTGTCATGCCGGACAGCACATCTTACCCAGTCTGTGCAAGGCAGAAGTGCCTCTAAGGCCGGTTTCATCAGTCTAGACTAATTCCATGAGAAGGAGCAAAATATGGAATTAAAAAAATGTGTTTTTTCAGAGTTGGAAATATTTTTCCTCCATTTTCTGATGATATATACTGTATATAAAACAAGTCGTTGAGAGGGGACTCCAGGATGGGTTACAGGACTCGAGGTCTGATCCACTATTTCTATTGCTATCTAGTATGAAGCTGTTAAAATTTCAGAATTCAGGGACTGAATTCAAGTTCGGAGAATACTGTGTGTCTGTGTTATCTATTCTGATTTAAAGCAGAGAGGAAGACAAAAAGACAGAGATAAGAGAATAAACCCGCATTGTATCTGTTCACTTCTTATCTCCTTCCGCTCTGTCTTCAGTCCCTTCCAAGCAGAACCGCATTTCCCACTAACAGTGCTGTTTCCCCTCAGCAGTGCTGTTTCTCACTGCTCTGACTGACATTTCAGGGGAGAAGAAGAGAAAATAATATAAGAGATTTTTTTCTCAGAACTTATAAAATATAAAAAAAAATGCTATGATAGTAACCTTAATATTTCTTTAGTATATCACTTTAATAAGCAGCTACTCAGAATTTTTAAGCAACTGAGACAGGCTGCAGTCTCTCCGCAACCCTAGCAGGATTACGCAGTTTTGCAAATGAGTGAGTGAGAATGATTTTAGGCACTATAAAGCAGTTTATGTTGAAAGTCCACCGTAAGAGACCCTGCGTAATGATAATGTATTAGAATAAATGTATTAGTATAAACCTGTGATTTATAGCTGACCGATCTGACCAATGAGAATCCAGAATTCAACATCACTGTGGACAGTGATGGCTCAGTTGCTAAGGCTTGGGTATACAGATAAGAAGGTTGGAAGGGGTCAAGCCCTAGTCCCACCAATCTGCCACCGTTGGGCCCTTGAGCAAGGCCCTTAACCCACATCTGTTTAGTTGTACATATGAGATAAAATGTAAGTGACTCTGGATAAAAAGCGTCTGCCAAATGCCATAAATGTAAATGTAAAAACTACAACCACTACCTCATTTATATAATGCCACATGATCAAAATGCTGACTGATGAATCCGACTTCAGCTAATCAGAATTTCTCACTTTCAGATTCCCACCTGCATTCTGGCGAAGTTACTTTCTCCGCTACGGGCCTCAACAGACTCCACCTCCGAAGGTAGCCTGGCCATTGAGGGCAGCCCGTGGGCGGAATCCATCAGACGGCAGTTAATGTAGAGCTCAAAGCTAATGTGGCTCTGTCTGAGTCCGCCAACTCTGAGGATGAGTGACTGGCTCCGTCCCTCAGACAGGGCGGGGTTGTGCAGATTCACAGACTTGAGCTTCCCATCAGAGCGCAAATATCTTACTAACACTACAGCGGGATGGACAGAAAGACAGACAGAAAAAGGGACAGAGAGAAACAGCCAGGCAGAGGGACAAGGGGAGAGACACAATAACAAAGGAAAGACAGAAAGACACAAGCAATGGGACACATCAAGGGACAGATGGAGGAACATGAAGACAGAGAAGAAAAAGGACAGAAACAAATAGACAGACAAACAGGCAAAGGGATAGAGAGAGAGAGAGAGAGAGAGAGAGAGAGAGATTCAGGTTGATTCAGGTGTATATAAATAATACATAAATGTGAGAAGGATTATGTCACTCTAATAGTGAGAGACACTCAGTGAAACTCTCAGTACCTTTAGTGATCTTGCCGATGACTGTGATCTCCAGGTATTTTTTGCCATTATCTCTGTTGTAGATTCCGAACAGCACACCACTCAGTTTAGGAGGGAGACGGAATGAGGAGGTCACATACACTTCCTTCATTTTCTCCAAACCTCCCAACAGATCCTCCAGCACCAGCATCTGACCACCGCCGCCGCTCAAAGCCAGTGCATCAATCACTGCAAGCCGGGTACAACGTCAGTACAGTAACATAGTAATATTCATATTCACAGCATTTTTAATCTAGCATAACATTTTTGGGGTTATTTGCAAAAACATTTTGTAAATCTATTTCTGTGGGGCAGCACCGTGCAACAAGAAGGTTCCGAGTTCGAGTAATGTTATAGAATAAGACTATAATGTTATGTTATAAGAGTACTAATAATAGGAGTATTATGTAATAAAATAAGCATATAATATAATAAGAGAACAATGTAGTAATATAATAAGAGTATAATGTAACATTACAAGAAAATAATCTAATATAAGCATACAGTGTAGTAGAGTATTATGCAATATAATAAGAGTGTAATATAATAAAAATATAATATATGAGTATAATGAAACATTATAAGAGTATAATGTAATAAGAGAATAAAAAGAGTATAATATAATGAAATTACAGTGTAATTTAGAATGAGTATAATGTAATATAATAAGAGTTTACGGGCTGTTTCACAATCAGGGTAGACTTTTAGGGTTCACAGTAGCTCAAAAATAAAACTCTTAGTTTTTGTGGTTTCTTGTTACCAGTCAACAACTTATGAGACTAGAATATTTTGTGTGAAGTATCAGAGCTACAGGTTTAATGGTGTCTTAATTACACCCGGTGAAAGTTTAACAGGTACAGGGTCTCTAGAATAAGTACATCTGCTTGTACTGTAATGAATTCACAGCATTAAGAATAAAAGTTCACTAAACAAATTATCTAAACTGGTTTCATGCAACATAAGTTGTATATAATATTAATTGCAGTCACAACAGCATCAGTGACAGTCATTGGGGTTTTCCGGAGAAGACACTTTTTGACTAACATGCTTATCAAGCTGATGTGGAACTGAAAGTATTTCACATCCAATCCCAATTATATTTTTCAGCAAGCTATACAGTACTATGCTGCGTTAGAAAAAGCAATTAATATCTAAAAGAAGCTCTTCTGTCCTTCACATCTAATGTCTACTTTCCGGAGAAGACATTTTTGATGGACAAGAGATTCTGAAAAAGCCACTTAGATTATAAATAGAGCTTACAAGCAGCAGAACATCTTTCTAGATTGTATGAAAATACCCCTCCAAAAGTAAAGGTTAGTTAGTAATTAGGAGGCGATTCAGAATTTTATCAGGTAAAAGCTATTTTTATTAGTATAATGTAATTTAATATAATGTGATGTAATAAGAGTATATTGTAGTATAATAAGAGTATAATGTGATGTAATATGAGTATAATGTAATATAATAAGAGTATAATATAATAAAAGTATAATGTGATGTAATTAGAGTATATTGTAGTATAATAAGAGTATAATATAATATTATAAGAGCATAAGGTAATGCAACAAGAGTGTAATGTAATATAATAACAGTGCAATGTAGTAAGAGTATTATGTAATAAGAGTATAGTGTAATTTTATAAAAGTATAATGTAATATAAGAGTAAAATGTGATGTAATATGAGTATAATGTAATATTATGAGTATTATGTAATAAGAGTATAGTGTAATTTTATAAAAGTATAATATAATATTATAAGAGTATTATGTAATAAGAGTATAATGTGATGTAATAAGAGTATATTGTAGTATAATAAGAGTATAATGTAGTATAATAAGAGTATAATGTGGTATAATAAGAGTATATTGTGATGTAATAAGAGTATATTGTAGTATAATAAGAGTATAATGTGATGTAATAAGAGTATATTGTAGTATTCTAAGAGTATATTGTAGTATTCTAAGAGTATATTGTAGTATTCTAAGAGTATATTGTAGTATTCTAAGAGTATAATGTGAAGTATTCTAAGAGTATATTGTAGTATAATAAGAGTACAGTTTTAGTGATTGGAGTGTAGAGATCTGATGGGAGTGTGTATAAAGGTGTGTGCTGTGTGTGTAGGAGTGTAGAAATCATCCTTACCTTTCATTTCAGAAGAGTCTGTGGGGCGGATAAACAGCACCACATGCAGAAAAAGCAGCACTTTAGAAAGTAAACTGGGTTCCTTCATCCTGTTGCTAAAACAAAACTGCTGAAATGAATGAAGAGCGTGTTTTACCCTCGGTTTCCTCCGGGTTTCTAGTTTGAACAGCATGACTCCAGTATGGAAGGCCACAGAGGCCAAAACCTCGGCAAATTCATACACCGCAAACTGCGCGCTTATCCAAGCAGGTAAGGACTGGACTGCACGGGCAATGAGACTCCTTTTAAGGGTTGGATGAATAGCTAGATGTGTTTTTTTCCCTCTTAACAGTCACACACATACACACACACACACACACACCACCCTGTGTGAATGCATACAAATAAGCACGACACAAAGAAGTGCTGTGTGTTTAGATATTCTTCCTCCATGCTTACTCTGTTAATCTTTCCAATGTGATCATCCATCCTGCCAGCCATCCATCAGTATTTGTACTGCCTGGGTCGTGTCTGTCAGGGTCGTGGAATAACCTGAAGTCAATCCCTGACTTTGGGTGAGAGGCGGGATTACACCCTGAACATTGTGACCACAAAAACCTGATTCATTCATTCATTTTCTGAAGCGCTTAATCGCAATCAGAGTCACGGGGAGGCTGATGCCCATCTCAGCCGACTCTGGGCGAGGGCAGAGTACACCCTGGACAGCTCGCCAGACCACCACAGACCACAAAAAACTTTAAACGATAAAAAGAACTCTTCCCATACATGCGGTCTAATCTCACCACAAAAAAGAATACTTTTGTTTTGATCTCTTTGCATGTAAACATGCAAAACCATTTACACACAATTGTTATGTCATTTCTTTTCAACACTCAAACATGTCAGATGCGGTTTTCTTTATTTTCTTGCCTAAGATTCATTGCTTTATATATATGATCTTTATATCTGAATACAAGCAAGTGAAGTTTCCATCGTAAAGAATTAAATCAAATTAATTAAGACTTAATCAGATCTTATACACTCATTTGCCGAACTGCTTAATCCTGTTAAGGTCGTGGGGAGACGGGTGCCTATCACAGCCAACACTGGGTGAAGGCAGGGTACATCCTGAACAACTCGTCAGACCATCGCAGGGCAACAAACATACAACCATTCACACTCACAATCAAGGGCAATTTGGAACAGCCAATTAGCCTAGTGTGCATATTTTTGGACTGTGGGAGGAAACTGGAGTACCCAGAGGAAACCCACGCAAGCATGGGGAGAAATCACAGAAATGCCTGAGCCTGGAACCCAAATCAAGGACATTCTTACTGCGAGGTGGATGTGCTAACCACTACACCACCGTGCCACCCCTTAAACAGATCTTACTTTTGTTAAATATGACTTATGCATTAGACGTACTAAAACTAAAACATCACCATATCAGTGATATATGCACGTTTTTGCAGACGTGACCATCCACGTCCAGGTGCAGGCTGTTGGTACTATAGAAACAGTAATATAAATCAATATGAATGTATGATTTGCAAGTACACTACTGTCAAAGTGGTTGTTATAGAGGAGTAAACTTTTTAACCAGTTTTTAACCAATCAGTATCAGGAACCAAACAGTGCTCAGTGCAGCATAAAAACTCAAACAACATGTATAACACATGAAACTTACCGGTAAAGTTACTCAATATAACAATGCAGTTTTTCTACATTTAACACATTATCCCTAAATATATGCGACCCCATATTTTCCCCATGTGATAAATTACTGAGTATTAAAGTGTAGCTTTGCTATTTCAGTGCAGTGTTCACTGTTCTGGGTTTAAATATTCACTTTCCTCCCCTAAATGAGAAACAGGAGCTGAGTCTAAGGTGATGTTTAATGGCATCCAAACAGTGGGACATCAAGAGCTGTCAATCAAAGCATTTATCTCTGGTTTTACTCTCCAAGTGCAAGTAAGCATGACTGAAAAAAATACGAAACAACTTCCTTTAAAGGTACTTGTATTATTTTCTACAAAAATTCATCAGATATTATAAATATGACATGGAGTCTTTCATCCTTTCTTTTATATAATTATTTTCTGGGTAGGAGTCACGCTGGACAACAAATTGTAGAAATTACATTTATTATAATATAATTTCACTTAATTAATGATAATTTACCAATCTTTGTTTTGTGTTCTCAGTTTTTCTGTTTGTTTGGGGGTTTTTTTAGTGATTTTACTCAATGGTTGTAATTCAACAAGTTAACTTTAAAGCTACAAGCTAATAAAACTAGCTAAAAGCTAAAGAAGGTTTGTACAAGTTTTGCTGAAAAAGAAAAAAAAAAGGGTAATATAAATCAGAAAGGATTTTATTACCCTATTTGTCATCCTGAAAGCCATGGCCCTTAGCAAATCCTTCGAGTGTATATACAAACACACACACACACACACACACACACAGGACATAGCATGACATAATGACTGTAACATTTTGGAAAACTTTTGAAAATGACAAAATAACTTATTGTGTGAACTATACATTATTATTATAATTATGTTGAGTTAAAAATGAATAAATGCAGCAGAAGAGGGTCGGGTGGTCCTGGCACATCAGGCTGGTTAGGCTCATCTTATTATTATTATTATTATTATTATTATTATTATTATTATTATTATCATTATTATTATTTAAAGTGTTTTATGTTATGTATACTGTATATATTTAGAGTGTGGTAAATATGTGAATGTACTTTATTAGGTATATTTTAACGTGTTGCTTGCTTGTCTGGGCACTGTGATGGTCTGGCGAGCTGTTCAGGGTGTACCCTACCTTCACCCAGTGGATGCTGACAGGGACTTCTTTCCCCACAACCCTAAGAGGATTAAATGGCTCAGCAAATGAGTAAGTGCTTAGGCCTGCTGGTCACATGTCACTTCTCTTTGTTTCATTGATTAGAGGACATTTTACTACAATAAGCCACATAAACTAATTCACAGAAGCAGCTAATATAGATAAAAGAATGTATTATCCTTGTCACAGCCATGGGAGAGCCAGAGTGTATCCCAAGAACACTGGGTATGAGGTGCAAATCCACCGTGGAGAAGATGCCAGTCCAGCACAGGGCACCACATGCACACTTCCACGTACAGTAGCAGAATGTCTTTTGGACGGTGAAAAAAGCGACCCTGGAGCTGTAAGGATTCCTGCTGTGCCACCGTGTGTGAGATACGGACCTATAAACCCCGGGAGTGTCTAGACCAGATGGAATGATAATTGGTTTTCATACAGAAGAGAAAGATGAGGAAATCCTTCAGGCTGTCTGACCTACATGAGTAAAAGAAAAAAAAAGAGTCACTGTACATGGCAATGTGGAGAATCTCACTTTTTGGCACTTTTTCTTGTGCACTTCTCATCTCACTTAGCGCTCACTCATTTTGTATACCCAATCTGTTTAATAATATTAATGACCCACTTACATCAGAAAAGTTTGGGCTAAGGCTCTAAGAATCGGTCATTGAGCTCATCTACACAAAGTCAATCTCAGCCGACCAACTGGACAGCTCGCCAGACCATCACAGGGCCAACACACTAAACCATTCACACTCACACTCACATTTTCAAACCTAGGGGAAATTTGGAACAGCCAATTAGCTCAATGTGCATTTCTTTGGACTGTGGGAAGAAACTGGAGGACCCAGAGGAAACCCACACAAGCACAGGGAGAACAGAGCCCGGAACTCAAACCCAGGATCTTTTTGGTCATGCTAACCACTATGCAAGTGTGCTGCCCACTTTCTAGCAGTCAGAAATTAAAATCATTTTCTTTGTTAATATTCTGTGTGTGTGTGTGTGTGTTTTATAGGAAAATATCGACCTTCAGGCATGGATAATGATGAGCTCATGTATCTATTATGTTTCTATTGATTTTATTCACCTGTTAACCTGGAACAAATTTGTGGGATAAACTGCAGTGGAAACTCTACTGTACTGTAGGACTGAGCATGTACTCTGTTAGGATTAGATAAATATTTATATTCCTCAGTTCTTTGATAAATTAAAATATGTTCCACTTTTAAAGCACTCACAAGAAAATATGATGGTGAAATTTTCAAGTTAATTGCCAATTCTTTGCATTTAGAGGAAGTGCATTTGTTTAATAATGGTGAGGATGTGTTTGAACTATGCAGAATTGTACAGTCAAAATAATGAGGGGGTTTTTTTTTTTGGTAAGATTTTAGCATTGTGTCTACATCATGTCAAAGCCGAGGTCATTTGCTAACATTCATTCATCATTCTTTTATTTTCTGAACCGCTTAATTAGGGTCGCGGGGGGGGTCCATCTCAGCCGACTCTGGGCAGCTCACCAGCCCATCGCAGGGCAGAAACATGGCAAAGCAGCCTATTCTTTATGAAAGTCAGCAATGACTTTCGGAAGCACAGACAGTGAGAGGACATGGCTGCCCTTTGATAACCCAGTTAGCTGCACTGGGGGGACAGCAGTGACAACCTGGTGACAATGGGGCTAGAGCCTTGGGATCAGTAATCCAGCACCCTACTACCGGGCCACCACTGCCCCCCATTTGCTGACATGTGACTGTTAATATAGAAAGGTAATAATAATTCTTTACATTGCAAACAATACAAGCAGCAGACTTTATATTTTGCAGACGAATGAGAAAAAATAGGGAAAAAGATATTCATACAATAATGAGTGGTGAGAATCAATTTCTTTGAAATTACATCTACAGAGTATTTAAAAAAAGTGTCAGTCTTGTATATATGCTTTATGATGTGCATGGATCATCTGCTAACAAACAGCTGTGTTCACAGAAAGTACGTCTTTATCATCCTCACTCGAACTAAATATTTATCCATCAGCTCCGCTGGTTCTTCTGTAATCAGCAGATGTATCATGACAACATTATGGGTTTTGGAACGAGACAGTTTTTTTTTTGTGAATATGGATCACGTCCACATGGGAGCTTTTTGGAAGTGAGAAGAAAGTGAGGTCGTGTGTTACGTAGCTGAATGCAACCATGGGAAAATGTTTTTGTTAACCACAAATTTAAGAAAACAGTAAAGTAAAAGGTCTTTGCAAGTCTTAAAGGTGTAAAGTTCTCACCATGTTCGTTATTCATTTGCTGATCGCACTTTCGCTCGCCAAGGAGTTTTAAATATGTTAAAAATTTTGTGGACTCTTTGGTGAATGTCTTTTCACCAAATATTGTGCAAATATACGCAACGGACACAAACTGTCCTCCAAACGTTCTCTATTTTTCAATCATTCGCCTTCCTCATAAATGTGGCAACTTGTTAAGAGAATTTGGAGAATACTTGGCGAACAGTCTGCAAACTCTCCCACAGTTAGTGAACATCTGTGGTCACATGACTGTCACATGATCCCAACATTACATGAAGGTGATGCAGTGAGCATTTGGCAAACAGTCAGAGAACAATTAGCACAATCAACACATTCAGCAAAATATCACTGACTGCTCGAAGGGATTCACCAATCAATTAATCAAATGTAACAAAAAATTTTTATTTGATCAATTAAAAAAAAAAAAGTCTAGCAGCTTTAATGAGACTTGAAAATTATTTGACGAATATTTGCTAAAATAACAATAGTGCAATCCTGTGAATCATATTGATGATTTTTATTATTAAAAAAAATTATTATTAAAAAACAAAAAAAAAAAAAAAAAAAAAAAAAGCCATCATGAGCACCAGAGAGTAGTTTGCTTAATAACCAAGCTCATAAATACTTAAACAGCTCGTGGAGATTTATTTAGAACATACAGCTTTTGTTTAGGGATTAAAAAAAAAAAACATCACTCTTCTTCTTCTTCATCCTCATCTTCAGTGTCACCCTGAGGCTCATGGAGCTGCGATCGTGAGCTCTGGATTGCGACGATGCCGCTGAGGACAGCGTAACTCAACATGGCTGCCACAGCGAAGAGCACGGACAGGATCTGGTTACGCCGTTTGTGCGGCTCGTTATCAAAATCGCTGCTGTCGGCGTGAACAGTGGCTTTACCACTCAGCGCTTCTAGGTAGAAAAATAAATATTAAAAAGAAAGAGAAGAAAAGGAGAAATAAAGATAAAGAATTTAAAATGGACAAATCATAATTTAACATAAAATTATAATAATAATTACATAACCTTTAAAATATAATACATTATATTATACATAATTATAACAATGATATATTACATATTATGCAATTATACAATTTAAAAAGAATATATATCTAGGCAGAGGTTCATCAATCTGCAAAAACTGCATCTACAAATTGTGAAACAATTGCAGAATAGTGTTCTGCCATGTTAGCACATTTGCCTCAAAGCAAGAAGGTCCTGGGTATCTAGGTGTTTCTGTGTGGAGTTTACAGGCTGATTGGCGGTTCCAAGTTGCCCCTAGGTGTGAGTGTGAATGGTTATACGTGTGTTGTCCCTGCAATTGCCTGGCAAGCTGTTCAGGGTGTACCCCGCCCTCCCAGCAACTCTAATCAGGATTAAGTGGCTTAGAGAATGAATGAATGAATATCGCCACCACTCTAGTAGTATAGTCATGCTACCTATTTTAGCATAATTCGCCTTTTTTTGCCCTTTCTTGACATCAGCAAGATAAAAAAATCCTGAAAATACTGAGGACACCAGCAAAAAAATAAATAAATACAGTTTTAACCCTGATTGTATATGTAATAATGTAAAATAAATAAACTATATACATTCATGAGGAAAGAGACCCTGTGGTTGACTTAGAACACGCTGGGGGGACTATGTCTCTCGGCTGGTTTGGGAACGCCTCTGCGTCATCCTGGAGGAGATGGAGGACGTGGCTGGGGACAGAGACATCTGGACCTCACTGCTTAGGCTGCTGCTCCCACGACCCGACCCCAGATCAAACGGAAGAAGATGATGTTCATGAGGAGTGTCTGAGAACTCAACGTGATAGAACGGGTACTAATATAAACCTGTGATTTGCCTTACAGCCAGGACTACTGTCAGATCTGTCGTGACAGAAAATTCATCAACACCTTCCAACCAATCAGACTGAAGTGCTGGGCAGCGCTGTGGTGTAAGAATGGCACAGTGAAGAAGAAACTGAGAGTCTTACCTCGACTGTCCGAGGGAAAGTAAAGCAGCAGGATGTTGGTGCAGAACTGCTGCAGGTTCTCTAAGGAGTTCAGGTGCTGCTGCAGTTTTGCGTTGGGGAGTTTTATCTTCAGCAGTGGTGCGAGGTGACCAAACACATATGCATCCAGTGAGGATGGGCTGCAAAGATGAACAACACACTCATCACACGCAAAGGACATTTCAAATACGTACATTACAACTTACACCAAATAAAACCTACGAGTCTCCGAAGAAGAACTTGTGTGAGCCGAGTCTCTGTGAGAGGAGAGTCATGCACTCTAACGCGTCCCGGTAAAGCTGAGGACGAGGAAGAGAAAAAAACATAAGAGACTGATTATTATTTTTTACTATTCATTTTATACCAGATATTAAGATATTGATGTTGGGTTTTGATGCTCATCCGTTATTAGAAGAAACAATACATTTTAATAGTGTATATTAAGATATCAATGCTCCCTTCTGGCATGTTTAATGTAGGACTAACTACTCAGATCTCATCAGGGATTTTCTCTTCCTCTATCTATTCTTACGTCTTTCTCCAGCTGCTCCTCAGGCTCCAGTATGGCATCTCCCCTAATCAGCCTCAGCCTCTCTATCTGCCTGGAGTGCATGCGGGTGGGCAGCAGGAAGTTCAGTGGGAATGGGGTGTGTTCGGCGTACCAGCGCCGCGTTACGTCTACGTAATTTTTAGAGTCGACCCACTGGGTATAAATCTGAGTGAGAGAGAGAGAGAGACAGAGACAGAGATGGAGAGAGAGTGCACACAGAGATATACATTCTCATTATAATAATAATAATATTTCTTCATACGCATACAAATTAATTTACTTTTTTTTATGTATTTTTGGTTTTTATCATTAAGCAGTTTTACTGCAGCAGGTAGCATCATCATCATCATCATAATAATAATAATAATATAGTTTAATCATTAAGCATATTCACTGTGTTTCAGTAGCAGGAACATGCTAACATGCTAATAAGGGGCAGTGATGGCTTAGTGGTTAAGGCGATGGGTTAATGATCCAAAGGTCAGCAGTTCAATCCCCACTATCACCACTGTTGGGCCCTTGAGCAAGGCCCTTAACCCTTAATTGCTCAGTTGTATAAAAATGATAATTGTAAGTCGCTCTGAATAAGAGTGTCTGCCAAATGCTGTAAATGTAATGTGTAAGCATATAAAAACAAGGCAAACTAGCATGTTAGAATGCTAATGTATTAGCATACCGGCATTACGCAGATTTTTTATTTTTTTAAGTTTCTAAGCTAACACAATTATAAATTTAATTCATGTAAATATACAGGTTACAGCTTGTATGGAAAGTGTTACGCATTACACACACACTTTAACGACACCATTTAAATGGTGAATCTTAATAACGAGTGTGTGTATGGTTTCCACTCGTCAGTTTATGGGACTTTGATGGTGACCTGGAAAGTCAGCTGTTCCTGTCATTATCCAGAGTTAAACACAGGAGGACTGGATCACTTTGGGGACCTCAGTCACTTGACATGTGGTACACACACGCACACCTACTCTTCAGTCTTTCTTTCCCTATCTTTCAAACTAAAGCTGTTTGAGTAGACAGAAATAAACAGAGGAAAAGAGGAAAAGATTCAACCTAATCTTTTTGTTCTCTGTAAAAGATCATGAGTTTAACTCACATAGTTCATGCCACACACAACTTTATTTGAACAAACATACTAAGCATGTCATCCTATCATCATAATATAATAAAATAATGAGCAGCAGGTAGTAGCGGTATCAGTGATATCTGTGATTTATGAAGTCGTGGAGTGGCTACTTTCGAAACAGGAAGTCGCTGCCTTGATGCCTCACCGCCATCTCATTAGAGAGGACTTTCAACAGAAGGCACTAAAGACACTCGTTTCTAATGTCCTTTTAAGCTAGTATTTACGAAAGCATGTCAGTAAACTGTGTATGTAAACCATGGCATTAGTTACATGACAAACAAAAACTAAAACTCACTGATTAGCTCTTACTTCACTGATCACTGCTTAATTAATAAGTACCACATTATAAAGTATTGACACATGCCCTTCATTCTGATGTGTTAGTAATAATCTCTCAGGACTCACCAAAGCGGGCAGCAGCTTCTCCTCCAGTAAGGAGATGAAGGCGAGCGTGTCCGCGCCCTCTTTATCCGAAAGATCGTAATCGGCGTTATATTTCTGAAACACAGAAAGTCGGATTCACATTATAACATTCAAGCTTTCCCAAAGCACGTATGCAGATTTCCTGCAGAACTAATAGCAAAACTAACCACTAACCACAGGTGTTAAACTCAAGGCCCGCATGCCAAATCTCAACCTCCCACTCATTGTATTCTGGCCCGCAAGAGCTTTCAAAGAATATGATTATTGTACAATCTTTGCGTCACCCATTACCATGAAACTTAACTCATCATCCTTCCACTAGGAGGCAGCAGCCCATTTCAAGTTAAACTGCTAGTCATTCTTGACTCAAGAAAGTTCACATGCTAGCTTGTCACTGCTTAGTGTTGTAGGAAATGCTAGTGAGTAAAAGAAAAGAGGAAAAATGCCCAAACGAATAATTTTTCCCTTTTAGAATAGATGTTCAGTGATTATTCAACCTGTAAGGAACCATCTTCTGTAGGCCTCATCGGCTCCTCGTGTTCGTTGACGTGTGAAAAACCAAGCAGATTCAATCAGTTTCCAATTTAGTAATTTATTAAAATAAAACAAAATAAGTAAAAAACACGTGTGATCTTGTATCATGGCCATGGGCTTCACTGAGTCTGTGTCCAAACCACCTTCTCCTAGCAACCACACAAAGTAAGCCCTGTCTTCTCATCTCTCTCCCAGTTTTATTGTTTCTGCATCTCCATCCTGTTGTCTTCGGGCCACACCTACGCACATGTCTTTTGCCTCTAGGGGACCCCATGGTTGACCTTACTTGACATTTACTTGTCGTCACAGGACATATGTTTTACATGATATCCAAGAAGAAACAATATTTGTGGAACAACATACATCCTGCCTCTCTTAACAGGAAAACAGGAACTTAACCTCTAAGCATTCACAACAAATACTCTGACACCCACAACAGGTTGACAGATTTTTATCACTGAGGATAGAATGGAAACTGCTGTTTTTACTCACAGAACTGGGGGAGACTGGATTTATGTTAGCTGGGAGTTTCCTGTGTTAGCTATAGAATGTCTGAGAAAGAAAGCCTGTGTTCAAATATGGTAATCAAATAGAAATACTTCTTGATTATAATTAAAAGAATACAACTCTTATTAATTCTAACAGGCCCTGGATCACCTTAAAATGTAGTGATTTTGGCCCTCAGTTAAAATTAGTTTTTCACCCCTGCTTAAAACCCTTCACATCACTGTCCTATTAATGCCCTGTTAATATTAATGATTTAAAGTGAGAGTATTTTCTGTTCTTTTCAGTAATACGGTCTTATAATTGATCATTTTACTGCTAACAAGAATAAAAGGGGGTGTCACCAAAAAATGAGTCCATTTCCTCAATCTATAATGTGAATATTAACAAACATTTGTACTGTAAACCACATTATAAATATGATTTTGTAGGTTAAATAAATATGTATTGTGCATTAATTTTAACTCACACACTGATTTTCCCCAGACTTGATTTTCTGTTAAAGACAATCACAGAAATTTCTAAAGCGCACATCTAGCATGCAGCTATGAACCAACAGCTTTGCACAGAACATGGGAAGTCCAGGTATTGGTGTCTTGAAAGTTAGTGCGCTTCATCACACCACTCTATCATTGATTATTTTACTACAACAGCACAACACAGTGTTGTATTCACTACATGGAATAATTATTAAGGGATGCTGTAATCCACTAAATATATAATTCCTCACTGAAGCTCCTTCGTACTTTAGAGAAGTTAGAAAGTAAAGGGAACTCCAGTTCAGATTAAAAGGTCAACTGTGATCAGGACGTCCACCTGTTTACTGTGCTTGTGTGTGTATGTGCGCTTTCAAACTGTTCTGAGACAGGGTCGGGGGTCAGTATAGGTCACTCACCTGCTTCCGGAGCTGGATGATGATCTTACTCGGCTGCGATAAACTGCCCTCCTCTCTGGTTTTCAATGCAGGCATTGAACCTGTTACAAAAAAAAAAGAGATTGCATTTCAGTGTGACATGGCTCATGAGTTATAATCAGTTCAGGCTGAAGTCGAAGACTGTTTTTAATTCTTTAAAAAGAAGCAACCCCTTGTAGTTTCATTTTCACTGAAGTGATAAATCACACACAAACTCAAAGCAGTCAGAGAGCACAAACCTCCACCAAGCCGAAAATGAAAACAGAAAGTACACAGCACCCCCTGCTGGACTTGTGGTAATACCACACTTCCAATCTATCTCACAATGTTAAAGAATCATTAAAAACCTCCTGAATCCAAAAATTGATCCGGATCATCTCCAGAATCTGAAGGGGTGTTACATGGGCCAGACTCAAAAAAAAAAAATTATTAAAACAAACAAGATTAAAACAATCTTCTTGGTGGAGGTAAATATATGAAAAATGACTATGTGAAAATGTACTGCTTTACATATCTGTAGAAATATTTATAGGATATCCGATGTAATGTTGAATAAATGTGAATCATTTGATTTAACACTTGTTTAAAGATTCAATGCATTAAACTAATCACTTTTTGTTTTGTCACAACAACTAACATCATAGTGCTTCAAAACTAACATTATAAGGAGGCTTTGGGGAAAACCTTCCTGCTAACCGTTAGCTGGTTCCAAAAGCGTAAAGGGTTAAACGAGACAGGAAATGCTTGACCCTATGACCCCTGATTCTTTGACCCATAAGTGATTGAGCCTGCTGGACCCATTCTCTCCGTCGGCTCGTATATTATACCTCCGTTACCACATTGTTTATGGGAAGAGTTCATGTAATGACCACCAGGTGACCGGTGACCTCTGTTACGGTGAACTTTCCAGAACACGAAGTGTGTAAATGGAGCAATAAAGGAAGGTAAAAAATGGAAGTGTGGATAATTTTACAGCCTCTACTTTGTTTGTGTAAAGCACTCAGATGGGAATGAGCATGGCGAAAATACGAATATAGAGAGAAACGATTAATGATAAAGAATTTTTTATTGTTAAATATTTCATTTTATAAAATGCATATTTCTAATATTTTTTTCATTAAACATATAATCTTACATAGTTTTTCCCCACCAGATTAATTTCATTACATACACTAGAACCGGGTCAACAGGAACTCTGTTTGCTTCAATGGCAACCCTCCCAAAACCCCGAAATTAGTTTCTATTCAAAAAGAATTTGAGAATGTAATAAAAACTATATAACATAAAATTTTTGTCAACTCCCCCAACTTTTGTTAGCTTATTAGCTTTAGTGGTTTATCCTGCTAGCTGATTAACATGCCAGCAAGATAGCCAGCTACAATAAAGTTATATGTTTATGTCTTATATATTTCTTATGACATGCAACCTTCAAATGATTTGGGATAAAAATAAAAGGTATAAAGTTAGCAGGGTGTTGACTAGTTTATGAAAAAGTAAACTACAGGACATGATCGATGACAGGACTTTATTCACTTATTCTGATTAGTCTTAGCTGATTAGTAAGGATTTAGCGAGCCAGCGGGTTATGAAGAGGAGACTGAATGAGCTATATTGAAAATATATTGAATGAGAAATATAATCTCATATTGGTGTAAAATAGGTAAAATACGGTCAGTGTTGTCATCGTTGGAAGTGTATAAGGGTGCAAACAGAGCTGAAGTTCAAAGGTTCACATGAAACCTTTTCCTGGGAGGGAAAGAAAAGGGAAAGATATTTAAACAGAATCTCCCACCTGTTGGGCTTCTCCATGGGTTGGTAATCTTGTGAACTTTAAGTGGAGCACCTGCAAACTTAGCATAGGCCTGGAAAAGACAACAATAAAAAAAACAGCTGTGTTGTAAACATAAAATGAGAAAACAGCTAGTAAAGACTCAAAATCAGCACGAATTTTCCAGGTATAAAGAGATACCGTATAAGAAGGAATTCTCGTTTTGCTTTTATATATTTGGTGGTGAAATGGCCAGTAAAGAGGAGGGACCAGAGAGAAACCACAGAGCAGCTCCTCCACGGTGAACTCCGCTGTGGTTTGCGGCACGCTTTTCCATATTGAGGAAATCCTCAGGATTGCAGTAAATCTCCCATATTGTGTTTTCCTACAGGTTTATTGCATGTTAACAGCCATATTTCACTGAGTAAGCAAAATAACACGACTCTCACGTTAGGTATTCCACTTCAGATGCTAACATTTAATACATTTCATGACAAAACATAAACACAAATAGATTCTGTAGGAACTTTGGCGTTAACATTAATAAATTAATTATTTATACTCCACCTCAAACACCAGTTCAGTTTTTCTTAGTGTTTTCACTTTAGCCATTTCAGTAAACATCTCCTAAATAATAAACATTTTCTTTTTACAAAGTAGGTCATGTATACCCATACCATGTTTGTGTATTTTTTTGTAAGCAGGATTACATAAAATGATATGGAGGATGTTCATGAAATTTCTACCAGACACGGGGTTTTGAACAAGAAAGACATTCAATTTTAAAGAAGATCCGGATGATGCTTATTTTCCGCCAGCACCGCATCCCATCATGTATCGTTCTTTATTTAAAGGTACAATGTGTAGGATTTAGTGGTATCTAGCGGCATCTAGTGGTGATGTATGTTGATGTATAGTGGTTATCGTATATATATACACACACACACACACACACACACACACACACACATAGATATTTGTAATTTTTCTTTATTGAGACTATTATCTTTATCTCATTCTTACTTGGTATGGAGCAACAGTGTGCACACAGTTTACTCCGTGATCAATAAAGTATTCTGATTCTAATTCTGATTCTGACGTTACAGATTCCAACCTGCTGAAATTTCCGCTTCTAAGCCACTATGGTCCTGGGCTACTGTAGAAACATGGACCCGCTCCCCATGTAGATATAAACATCTTACTATAAGGTTCCAAAATCTCAACAACGTTTCTTAATGATTATAGATTAGTGAAAACTTATTTACTAATGACATACTTAATTCCTGCTAATAGATCCTCTAAAATGCTACATACTATACCTTTAATATATACGGTGCATTATTTGTTGGGTCTTATTTCTGTGTGTGGATTTAGGAAGAGAACGACGATCTTATACAGTAGCCAGTTAGCTAACAGACCATTATGTTGGTTAGTCTGTTATGTTGAACATGTTCAGTGATACTTTCGAGGGTATCCACCTGAGGTATGTATGCGTCCGCACACAGTGCTGACGTTGCTGGAAAAATCCTACGCAAACCCAAGAGTGTTTTATTTTGTGGTTTGTTTTGTGTAACTGATGCCCGTCCTGTGTTTTCTTAGCATGCTGTGTGACGGAATATACTTGCTGCAAGACATACAGAAAAAGAAATTTTGATTTGTTGGTTCAGTGACTGGAAACCCGACGGAAACCAGAAGTCTATTTTCTGGAGACAGTAGTGAATCTCAGACGTGTCTCCCGTGACTGAAAATTGAGTCACGCAGGAAGTCAGCACACCGTACAAACTCATTTTGGGGTGGAAAGATACAATTGATTCAAGGTATGTTTAATATACAACCCAAAATCCCACATGCCAAAGAAAAGGTTACCATAAACCCACAATTATATTATTTTTTATCAACAATAGTACAGCTGGTCATTAATTAATATCAATATATTATTATTATTATTATTATTATTATTACTATACCAATATTCCACTATTCTTAGATCTGATATTGTTCTCTTTCTCTTTTTAAGCTGTTGATTAAGGCCAACTATGGAAATAAGTAACGTTATTTATTATAAATTAATTTTTAGTTCCCCTTTTTATTAAAGTGTGTCCATGTACTTTTTGCACAATTTATATTTAACTATGTACATGTTGGCACTTTATTTATAAAATATATTCATTCATTCAACATCACAGAACATTCTAAAAGGTTTACAAACTTTTGAGCACCACTGCATGTGCTTACACTAGTGATATGGTCTTTTTTTTTTCTTTTGTTCAGAAAATAGGAGGTTCTCAACAGATTCCACGGTACGGTGATGAGTGGTTATTACACGTTCCTGGATGATGGAGCATATTTTCATTCCGTGAGAAACGTGAGAAAGCCCGTCATTATCACCGGGGTGAATAAACATCTCAACGTTTCACTGAGACGTTATAATCGGCGCAAAGCTGCAGGTAAAGAAACTCCTTTTGTTTTATAGTGTAATTATCAGTAGCTTAAGCTTATGTTCAGAGTAACCATGGCAACAAAGAAAAGCTGAGAAAGTAAAGAGAGAAATTTTTGACTAATGCTCGACCACATGACACAAAGTTCCACGTCTATAATAAGCAAGATTACAGAGAGCGATGCGCAGGGGCAAGCTGGAGAACGGTTCGCCAGAAGAACAGAGATATACAGCAATGGTTAGAGCTTTTATTACACACACACACACACACACACACACACACACACACACAGTAATCCAACACAAAACATGCAACTTCTAAACTAATCTATAGATATTTCAACTTGAAATACTTTACTGCTCAGTAGCTGGAACCCAAAAAGTTCCAGGATTTAAATCAGACCTGGTTCTCTCTCTCTCTCTCTCTCTCTCTCTCACACACACACACACACACACACACACACACACACAGTCTCTTTCTCGTTCTGTTTGCTTCTCATTCTCTCCCTCTCACTCTCTCATCCTCAATTGCTCTCACATTTTTCTTTTCTCTCCTGTCCTCATTTTTTTCTCTCTCTTTATTCTTACTTTCTCTATCTTGTTCTCA
The DNA here is from genome assembly GCA_030014195.1 of Neosilurus mollespiculum. Taxonomy (NCBI): domain Eukaryota; kingdom Metazoa; phylum Chordata; class Actinopteri; order Siluriformes; family Plotosidae; genus Neosilurus; species Neosilurus mollespiculum. The sequence continues at coordinate 41,887,543 of JAQMYF010000022.1, read as the reverse complement.
TTCTCTTTCATTCTTATTCTATGTCTCTCTTGTTCATTCCCCTCCTCTCCCTCTCTCTCTCTCTCATTCTCATTCATTCCCTCATTCTCACGTTGTCATTCACACTCTCTCTCTCGTTCTAGTTCTCATTCTCGGTCTCTCTTGTTTTCTCTCCCGCTCTCTTTCTTTTACTCTCATTCTCTTTTTTCTTATTCTCTCTATCTCTCTGTATCTTTGTGTCATGTGATTACACACTTAACAAGGCAGGGTCATGACTTTATAGGCTACATAGTGTCTCAGATATCAACCATGAACTCAACCATTAAAACTTAACATGTAACTGATTGGTGAGCCTTGTTTGTGTTCATTCATAGATTTGGTTTAAAACTGTGTGAAAAGTATTAAAAATTAAAAATATTTTATTTAGGTGACAATGTAATATTTATATAAACACCCCTGTAACTTTTCCCTGTAAGCTGATCCTTACATTTACATTACTGAGTCACTTTCTTCTTTCCAAATGATTTTTAGGTTATAAACATTTTCTCAGACAAACCTGATTTTCATGGAAACCACATTTCTTGTGTAAACAGTCCGATGAACAATTTATAAATAAACCCAATTGTATCCAGCATGATAAATGAGGCACAATGATCTCATACTGAAAAAGTGCACTTGGTCTGGCAACTTTACAATTTATACAACTTCTACACAACGCAAGTCCAAATGACTCATATTGGCCCTAAACATATGCACTATGTTTATCACACAGCTATTAATTTACAGCTTATGTAATATATACAGTTTTGATTTACATCTACAGTCCTGTACAAAGTTTTTTCAGTTTAGATATAGGATCGGTGTTAAGAGCAGGGAAAACACCACTCCAGGACCAGGGAGGGGAAAGTGTGATACAGGAAGCATGCACAAAAGTTTGACAAGAAATAATTCCAATTAGTTATAGACACAACACATGAATGAAGCTGGCCTGAAGAAAAAGCCAACTTTCACTTTATCCCTCACAAGATTCAGTTGATTCAATCCCTTCTTATCCTGGTATTTGACTTCACAACAACCCTGAATTACAAACGATACAATTAGCTGATTATCCATCTGGATCCTTTTACGGGCTGTTTCACAATCAGGGTAGACTTTTAGGGTTCACAATAGCTCAAAAATAAAACTCCTAGTTTTTGTGCTGTCTTGTTACCAGTCAACACCTTATGAGACTACAATACTTAGTGTGAAGTATCAGAGCTACAGGTCTAATGGTGTCTAAATTACACCCGGTGAAAGTTTAACAGGTACAGGGTCTCTAGAATAAGTACATCTGCTTGTACTGTATCAGAATTGTAAAGAATTCACAGCATTAAGAATAAAAGCTCACTAAACACATTATCTTAGCAGGTTTCGTGCAACATTAGTTGTATACAATATTAATTGCAGTAACAACAGCATCAGCGACAGTCATTGGGGTTTTCCAAAGAAGACACTTTTTGACGAACATAAAAGTATTTCACATCCAATCCCAATTATATTTTTCAGCTTTAGAAAAAGCAATTAATATCTGAAAGAAGCTCTTCTGTCCTCCACATGTAATGTCTACTTTCCGGAGAAGACATTTTTGACAGACAAGGGATCCCGAAAAAGCCACTTAGATTGTAAATAGAGCTTACAAGCAGCAGAACATCTTTCTAGATTGTATGAAAATACCCCTCCAAAAGTAAAAGTTAGTTAGTAATTAGGAGGCGATTCCGAATTTTATCAGGTAAAAGCTATTTTTATTACAGTGGAGAGAATTAAATTCTGTACTTGGTCAAAATTTGATTTTCCTCTGATAACACTATATATCGAAATTGAGAAAAGATTTCACTTGTGTAGCTGGGACGACTCTTCCTCTATAGAACAATAATCCAGAGACAGTCATAAAGTATGCAGTTGTACTTAAAGGGGTCCCTGGTATAACTATGAAAACACAACCCTGACCTTAAAACAGCCCCTACCTACAATGCAATACACAATGTATGAAAGCTACATATTGTAATGGACATAATGCAATGAATGAAATAAGAAATCAGGAGTTCGAATTCCATTTAGATCCCTTTAAACATACAGAGAGTTAAATACAGGACTCTAGTCACATGTACTGCAGTTAGAGGAAGAAACTCAGAGATCTGAATCTTACATGGCTGTATATTGGACACAAACTGCTTCCCCTCCTATAAAGGAAACTTTATTGTAAAACGTCCAGGAAATTAAAATATAAATAGTTTACAAGGTGTATTTAAGTAGCTCCTGCTTAATTTACATTATTCTTACCAGCACAGTTAAACAATCCACATCGACCGAAGGTAAACCATAGTCCCCTTTCCAGCAGTACAACTCCATGGGAGCAGCCATCTTGGAATGACTCGTAACCCGGAAGTACCTTGATGTTTCTCCCCTTGGGTTAAACTGAAATTAATACAATATTTCTGTAACATCTAATTTAAATTAAAAATTGCAATTAAAAAATATTTGGGTATCAGGACTAAAATAAGTTTATATTCTGACAACGATTAAATTAGAGCTAAACTAGATTTTATTTCTATGTCTTATAATTTACAATATAATTATGGAAAATTATTAATTTCTCATTTGCTTTTTTCTTGATTTTGCTATAATCATTACACGAAGTGTACCTTTTTAAGTATGGATCGGCACAATTATTAATTCAATTCAATTCAATTCAGTTTTATTTGTGTAGCGCTTTTTACAATTGACATTGTCACAAAGCAGCTTTACATA
>JAQMYF010000022.1:41862309-41875138 GCA_030014195.1 Neosilurus mollespiculum | reverse complement strand
TCTTTTACATGCCTCTCACCATAGACAGTGAGAGACATGGCCGGCCTTTGATAACCCAGTTAGCTGCACTGGGGGATGGTAAGAATGGTGCAAGTTATTAAAAGAGCCAATAACTGTAGAACGGCTGAGTTGACCAAAAGGTCGCTGGCTCAACTCCCAATCCAGCATAAAAATGTCTAATGGTGGGGGAATGAGCAGCACCTTCCCATCCTCCACCTTCATGGCTTAAGCAAGGCACTTAACCCTCAACTGCTCTCCAGGCACCACAATGGGTGACAGCCCACTGCTCCGAGTGTGTGTGTGTTCTCACTTTGCTAAATTTCCCTTGTGGGATTAATACAGTATATCAAAACAAAAGGTGGTCACTGAGTGTGTGTAGAGACGTTCAAGACGGTTATTCATGTGTGTGTGTGTGTGTGTGTGTGTGTGTGTGAATGTGCTTTCCTGAAGTGGTGAGAACCGAGATAAGCCTGCCGTGTTTATCTCACATTCTCACATTTCTCCTTTTCTTTTCAAAACACTGGCAAATGATATCAAATAAAAATAAAGGGGGAAAAAATACAGGTAAGTACGTGTAATTTTATTTTAATTTTGAATTCATATTCCACCACAATGTCATTCTGCTGCTTCTGAAATTTATTCCTGAAAGGACAAATCCAAACCCAAGTGATCTGCTGCTCATATGATTCATTGTGTCAAAAAAAGCAGGATTAATGATCTTTTTTTTTTAATTGTCTGCCTACGTAGATCGTATTCCTCTGATTACTGAGTAATCTATTATTCATTAGTCATACTCATATTCATCATAAATAATGGCACGACAGTGATACCCAGTCCTGCAGATACTGTTTAAAACCTGTTATGTGACGCGTGGTCACTGAATTGAAAATGACTTTGTTTGTGTTCTGCAGTATCACTTATTACAGTCACACTCCTCAGACTCTACAGGACTGGGTGTCTTAAAGCTCTTTCATTCATTCAAGTTTGAACATGCTGGTACTTTTCTAAGAGGATGGAAAAGCATTTGTAGTTTCTAAAAGTAACTTTTGAAAGATCTTTTCTTTTTTTCTGTGCGGTGATTTGTTTTAAAAACTGTCGAATCAGTCAGAGATGTGTGTGATGAAGAGAGCTGCCCTCTCACCTGACCTGATATAACAGTGTGAGAGAGAAAGGGAGAGAGAGAGAGAGAGAGAGAGAGAGAGAGAGAGAAGCTCCTGTAAAACACTTAATAAGATAACCAGGTTTTACCTTGTGTTTGTAATTTTGAAAAATGCCACAAATTATATACTCAAGACAAATCTGGTTAATCTTTAAAGGATCAGTTCAGTAATTAAGTTTGCTTCATTTATCATGTGATCATTTGATGCTCATGTGACTTAAATATAAGCACATAGTGACCATTCATTCATTCATTCATTCATTCATTTGCCAAAACCGCTTTGTCCTTTGCTGACTCTGGGCGAAGGCGGGGTACACCCTGAACAGCTCTCCAGACCATCACAGGACCAACACACAACCATTCATACTCACACTCACACCTAGGGCCAATCTGAACCAGCCAATCAGCCTGTATTTGGTGTGTAGGAGGAAACTGGAGTACCCGGAGGAGAACCACAGGAGACGCCTTCCGTAGGCTCCAGCCTCCCTGCAACCTTAGTCGGATAACGATGTTGGAGGGAAATGTAAATGTCGTGAATGTAAATGTCAGATGTAAATCGTAAAAGCAAAGTAGTGACCATCCTGTTTAATCTGTGCCCTACAATGTTCCCAAACCAGGAAGTGAAGAACACAAAGCAGGATGGGACATCAGCCTTTCTCAAAACCTTGTGTTGACCTTTTCTTTGCTTTAATGCAATTTACCCAGAATCTGCAATCAGATATTTAAAAAGCATTCAGTCAAATCTCTTCATCTTTGTAAAATTGGTGTTTTTCACCCACTCTGAAATTATACTGTATTAGTGTGTTATTAAAGTGCACATGTTTGTCATACAAGTTACATTATTATCAACTATAAGACAAATTCTGTATATAAACACCGCACCTTCTCACCATTTTCTAGCTATGGCATTTGCACAGGCTGCAGGAATGAAGAATATTTATACCACAAACATTTGCAGCCTGAAGCCTTAAAGTAAATCTGCAGTATCATGCACACAGTCATGTATCACACAGTCAGCGATCATTGACCTCTGAACTGTCTTAAAATATAGACATACTTCTAAACGATCCTGTGCAGAAGGGTTAAAGGGTCTAAACGAAGCGAGTTGGTAGTACAGAGTCTCCTTTTTGTGTCATGAAGGATAGTATTGTATTCAGCCTGATCTCTGCTCACAATGTTAAATTCATTTAAATCTAAAGACACTGATTTATGTTTCCATTTAAGGCAGGATATAGTGCTGATAGAATGTGGGGTTGAGAAAGTTCAATAAGAAAAATGAATGTGATATAAATACCAAATATTAAATAGTGATCTACATTTGCGGCCTTTGGTGGACACCCTTATCCAGGCTGACTTACATTTTATTTTTATACAACAGAGCTATTGAGGGATAAGGGCCTTGCTCAAGGGCCCAACAGTGGCAGCGGAGCATGAACCTTTGAATCAGCAACCCACAGCCTTAATCACCCCTTGATCTACTTTCTTCCTTAAAATAGGAGAGCTTTGCTGTGCAAGCACATTTATACTAGCTGTTTCGTCTAGCAGGGCTTTAATCATGATCAGAAATTTGCAGAATAAAGTGTACTAGCTGGTAAATGTTTAATCTTTTTTATATTATTCTTCTATTTTTCCATACATTGATCAGACTCCAGTTAGACCATTTCATTTTATTCTTTTGGTTTAAAAGGTAGCTGAAGATACCTGTTCGTTTCAGCCTCCAGAACACGTCTTGAGCAGCACTTACCTCGAATGTTTTTTTTTTTTACTTGGGGTTTGCTTTAACCTTTATTAGCATCAGTTGGAGGCTGAAGACTATCTCAGCCAATTCTGGGTGAAGGACACCCTGTGCACCCTGAACAGCTCGCCAGACCATCATAGGGCCGACACAGACACACAACCATTCACACACACACACACACACACACACACATTCACACCTAGGGGCTATTCAGAATGTGCAATTAGCCTCATGTCTTTGGACAATGGGAGGAAACTGCAGTACCCAGAGGAAACCCACACAAGAACACACTCACTGGGCACGAGACTCAAACCCAGGACCTTCCTCCTGTGAGTTGGACGTGCTGACCACTACACCACTGTGCTACCCAATTACAAAAAATATATAACATAAAAAAGTACAAAAGGTATTTTAACTAAAATAGACAAGTGGCAGCTGGTGGTTACCATTAAACCTGTCGTGTGTGCAAAAAAAACCCAAACCCTTCACAAAGTCCTCATAGTTAACTACTGCATGCATACTTGAAATATTTTTCCTTTATTATTTAGTAAAGTAGCATGAGAGCCTGCACAAGCAAGCCAAAACAAATTAAACAAGAAATGGCGATATCATCAGGAAGCTTGAGTTGGTGCTAAAGATTTGACATCAGCTTGTTGTTTAAAATCGTTACAGCTACATGTTTAGCCTCGGGTTACAGACATCATGACCACACCCATATCTCGCAGACGGTGATGTCAGTAAATATTTCCCTTTGAAACCTGAAACTGAACAGCTCTACATTGTTAATTTCAGACTAGGTATGGACACCGTTAAGTCACCTTCTATTCCCAGGCGTTCATTTGTATATTTTAAGCATCATTCATCGAATGGTGAAAGATTCGTGTTGATGTCTCTCCATAAAAATGCTCATGGTCTTCCTTCCTCTGTTATTGTGGAGTGCTGCTGTATTGTTCTGTACTGATTAGATTTGCAGCTGCTCTCATGTTGTTTGTGCGTCTCTTACACCACGGCCTTGCTGAAGATAAACATTGCTTGAACTTTCATTTACGTCTTCATGGAGAGCCTGTGGGTGTGCATGTTGATAATGACGAGTCTTTAAATCCTGTCCAGACATGCTGCTGATGTTTGGCTTCACCTGTGTTTTCGTGTGTTTAATTAGTTCTGCACAACAGTTAGTTCCAGTTCATTGACATGATTATTCGAGTGACGTTCCAAGACTGCGGCGCAGGGATATTCCACTGTGTGTATCATTCAAGGCTTCCTAGTTAAAACGGTTACTATGGTAGTGTCAGTTACATCATCAGCGGATATGGCAAACAATGATGAATTTTGACTTAAAATACGAAAGGTCTCCAGATGAAGATGAAAAGGAAGAAGAGACATCCACATTTTACTAAAATACCTTTTAGCAGGAACATAAAACTCAATGTGAGATAGCTAGCCAGCTAGCAGACATGCTAGCTTTTACAGGAGCTATCTCCACTCACAGAACCGAAATAATCTGAACCATACTGGTGGTATTTTGGCGTCCAATATGTCACTCTATAATTTTTTTTGTTAATAGAGCTGTTGTATAAAAGCAACAGCACATTCAAGATCAGGCATTTGTATCAGCAAGCTGATATTCAAGTACAACACCACTGTCTTTTGTGGGATATTCCGTAAAAACCTCCACCCAAAACTAAGTTTTGGCTGAGGTATTATAATCACCGACCTTTGTGAGTCCGTCTCCACAGAGCCTAACTTCATACTTAGCCTCACTGTCTATTGCTCACTTCATCTATTATTGATACCTGAAGCTAGCCATGTGTATTAATAGTAATAAATTCTATAGTACACCCTGATAATCATTAGAGAATACATATTTCCAATGATTCTGACTTCACCATGCTGTTCAAGTTATACTCATTCATTCCAAGCCTACACCACTTTCATTTTGCTTTCACTTACTTTCACTACACCACTATGCTCCCTCAATTTATACGTGTAGAAAAAAGAAGTTTCCTCTGTGTTTTTATCTTTAATTGGCTTTCAAAGGGTTCACTTGAATAAAAAAAAAAAAAAAAACTTTTAAAACACGGGATAGATTATTTCCTTTAGAAAATACTTACACAGATTTTTTTATTTAAAATTTTTTTAGAGACAGCAGAAATGTTTGAGACAATCTGTGTTTAAAAAAAAGGTATTCATAAACTAAAGATAAATTAAGATCTATAATAAATATATTGTACAATAAAATAATTATAGGTGAAAATTTTATAAATGCATCTGTAGCACAGATATAATATCAATAGGAAACTTGTGTAGGATGTATCATCTACATCTACCGTCTAGCTATAAGTGTAAAAAGTGCGGTATTTTGTGTAGCACGGCCTTGTTCTAGCCACCATTTAGTGCCTTTATTTACTTGGCTGACTTATACTATGTTCCCTTACAACAGAATCCTTCCTCGATTCATTGGTACTTGAAACTGCGTATCAAAGTATTTCACACATTGCTTATCATGTAACTTTAGCCGAACATCAGCTGATCTCTTGAATTTTTGACCCCTCTGTTAACATTAAGAACATCAGCCCCAGCAGGTTTATGGGTCTCAGCACTCCAGTCTATCATATGTTCAGTGTTTTCTGGCAGATGACTGTGCAGCGTGTTTACCGTCACAGAGAGTTTCTGTTAACTAGAGGAGGATATGGGTGTAGATCAGAGCCTCCACTCAGATCCTGGGTATTTTAGGAGACTTCCTGCTTTAAATTATTCCATAATAACACACCAGCTTGATAAAATGACTTGTTTAATAGAAATAAATGTGTTTTTTACACTGTAGAACGTTGTACACAGCAAAACAGGGTACTCCATAGACGATGCGAGAACATGCAGAGGTTTGCTTATGAAAGACTGATAGAGAGCTGAGTCACCTTATATACTACATATTGAACAGCTGATATTAAACATTTATGCACCTCAGGCTTAGAGGATATCTCTGAATAAATTATTCCATTCAGCAACATCCATCGAGCCTGAAGCTAATAACTGTTTTAGTACATCATGATGGAAACAGGTCAACTCCGAGTGCATATACAAGCAGATGCAGAAGAATCATGAATGGTGTCTCTTTATCTCTCTTTAAGTGCTTCAGTATATACTATCTGGAAACAAAATAAAAGTCGACTAAAATGAGATTTACAGATTACTGATATATTTACCAGCATGTCCGCCACACAGCAAGAAGGCCTGGGTTCCGTTCCCGGGCTCGGGCATTTCTGTGTGCAGTTTGCATGTTCTACCCGTGCAAGCGTGGGTTTCCTTCGGACACTCCAGTTTCCTCCCACAGTCCAAAGACATGCACAGTAGAGGCTGTTCCAAATTGCCCCTAGGTGTGAGTGTGTATGTGAATGGTTGTGTGTGTGTATGTTGGCCCTGCAATGGCCTGGCAAGCTACTCACAGTGTACCCCACCTTCGCCCAGAGATGGGTGAGATGGGTGCCAACCTCCCCGCGACCCTAATTAGGACTAAGCGACTTAGAAAATGAATGAATGAATGAAATATATTTACATATTTTACCCATGATAGTGGCAGCTCCGGTGAGCTCTGTTTTTTAAGGCGAGCTAAGAGCTATGTAGCTAACGGTGTTCGCCCTGGTTCATACCTTTATTTTATTAAAATATGTAACAAACCAATCCAGATAAATACAAATCCTAGACATAAATCACAGCTTTACTGTTCAGACTATTACTAATGCAAATCTCCTCCAAGATCACTGTTTACTTCTACAGAAAGATTGCACAATTTTTTTGTCTACATCTCTATCAACACACACACTTCTTATAAAAAAAAAAAAGTGTGTCAGTGTGGGCGACTGTAAGGACAAGGAGTGTTAGTGTGTGTTCAATGTGTTATACTTCCCCCATACTTCCCCATAACTTCCCTTTACTGAACCGAATCACACACACACACACACACACACACACACACACCCTACGCAACTGTTCAACTGCAGGAAATACTCCTATATAACTAGTGCAATTTACTCATTACATTTTTATTACTTACACCTCAAACATATCTCACAACTTTAGATGATATCGCTTGAAATCTTGGCAACACCTTTACCACATCTTTACCAACCCATGATGTGTTCAAGGGCAGCCTAACAGCCTTATATGAAAGCTAGTCTCCCTCTTCTACATACATAAGTGCACAAACAACTGTGATTGGCTAAGGTTGCAGTGAAGACAAGAGAGACCAAGTGACTTCATCGTTCTTGCCAAAGAGCACTGCATATTTTCCTCTCTGAAATGATGAGTACAGGCCTAAAAAATTTCAGTCCACTGAAGTTGTTACTGTCTCATAAAATAGCAGCATCAGATTTTTATTGGACGTCTAACGACACCTAGTGAGTCCTGGAAAAGGCCCGGTGACTGTTTATTTATTTACAGCTGAAAGCATCAAGCTGCACCGCTAATCAGTGCAGACGTGTAATGCGACACTGATACGGAACAAACACGGCCATTCGTGGTAACATGAGGATGAATCTGCTCGAATGCTGACACGTCCTATCACCACATCATCGCTCTTGCTGAATGATGGGACACACTGTAGAGGGTATGTGCTATGCTTAGTTTGTGTAGCACAAGTCACCTGAAGGGTTCTTCTTTCTAGGAAATCCCTGTTGTTATACTGCAGCTTCAGCCGTTAATGTGCTGATACGCTATGTGAAGTGCATTAAAGATACCTTTAATAAATTGTAGCCTTATTAGAAGGAACCTCTTAGAAAACCATTTAGTACTTCAGCCCAACACTTGCTAAACAGGAGCATGCGGAGGGGACAAACGTCCACCAAGCCCAGCAATCCCTATGTGAACCAAAATATCAAAAATCTCACAATGTTAAATAATCCTTTAAAATAATTCCTGGATCCAAAATTTAACAGTCTTCCTTGTATAAAGCTCCACTTCTGGTAAAAAGTTCACGAAAATCCACCCATAAATTTTTGTGTAATCCTGTTTCAAACACACAAACCGCAGGGAAAATATAACCACCCTGGTGGGGGTAATAAAATGCAAACATTACTACATTACTAAACTATGTGTGTGTGAGTACTCTTGTTGCTATACAGAAGGCATGTGAGGAGAACAGCAACAACAAAGCTACCTAATCCGGGTCGTTTTAGGTGACTTTGTTTTGCTGTTCTCCTCAGCCTTGTCCACCATATAAGTCCCTGTCAGTCACAGGGAAAGAGGTGCGGCCTCTGTCTCTGACTGCGGGAGGTGTAGCTGCCAACAAGTCTATCTGTCTATTCAAGGAGGTGTGTCCACTGAGTCTGTCTATCCATTTAAGGAGGTGTTGCCATTGAATCTGTCCATTGAATTATGTGTGTTCATTGAGTCTGCCCACTGAAGGAGGTGTGGCCAATGAGTCTCTCTTTTCATTACAGGAGGTGTGGCCATTGAATCTGTCAATTGAAGGATTTGTGACAACTGAGTCTGTCATTCAATTAAAGGAGGTGTGGCCATTGAATATATCAATTGAAGGAGGTGTGGCAATTGAGCCTGTCTGTCCATTTGAGGGGGTTAGGCCACTAAGTCACTTCACTGACGGAGGTGTAGCCACTGAGAATGTCTGTCCATTAAAGCAGGTGTGGCCATTGGATCTGTCCACTGAAGGAGGTGTGGCCACTGAGCATGCCCATTAAAGGTGTGGCCACTGGGTTTGTCCATTGAGGAGGTATGGCCACTGTGTCAGTCTGTCCATTAAAAGACGTGTAGACACTGTACCTGCCAATCTCTATGAAGCATTCACATAAATTCATAAAGTACTCCATGATAGTAACACAGTTAACTCAGTTTAGTAGAAGAACAACTGTCATATGAAGTTCGTACAAAGATATACTGTATGTGCAAAGTACATGGGATAAAATTTGATGTTGTGATATGACTGTGATCTCATGAAGATTATGTACTGAATAAGGATAACACTCATAATGTCTCTTTAATCAAAAGAACAGTAAGCACACACATTGATATAAAACAGCATTTTGTAAGTGAAGCGAGCAACACCCGCGGCCCTTATTTAGAAATAAAACACAGCGCTGCGTAATTTATTGAATGTGCGTAGACATGTGTTTACAGCATACCAGGATCCCCACACATCCCTCTCTTTCTCTCGCTCTCTCTCTTTCTCTTTCTCTCTCTCTCTCTCTCTCTCTCTCTCACACACACACACACACACACACACACACACACACACAATCTTTAGACTCATACTGTATTTGCTTCAGTCTGTGCTCTACAGGATAACGCCAACCTTCTTTGAAATTCAGCAGCTCAGGACATTTTTTTTTTACTGGAATACCAAGTCATTTCTCAGAACCTGCTTCATTTTCATTTTTACTCCGTCTGAGGTCAGCTAGAATTCCCCTGGGCATGTGACTCAATCTCCAAACAGTTATTATAATCTTACTGGATGTCTTCCCAGCATGTAAGTGCTTTTCTCTGATTGGCTCGAGGCAGAGATCACGCTGAATTTGATTGGCTGAGGAGAATGTTCAAGAGGGCTTCCACGCGTACATGGCGTGTTCAGTCACCCCCACAGTATTTTCCTTCACCTCTCCCTCTCTCTGTCTCACTGACTAATTCTCACTGAGAACAACCAGTTACACTGAGAATCACAGCGATCTTTATGTGTTTAGTGGATATGAGAGACAGACATATTCGCACACAGACAGATAGATTTATAGGTAGATAAAAATAACGGCGTCATCAAAACAAATTCACTTTGAAACTTTTTCTTGAGCTCGGCTTTTAGGCAGTGCCTTAATCTTTATATTATTTTAAATTATTATATTAGTCACCGATATATAGCAGCCAATTAGCATCAACGGTGCAATGCGCAGACACGGAACAACCATCCAAAATTAGTTCTAAACACAGTGACGCACGCACACGGGATGGACACGGGACAGCCATTCAAATCGTATTACTAGGGTGTACCGCTCACATGTGTCTTTGGATGGAGTAGCGGCTCTGCTAAAATTCTATTGTTTCTACATTTGGTGTGGACTGTGACTTAAACCTGCACAGTTTTCCATTAATCCTCTAACGGATTCCCATCGGTTCTTTCAGATGAACACCCCGAGTCTCACTGGAACACACACGACATGCAGCTTTAAATCTAAACCCACTTTAGATCTTACTGCTCCGTGTCCTGTGTGCCTCAGTGGTGTACGGTAACTCATTAGCTAAGCAAATGTCCTCCACTCAAATATCACACACACGAAGCTCATGAACTTGAAGGTTAATGGAGCAGAAGGAAGAAAATAATGGATGCTGTGTCACCAATACTAATATTAGAGCTCTTAGTATTAGGTTTAAAACAAATCAAGGACCCGCTGACAAGAAAACATGGCATCCCTACATTAATACTTACAGGCCGCTAATAGTTGTTTATATTCTGTGTATATCGCTTCTAAAGCTAACTAAATATTTCATTTACATGCTGTAAATCAAGCTAGCTACGTACACTCACCAGAAACACCAATAATCGCTGCTACTTTCTTCCAAGCTTTATTACCTAGGTTTGCGCTCTCCGTTCATTTCCTGGAGACCCTTACCTTAACCTTAACCTAACCATAACTTTACCCTTAAAGCCTGTCTACACACAAACGCACACATATACACAAACGCACGCACGCACACACACACCATAAAATAGCAACACAGTCGTAGCATTATGTTTTGCGTGCTGTAGCATTTAGTGCATTAAAATGACTGAAGTTGCATTTAAGACATGACCGATGATGACACTGCGATAAAGATCATGTGCTTAAAAACACTAGAATCAGCTGAACACAGGTTTTGGGGAAGTGTAAATGTGAAGTGTGAAGTAATAAGAGCTAAATGTCTGACTAGCATTCTAATGTGGGATTGGTTTTAATTAAGTAAATTATAAATTAAAGTGTGTCATTTGGTGATATATGTCATTAAAATTAAATATAAAGTATAAGAACAGCTACTAAAAATAAATTTTTCAAAAACCCCATTAATTTCCTTTTGAATTGCCGAGTCATGAGTAAGAGTAAACTCTTAGCCCAGATGAGCTCAGTTTGAGTCATGAGACTTGATCTCTCTCTCTCTCTCTCTCTCTCTCTCTCTCTCTCTCTACCTTCAGTGGCAGGTCTCCACCCCTTGTTGGTAGTTTCTGCTTTCATAGACATGACAACAAACTTTTGTGACATTACATACAGAAATTATGACACAACATCTGATTGGCGAATCATCATCATCACTCGCGCTCTGGTTGGCCGATGGGCTCAGACATGCCTTGTTCATGCGGCATGCACATGCTTGCTTTCCTTCAGGCCAGTGTGAGTCAAAACAGTTTTCTTTAAAGAGCAGTTTCCTCATTGCGTAACTGATGTGAAACCACAGGCCCGATAAAAACCCCTTCTCTGTTTTTTTTTCTTTCTGTAGGGTACAGGCTGTTCAGAGGTGTGTGAGTGATGCACGTCTCAGGGGTGTACATTGTTTCCGGTGGGAAATTTGCTGAGCGTGGGCTTTCACACCCTTAAACAGCATATACAGAAATGGCTGTCAATATAATCTCTAGATGTGAGAATATCCTCCTGCAAGACTTCTGGGTTGTTTTTTTTTTACTTTTTATAGAAATATTTAAATCTTAACATGCATGTACCAATACATTCCTCTTTCTATAGTCACAACTCACTCTCACACACGCACTCCTAATATATCTGATTTTGGGATGTCCCATGTAGCCCCTTAGCGGTGCCCCATCAAGGCCTAGGCTCCATGTCCCTCTATCGAAACAGTGTCCCAACAGTTTGTCACATGACTGACCTACTGTGTGACATCATCATCTACTGAATGACCGACACATTCGCTCATGATCTCACAGAGAGGGGAGCTACCACCCCAGGACCTCCTATCCGCAGAGCTTTTACACACTGCCCTTTGTAGATATGGTGAGGTTTTCTAAGAGATGTCTGCATAGCATTTATGGAAGGAGTCACCACTGTCAGAGGAATAACACATCCAGATGTGTTATTCCTCTGACAGTGGTGACTCCTTCCATAAATTTAAGTAAGTGCAAACATTATCGGCCCTGTGTATCCATTTTATTTTCATATTTTTATATCATGACCTCATTGACTGTAACAGAGACATAAACACTGCAGATGAAAAAAAACAAAACAAAACGATGCAGTATTTTGTAATGGTTGCTGTCTGTGTCTAGCATTGTCGAATTTCAGGCATGCAAGACGTGACCAAGTAGAGGAACATATGTGTGTGTGTGTGTGTGTGTGTGTGTGTGTGCGCTGTGGGTGCGTGCAGACTTGCAGGCGCAGGAAAATGCTATAGGAACATAAGTGTACTAACACACTCCTAACACACTCCTCCCACTAAGGCTGAGATCGGAATGTTCTCAGTCGAGTTCAGCAAAAAGAAAAAAAGAAAAAAAAAAAACAGAGAAGTGAGCTATGAAAGAAAACAGACAGGACAAAATGAAAGACAGTTTTGTGACAGCTGGGGCAAATGCGTCTCCCTGTTGTTTAAAACAACAGATGATTATAAGGCTGATTTTTAATCTTCATAATAACAACAAAAGCAGATTAACGATGAATTATATAGTCTCGTTCCTGATTTCTTTCTAACTGTAGCTCTATATAAGGACAGTGTCATGTGATTACACAGTGACACAATCCCAGAACTGGTCGAGAAAGTGAACGAGGTGAATTATAATATAGTTAATTATTTAGCTTTTCCATACTTAAAGCCCCCCAGTGCAGCTAACTGGGTTATCAAAGGCCGGCCATGTCTCTCACTGTCTATGGTGGGAGGCATATAAAAGAACCATTGCTGATTTTCGTCAAGAGTAGGCTGCATAGCCGTCAGCGTGTTTCTGCCCTGCGATGGCC
>JAQMYF010000022.1:41822745-41836050 GCA_030014195.1 Neosilurus mollespiculum | reverse complement strand
TGCATGTATGTAAATTAGCAGCTCAGATGTGTTAGCGGTCTAATCAGAACGCTTTTGTGATGCAAGCTTGTGTTGTCTGTTCACTCATTTCTCACTAACAGCTACAGGAACAGAAAATCTTGCATAGAATCATGCTCATATATTCAAGAGTGTCACATGCAGGTCATTTATACACCTCTGTTCACATTAGTGACTTATCACTTACAAATGCAAATGTGAACTGTTGTGCAAGACAGAGAATATAGAATGACCAAACACAAAACAGTTATATGGACAACAATGGTTAGTTGCCAAATGACCAAGTAATAATAACAGCATTTAGCACTATATTAAAAAAAAGTGATCATGAGCACATGAGGCGTGCAAACCTCTGCCAAGCCAAAAAAAAACCCCCAAAAAACCCAACAACAACAACAAAAAAAAAAGAATAACAACAAAGTACACAGCACCCCCTGCTGGGCCTGCTGTAATACCACAATATCTCACACTGCTAAAATCTAATAGAGTCACCCTTGTCTAAAGCCCTGCCTCATGTAGAAATTTCATTAAAAGCCACACATACCTTTTGCATAATCCTGCTAAGAAACAAACAGAACTAGAAGAGCACTCAGAGAGTGCAAACCTCTTCCAAACAATGAAAGAATATATAACAATAGGTAAACACTTCCAATCTTAGGAATCTTTTAAAAAATTCTGGAATGTGTAGTGTAGTGTTTAGGGTGTTGGGCTCATGTTTGAGAGGTTGTGGGTTCGAATCTCTGTTAGACCCCCGCCATGATAAGACCCCTGTGCTCTGTCCATACCGCAGTATAAATGGGTACCAGTAAAAAAAAAAAAAAAAAAGGTAACGTGAGATGGACTAGCATCCCTTCCAAGAGGAGTTGAAGTCCTAGTCACTACGATGAGTCAGTACGCTCGGGTGTAAAAACCCAACAGACTTTACCTTTACTAGTGTAAACATTCAAGTGACAATAATAAATAAATTGACCACAAAGGATAAGATATGTATTTGATATGTATAGCTGATACGTATATGATATGTATACCTTATGATGTATTTCATAAGATATGTATGAAGAACAGTAAGAACAATGTGCATTTTTTAATACCAGGTTTTAAAGGGTTAAACAGAGTTTGAATTCGGACTCTTTGCTACTCAGTGGAAAAACCATATATGGATGTGAAGGGCAGGTGTCCACATACTTTTTGTCATACTCTGTATTCCAATATGTTCCATTAAGTAACCCAAAGCTCATATGAATAAAGTTTGCGATCTTCAAAAAAACAAAAAACAAACAAACAAAAAAACAACCAAGTAGTGAACCAATCAGATTGTGCTGTTCCCGTATAGTCTATACTATTAGTGTATCCCCCCCCCCCCACCTCCCTCAACTGAATGTGTCAGCTCAGGGCATGTCTTACTGCTGAATTCACTTTGCACTTTGGTACAGTCCATTGAAATATATGCAATTTTTAAATGAAAAACTGTAACAGAGCTCACTTTCTATAGTAATTAAAATTTTTAATAATTTCATGATAAAATACCTGAGCATACCTGTAGAGTACTGCTTTTATACATTTATACTGGAGTTATAATGGATGCAGCAAACTGTAGCTTGAAATTGTGGCTGCGTGCAATAAACAGGTTGCTCATAAATCTGATATCCAACAAAAACATGTCCTGTGTGCTTTTAGACTATTATTCAAAATAAAATACCTGCATGCAGATGCCTTCATGATGTTAATACATATGGCTACTACGATATATAAACAATCATGCAGTTAACAGTTAAAAATGCATCCCAGGCTTGTTAGTGAGAGAGAGAGAGAGAGAGAGAGAGAGTCTGTGTGTTTGTGTGTGTGTGTGTGTGTGTGTGCAGGTGGTGGCACGGTGGTACAGTTGTTAGCATGTCCACTTCACAGCAAGAAGGTCCTAAGTCCAAGTCCTGGGCTCAGCAAGAGCGTTTCTGTGTGGTGTTTGCATGTTCTCCCCTGTTCTTGTGGGTTTCCTCCAGGTACTCCGGTTTCCTCCCACAGTCCAAAGAAATGCACAAGTGGTTGTTCCAAACTGCCCCTAGGTGAGATATGGTTGTGTGCGTGTGTGTGTCTGTGTGTGTGTGTGTTTGAGATAGCCCTGTGATGGTCTGGCGAGCTGTTCAGAGTGTACACAGTGTTGGCTGAGGTAGGCTTCAGCCTCCACACGACCCTAGCAGGGTTAAGTGGTTTAGAAAATGAGTGAGCGAGAGTGTGTGTGTGTGTGTGTGTGTGTGTGTGTGTGTGTGTGTTACCACAGCATAGATCTCCAGTCTCCTGCAGTGCTCGCAGTGATATGAGTCCTGTCTGTAGGGCAGGTGGCGAGACAGGAGGCCCAGAGCGGCCGTGGTGAACGCAGCACTCACAAGGTGTACAGCCAGCGTTGCTTTTACCTGTCCGAGCACACACACACACACACACACACACACACACACACACAGAGGAGAAGGGTTTAACAAGGTACCAGTTTTCATACAAAAATCTTTATTTATATTCTCACTCTGACTCACCCAAAAAAGAGAAGGAAACCTCCCAGCATGGATCAGGATTGAACCAGAGGCAAGAATCTAAAGAAACAAAGTTTTAGAAATTTATTGTAGAAACAAACCAAAAAAATAAATTGATTAAATCTATGTGAATATTCTGTACTATACAAAAATCTTGCAAAAGTAAAGATTCCTCCCCTCCACAGGTGCTCTGACTGCAGGTTCGTGCACATACAAGCAGGGAGACACCGGAGCGTTTGATTGGATATTTCCCAGCAGACCGAGGCACTGACTGGTCAGCATTTTTACAGGATTACAGCGGCTACAGATGGTGGATTTTTCTCAGAGCTTATTCAAATCTCATAAGTTATTAATTGCTGTCAGGGTCCAAGAGCATTTTAACACATATAACAGTGTGTGTGTGTGTGTGTGTGTGTGTGTGTGTGTGTGTGTGTACATATAAAAAGTTCCCCAATTTTGGTCTTCAATCTCCATTTGTAATAATGGATTTGGTTTAATTTTCCAAGCGTCTCCGAGCCTTTATTCTTGTTAAACAGGATTTAATCCCAGAACATCAGAACATTGCTGCCGTGTTCTGGACAAAAACCTAAACACCAAACCGATCATCAACTTTAATGCTATTACTTTAGTTCAGATGTGTACCAGCCATTGACGTTAGTGCTGTGATTCACCTGCACGACGACCACTACCACGACGATGAGGTCAGGGGTGAAGTGAACCTCGTAGTAGATCTGAAGCACGGAAATACTCAGGCACAGACACAAAACACCGATGATGATCTGGATCGACTGAAATGCAGAAAAGAACATTTACAAGGATCAGGACCCATCGTCCAGTTCTCAAATATCCGAACCATGAACAAGGCTGTTTATAATATTAAAGGTAAAGAAGTACGACTCAACCATGCATGTGATTCTTAAAGCAGAGATCTCATGCAGATCAGTAGTTTAACACTAATACCACAGCTTATAATAACCCAATAAATACAGTAGTTTAGAGTAATTTGGGCACTATAATATTAATGCAGGATTGAACACTCACCCCTAAAGCTTTTGGTTCCACCTTCTGGAAAGTCTTGACCTGTCTAGGGGTCAGATTGACTACAGGCTGAGTCGGGGCTTGATTGTCAATCCCCATGCTGAGTGATTATTCTGCAAAAAATATCAGAGTAGCACATAAAGTACCTGCAGGGGTTAGTAGTGGTGGTGGAGGAGGTGCTGGTGGTTGGGCTGGTGGAAGGGGTGTGTGGGGAGGGGGATTAAAAGAAGAGAGATGGAAGGAGGTGAGAGCCGATATTCAGAAGTAACTTTACAATAAACACAGAGATATTTAGAAAATATTATAACATTTTCTGGATTTTACATTTTCTACCGCTGAGTTGCGTGTGTGTTTGTTATCAGGGTTATGCAAATAGGGTGCGGATTTTCACTAAATTTCTACCAGCGGTGGGGCTTTAGAAAAGAAAGACTCCATTAGATGTTGGAAATGGTCCGAATTAAATTTTGGATTGAGGAATTATTAAAAGGATTTTTGTCACTTTGATTCAAATGTGTAATTTCTGAGCTTGGCAGAGGTTTGCACTCTGTAAGTGCTCTTGCTGCCTAATTGTTTTACAGAAATATATAAAAACAAAGACATTATCATGTTTTAGTTCTATTTGTACCTCCATGATCTTTTTTTGTGTGAAAAAAAGAGCCCCAAGTACCCATTAAAAGTTTTGTTTCCTGATTAAGAACAGGGGGGCAAGGCGGTGTAGTGGTAAGCATGTCCACTTCACAGCAAGAAAACCTTGGGTTTGAAATGAATCCTAGTTTAGCGAGGATGTTATTGTGTGGAATTTGCATGTTCTCGCCGAGTTTGTGTCGGTATCCTCCGGTACTCTGGTTTTCTTTCACAGTCTTAACACGTGCACCTTAGGATTTTCCAAATTGCCCCTAGGTGTGAGTGTAAATGGTTGTGTGTGTGTTGTGTGTGTGATGGCAATGCAATGGACTGGCGAGTTGTTTAGATTGTACCCTATGTACACCCAGAGTTGGCTGAGATGGACTCCAGCCTCCCCACGACCCTTATAGGATTAACTGGTTCGGCAAATGTGTAACTGAGTGAGTGAGTGAGCAGTTTGGAGTTATGAGCAGTTAAGGACCAAGCAATTGGGCAGGTTACCGGTTATAACTGGGTCCAAGTCCCTGGTTCGGTAGGTTGTGCGGAGTTTGCATTTCCCCCCACAGTTCAAAAACATGCACATTAGCTAAGTGGCTGTTCCAAATTGCCCCTAGGTGTGAATGTGTGTGTGTGTGTGTGTGAATGGTTGTGTGCGTCTTGGCCTTGAGATAAATTGGCGAGCTGTTCAGGGTGTACCCCGCCTTAGTCCAGGGTTGGCTGAGATAGACTCCAGCCTCCCTGTGACCTTACTAGAATTAAGTGGTTCGGTAAATGAATGAATGACCAAGAAGAGGCCCAAATCCAAGCTGATCTCATGTCCATTTATGGTTTTAAAGACATTTCCACTCAGAGATTTCCTTATACAGGCTCAAGGCCACGCCCACTCGCAGACTCAATCATTTGCATGGAAGGCTGCTACATATATATATATATATCTGGATATTATACTGTCATTATTTTGCCATTCCTTTACTCATTTGCCCACCATAACAGAATATACTCTAATGAATGGAAAATGCAGATGTTGTAATTGATGACGTCATGTGCGGGACGTCCTGAGCTCCACATGTGCCTCGTGATCTGTGCTGTATCTCTGGATGGGGTTCAGTAAAAAGATCCAGAGCTCAGAGCTGTGATGGCGTTCTGCTCCTTCCCGCATTGAGGATGAAGAGGAGGATGAAGAGTTGGAGGTGGAGGGAGGATGCTGAGAGACACTGCGGCACTCGGATCACTTCCATGACTCAGGCTTTTCCTAAGTGCAGGACTGAGCAGGGCAGGATTCATGGAGAGGGTTTTATTTATACTACAGATTACACTACACGCGCGACAGGTTTGGTCTTGATCACAGAGATGCAGAAAAACAAACCCGACAATCAGAAAATAAGGATTAATAAATGAAATAAACTTAAATTAGTGCATGCATAATTACATCCATAAATACAGGAAAAGGTATTCTACCCCATTATCACCTGGTGTGGAAAAATAGGAGCATCACCAGCCATCTAAATGTGATCACATAAAGAGAATAAATAATAATAATAATGATGATGATAATAATAATAACAATGATAATAATAATGATAATAATAATTATGATAATAATAATGATAATAATAATAATAATAATAATAATAATGATAACAATAATAATGATAATGATGATGATGATAATAATAATGATAATAATAATAGAGGTTCTTTTCCAGCACGTGCCTCTTGTGCGTGCTCGAGCTTTGGCACAAACAATTTCCACATCAGGAGTCTGTTATCATGCATGGTGTTTTAAAAAATGTGCAAAATGACACAAATGTTTTAAAAGAAGAAAAACTGAGTTTTCTAGGATGACGTGATGACTAAATTTAGCAGCCTACCTGCAGAAAGCTGGAGCTGGATGATGGAGGAGGGAGATGATGGAGGGAGAGAGAGAGAGGGGTAGAGAGAGGTAGAGAAACAAGCACACTGGATCCTGTCCCCTGTTTAACAGCAGCAGATCTGGTGTCCAGCAGTCAGATCACACACATGTCCAACCACACAGGGAGGAAAAACTTCATAAAAAAATCTTGATACACTACTGTACAATATAGAAGGGAAGAACACTGTACTTCAGGCAGGGCTCCTGTTATTCAGCTGGATAAAGAGGGCCACATTGCCACCTAGTGGCTATAAAAAGTCTATACAGTATTAATTAGGGGGAATAAAGATTACATTCTAGTCGAGCAATGTTTAGTATAGCATTACTAAGACGTGTTTACTTCACAGTCTTTATAGATGTCAGGGAAGGAGGTGTGGCCTGTGAAAAGAAAAGGGGCGTGGTTTTACGTGTCACTCCCAGAAAAGGAGTGGTCTTTGTGGGTTAGTCCCCAAAAAGGAGGCCTGAAATAGAAGTCAAAAATAGAAAGTACATCTTTTGTGTGTCAGTTCCAGAAAAGGAGGTGTGGCCTTCAAAGAAGTAGGCGTGGGGTTTCCTCCAAAGTATCATGCAGAGTGACATCTGCTTCTGATAACAGCAGCACAGCTGGACCTGCTGTGTAAAATGTGTCCGTTGTTTAAGGGCCTAGCCACTAACACACTAGCGTGCAGCTCTTCCAGAGGGGCTGCTCTCGTATATCCTCACTCTTTGATGCACATATAAGGGAACTGGGAGGCCAGCAACGATGGCTGACCAGAGAAACTTCTGCATTGAAGTCAGGATGGGGCGAGAAAAAGAGAAATAATGGTTCTGGAATGCACCCAGTCCTTGTAAGCCACAGAAAGGAGGTGTGGCCTTTGTATGTGTCAGTCACAGAAAAGGTGTGGCCTTTGTAGGTCCAAAAAATGAGGCACGGCCTATTATCAAGAAAAAGACTATGAAGCACAGTGAATTTCACTTCTACATGAACTGTGGCTGCATTAAATGTGTGTTTTATAAATCTGTCACTTAAAAGAGCACTGATTACTTTTCTAGAAAGAAGTTGTACACCTTTCATTTTAAAGCCTTTATTTAAAATATATTTTTACAAGACAAGACATTTTTATAAAAATATAATCAGTAATCTTTTAAACAGTGGTGTTGATTTTCCCCCGCCTACCCTCCCTCCCACAACCAAAAACCATCCAACAGAATGTACCAAGAGTCTGTTTCTGTGTGTGTGTGTGTGTGTGTGTGTGCTTAAAATGTTTGCTGCTTCACATGAACAGAAAGTTTTGGCAAATCTCGTCCTCGTGTTAGGATCCACTGAGCAATATTGTTGAAATTCAGATGAACAGAACGAAGCATGTGCCGATACTCAGTTACAAAATCATTAAAAAAATATCTCAAAAAAAAAAATCACAGGGCAGTGTTGGTGCTTCAGAAATAAAACTCTGTCTCGTTCAGAAGGGCAGCTTGTCCACTAAAGTCCCGTACAGTGGACACATCTGAAGGCATCATCATCATCATCACATATGTCTAAACACATCACTGTAGCTGTGATCACAGGAGATGGTGTATAAGAATAAATGTCAACCTTTAGAAGAAAAATAGTGGGACATCAAACAGCGTCCCCTTATTTTAAACACACTGATATTCTCGTACATAGAAAAGTGATTGCAGACCAGAATCTGTTCCTGTACGGATCCATTTACAGCTCAAGTATATATATATATATATATGTATATATGTATATATATATATATATATATAAATATAAATATAAAGGTGCAGATTAACTTAAGTCCACATTTCATTAATCAAACTCTCCTCAAACACAAAACCGTGGATGATCTTTACTTTCGCGTTGCTACCAAAGTGCTAACAGCAGCATAATATTTATCAGCTATTTTACACAGAGCCGAGAAAAAGCAAATAAAAACAATTCAAATCTGCTGTGTGTCATCTGTGTGACAATATTACTGAACAGAGACACGCAGACAGGCAGACAGACAGACAGGCAGGCAGACAGACAGACACGCAGGCAGACAGATATTTGTAAAAAACAATACTGCAAAATTAAAATCCAGCGCAGGAACCTGCAGTCACTTTACATAGAAAAATAAAGCACTTCGTCTACAAGTTACATGTTTACTATCAGCTTAATAAAAATATTAATAACAATAATAAAAATACTGCAGTGATTAGAGATCAGATTTCGTTCTCATCTCTACTCTGGAGTTCTGAAGAGACTCGATGGCTAATTTTTTAAATGTGTCTTTTAAAAAAGCGTACCCTTGAGTAATCAACATTCAACAGGAAAACATTCACTCGAACCATGTGCCACGTGTCGAGAAATAAAATATTCACAGGAGAAAGTGCACGTCAGGGTGCGGCTGTGGGCTTCGACGAATCGCCTTCAGGACATAATCACATGATTGTCTTCTTCCTCTTCACTGAGCTACTGTAACTGCGCCACAGGACGCTAAAATACAGCTCAACTTCAGCATTAAAGGGGCGGAGTCATCGTGGCTTGATGAAAAGAGCCTAAATAACAAAGGTTTTTAAAAAAAATAATAAAATAGCTGTTTATATCGATATAAATTAAGTTAATAAATTCTAACAGGCATGAACTTGGTTCATGTATTCAATTTACTCGGACTCAGCAACTGTATCGTAATCTCCGAAAACTTTGCAACCAATAAGATTTCTAGAAGTCCATGCGAGAGTCTATTCCCATCTGCTCCATGTTAGTTTCAAAACCTTTAAACTCTTTCATGTCCAGGTTGAAAGAAAATGTAATAAATATAGATTAGTACATTCTTTGCATTTTTAAATTATTTCTTAGAATGTGAGTTTGAGCAAAAATCACGACGCAGCTCCTTTCATCAGAAACCGAACAGTAACATGGTTAGGATTAAGTGATAGGCAAAGGTGGGGTGCACCCTGAACAGCTAGCCAGACCATCGCAGGTCCAACACACACACACACACACACACACACACACACACACACACACACACAACCATTTACAATCACACTCACACCTAGGGGCAGTGTGAAATAGCAACTTAGCCTAATGTGCATGTCTTTGGTCTGTAGGAGGAAACCAGAGTACCTGGAGGAAACCCACACAAGCACGGGCTCAGTACTCGAATATTATCCGTCTTTCGTTACGTTTAATGTGGTGGAACGTCTGCAAAAAAAAGGGGCCAGTTCCTGTTATCAGCTACGTTATAGCAGCTATAAACACTCGTCCCCTCGTCTCTTTTACGTCTCATCTCACTCTCAGCGATAAAAACATTACAGAGAAAAGAAAGCGCAAACGCGTCCATCCTGAAGACGCTCCTCGCGCATGAAAAATTCCATTACAGATTCATGTATTCCTAAAGCGCTGATATCGACTCGTCTTCTTTTATAAAAATTAAATAAACGTCTCTTACAGAACTAAATTTTTCATGATTTCATTATTAAATAACGCCATTTTGGTGAAAAAAAGGGTTTGTTAGGATTATACATAAAAGCAAGTTGTTAACTGTTGTGCAAGTTGTTACTATAGAAACGCTATCGTATTAGAACGACAGCATTCGTATGAACCACGGATATCTGTGGCATCGTCAGGATTCAAACGCGCGGCCTTTCCTGTAGCGCCCCTAGTATGGAAGGTATCATTTGTGTCCAGTTTGCGTTTTTGTTTCCACAAGTCGCTACTTTTCCCTAAAATGAAACTTGACTTTGAGTCTAAACTACAGTTTACACTCGACCTGAAAGAGTGATTAGGTTGTTAATAAACAGGAAGTAGACGGCGTTAGCTCTGTACTGGCTCAGAAGCAGGTGACGTAAAAGGCTATAGTGCAGTAAACACCCACAACGACACATTTATTCAGTAAAGGCAGTTGGGTTCGGTGATCAGATCGGAATGTTGGGGAGGTGGCCGTTGGAGCCGCTGGATACACCGTTGCTTGGTGAATCTGGAGATTTCTGTCCGTTGTGTTTAGCCAGTTGTTCTGGACTGCCTCTCAGTGCCTCCCTCTCCTGATCCGTACATCCATCTGTTGAGGGTAAATGCGGCACCGTCCTGCCGTGATCGCTCTTCCTCCAAATGTACGTCACCATCAAGAACAGCACACAAATGCACAACATTAACATCACCGTGACGGCCACCAGCTCCTTCAGGTAGCTAGCTCGGGCCTCACATTGCCGCATGTTGGTCAGACTATCAGCAAGTGCGTGGGTGGAGTTCAGGCTGACAGTGCTTGGGTTTGTGCTCGGGGTTGGCTTCTGCGTATTCTCCACTTCAGTATTCTCCTCTCGAGCATCATGCGTCGTCACCAGCATCAGCTGAGTCGTGGCGTCATGTCCACTCTCAGGGCTCTGAGGGGGGGACGTGGAGGAAGGCAGAAGGGTTGAGACATCTTTTTGAATGACCTCATACATGGCGAGCGTCTCGGTGAAGTGGTTTTCTGTGGCCTGACACTTGTAGAGGCCCAGCGTGGCAGGCATGGCCAGAAAGCTGAGACTACCATGATCCGTCTGCAAGTAGATGTTTGGGGAGAGTTCGCTTTTGGGTCCTTCCCAATACAGCTCCGCCAGCTGTGATGACGGCGGGCACTGAAGATTCACCACCTCTTGCAGAAACACAGAAACCAGCACCCCTGAAGAGGTCAGAGGTCAAAGTGTCACAACACACAAATTTACTGGAGCATTTAAATGACTGAGATAATTATTGTAAGCTTATTACAGCATTCCATATTTATCTTTGCTTTTATTATATAAAGTTACTTCAGCTGTATTTATTTAAATAGGAGGATATATAGTTGGTCAGGTTTTAGTTTAAGTGCACAATAAAATAATTTCTCCTAACGTGATCCTACTTCCGTAGGGTCTATTCTGTAAGAGTGGCGTTGATGCTTTCACTAGATTCACAGCATGAACGTCCGTGAGCTAGTAGTCAAGTTCTTGAGCGGCAGCATCTCCCACATCTTTCACAGCGGTGATGAGAACTTGCTAATGTAGAGTGTCTTCGTTCATGTGCAGCTTTGTATGCACCGAGACATCGTTGTTCTATCGCGCCAATACCATGTGGACTTAAACAGGAGTTACACCAAAGTACACGGAGCCGCTCGACCTGCAGAACACCAGGTCAACATCGACACCGATGGACTGTCAACATTCTGTAGTATGAGTGGCTCCGAGCACTTCGGTGTAACTCGTGTTTACATCCACAGGGTATCATGTATAACATTAAACCGGCCACTATAATGAACTACAGCAACTATAGAGTATCAATTTACAGATTTATATTAGCGCTACATCATGGTAGCAGACGTCCGTAGGAGGAAATGAGATGCTAGCAAGCAAACCAATCACAGCTGCCGTGGTTCACATCACCAAGATGTGCACGTCCGAATACAGCACAGATTCTATGCAAGAGTATAAATCAGTCTTTAAGTGTATGTGTGTGTGCGTGTGTGTGTGTGTGTCCCACTCACTGCTGAGAGCACCTGTCCCGATGAATCGTCCCCTGGGAAGCAGAGTATTACACACTTCTGACACGTTTCCTCCATCTACATCCTGAACGCTGAAGACAGCAGCGAGAAGAAACACGACACACAATCACTATCTGTAACAAACAGCTCGTTATCACGTACGACAAAAAAGTGAGTAACCATAAACATATACTTACAGCTGGTGACTGACAGATGAGACGCGAGTACACACTCGCTGTGCAGAGTCCCAGGCACAGAATGGATCTCTGGCTAACACACACTCAGCACAGCTCCAGTAGTGTGAGCAGTTTGAGACAGGAACCGAGGCGACTCCTTCTGAAGAGCCCACCAACACTGCGCCCTTCACAGGACACAAAACACAGTCAAACACAAAACACAGTCAAACACACACACACTTTCCGAGATTACATCCTCCTATCTCCGGCCTGCGTCTTTCCCGAGTTGTGCTTATACCGCGAGCAGAAATTAAATATGCCGTGTTTGACCTCTGCCCCTTCAGAACCCCAGACGTACCTTTAAGATGGAGAGCAGGAGGTTCTTGACCCCCTGAGGCTGCTTTAACACCTGGATCTCCTCGATGATGTGAACTCCGCCCTCCAAGAGCACGGCTTTATGCAGGTAACCACTTTCTACAGACAGCACACGGATTAGCAGAGGTGTTTATATCTGTGTGTGGGTGTGTGTGTGCGTGCATGTGTGTTACCTGTGAGCAAGTACAGGACAGTGTATTCTCTTCCATGAGCCCCCTTCACCCTCTGAGCTGCAATGTTGCTGTAGCTCTGGTCAGGTGACACTAATGTCAGCGCTCGATTGGCTGGACGCACGCTCTTATCAGCCAGGAAGTTCTCTCTGACGAACCGGAGCATGTTATCCGAGGTGTTATGGAGACCACACTGTATGGAGAGAAAGAGCACACACACACACACACACACATCAATGTACACGTCAGTGTGTATATCAGATACTGGTTGTTATTTTATTGCATGGCCTTGCCTCTCCAGGATTAGCGATCTTCTCTGGCATGTGCGACACACTCCATTTCAGCGTGTCCCTATTTAGCATTTTGTAGTTTCCGGCGAAAACTTCTTTAACGGCTCCGAGGGTGAACGCGCACACCGCCGAACGACCTGAGTTCATGGACCTGAAAAAAAAAATTACAAAATTTACTGAACATGTCCACTAAACTCCTCGTGTTATCTGAAATACAGAATAATTATATTAATGCTGCATAAGCTGGGTGATTTATTCACCACTGGGAGCTGAAGATGCCATAGAACAGCGTATCATCCTCACTGGCGCCCTCTGTTGGCCGCAGTGTGGTGATGTCCTGCAGGACGTTATAAGGCAGCTCTCCTGGCGCCTGACACAGAAGCTGAGCTTTAGTGAAGGTGGTCCATCGTCGCTGCAGAGTCCGCTGGCCACCTATGTCACTCTACACACACAGACACACACACAGGGTTAGATTATTAACACATATTGTAACTAAACAGGTGCTACAGATTTATTCAGTGCTTAAGTCCAGAAGAAAACAAACCCCTCACCGTGCAAACCTGAGCCACACGAGACACAGTAAACTTGTCAACGAAGTCGTACTCTCGACCCGTCTCACTGAAGAAGAAATAAACCTTTTCTTCATTCGGGATGTAGGTGGAGGTGATGAAAGTAGGATCTGGGGGAAGAAAAACATCATCCTGTACAGATTACA
>JAQMYF010000022.1:41798993-41811153 GCA_030014195.1 Neosilurus mollespiculum | reverse complement strand
TGTAAGCCAAACCCTTCCGGTTCTCAAGCATTCTGACCGAAGTGCCCGGAACACTTACAGGATAATACTGGTTGGCCCTCAGAGGGCAAAAAAAATTAAAAATCATAGAAGAAATCATCTACCATGACGTCATTCTGGCTCTCTGAGACCGAAACGTAAGTCCTGTAATTTGTGAGGTGGAGCTTTGATGGATTGGACTTGTTTGTACAGAACATCCCACAGATATGACCAGATTAAGATCTTGGGAATTTGGAGGTCAAGTCCACACCTTCATTCTTGTTTCATCCATGTAGCAGGGTGCATCATCCTGCAGAAAGAGTACACCACTGTTAAGGGGTAGCGTTCCTATGATGGCGTGGACTTCAACCCAAACAATGCTGGTGGTACGTGTTAAAGTACCATCCACAATGCCTGACCAGCAGCTGCCATTACGGGGACGTCCCCTCTGATTAGTAGCTGTGTGGTGGGTGGGAACAGGCCATGACTCAATTCGGGAGAAATTTCAGGGGGGAAAAACCCCATTCATTTCCTGAAGGTGAGGTGATCCAAAGTCAGATCATTTCCTCAGTAGATTCACCTGGAACGCTCTGAGTGTTTCTGCCGTGTCGAACAAAAACACGGTACTATATTAGTTCAGTCCATTAGTGGGTTTGAAGTTTACAGTGATTTCGAAGTTCAAATGAAATAGACGTGAAGTGAGAGAGAGAGAGGAAAAAAAAAAAAAAAAAACAAGAAAAATAAAATTTCCATACTTCACTTCTGGGGGCGGGGGGGAATTTGGTGTAACTTTGGATCGTGTGAGCAGCTTGTTGCACAACATGAGTACTTCACACATGAAGGGTGAGTAAATTCCTGCCTGAACTTGCACATACACATCCTGGTTCTCTCTCTCTCTCTCTCTCTCTCACACACACACACACAAACACACACACACACACACAAACACACACACCCCTCTGTGTAGCAGAAGGCAGACTGAATAGTAAACACACCCGGTAGTGAAGTGAGGATGTGTGTAGGAAGGATTTAGTCATAATCAAAGCATAAACTTTTTCTTTCAAGATAACGATAACCACTTTTACTTCTCTTTATGGCTCCATTATGGTTGTGGAATCTAAAAAAAAAAAAAAAAAAAAAGAAAATATGCTGGACTGAATAAAGCTAACAGAAATCCTGCTGATGTTATGAAGGTGGGCTCTCAGGACGACATGCAGTGCTGCCACCTGCCTCTTTACAAACTGCTGCGCATTTGGATGCAGCCTAACACACTATACCTTTTATACAAATTTTGTATGCCCATGGATTGGCTGGTGATCGCTGTGAGGGACAAGGGAGCGAATGCCATCCCTCCCTCCCGTGAGAGCTCGGCCAATTAGCTCCCATGGACTCCTGGTTGCAGATGGCTGTGACATTCGAACTTGCAATCCCCAGGTTGATAGTCACGCACTTTGCAATGCGCCACAGTGGAGACTATGGAGGAGAAGTTTTCAGCCCCCCTCGTATTAGCCCTAGCGTCATCGTTATATAATCGAATGGTGCATGATCAAATTACTCGATTCCCTTATTAAACACACAATCTTTATTCGATCAATTTCTTTGGATCGTTTCATTCTTTTTACCCCTTTCTGTAGAGCCTGTTTGCTTTATTTATAAACTAAGCAGTCACATTTTCCATTCAAATCCCTACACGTACACATGCGCTCCTAGCAAGGTTGTTAACATACAACCCACCTCCACTAACACCTCATGTTTACTCCGTACACTCCTCAACTCTGTTCGGCAAATAACCCAACAGCACGCTGAACTTTAATTAGACTTCAGGAGATGGGAGTTCATTACCCTGCACCAGATCATCAGGGAGAATTTAAGATGTGAGCGTTGCTGAAAAACACGAGCACAGCCAAAATATTTCCAAAGCATTTCCTCTCAAAAGCATTTCAAGGACAGCTTTTCCTTCTCAACGAACACTACTCTTCACTGCTCGTATAAAAAAATGGGGCTGTCTGGCCTAGTGCTGGTGGCTCGGCTCCATCAGGAGCGTCTGCTGTGTGCACTGGGGCATTTTTCAGAATAGAGATGTGAAACACGACACATTAATAAGGAAATGAGGAACCGAGGCCAGTGGCACAGAAAGGAGAAAGAAAACAGCATCCTACATCTTTATTTTGTGTGAATGAGTTGGAGTGAGTTAACGTGATGAAGTAATTTCTTCCGTCAAGAAGGTAACCTTTTACCAGCGGGCTGTTTTTGTGTTTGTTCGCATAATAGTTAGCAAAAAAAGTTATGAGCGGATCAAATTCTGGATCCAGAAATTTATTAAAATAGAAAAAGAAAGAAAGAAATTTTTTTTTGGAAGTGTTATATAACAGCAGGCCCAGTAGGGGGTGCTGTGTAATTTCGCTTATCTGCAAAAAAAAAAGCAAAAAACAAACAAACAAACAAAAAAAAAAACCTGTGTGCGGACTTTCCTAAAATTTCTACCAGAGGTGGGGCTCTGCACAAGGAGGACTCCATTACATTTCGGGGATAATCCAGAATAAATTCTGGATCCAGAAATCTCTAAAAGAATTAATTAACTCTGTGAGATATGATTTTTGATGATGCAGGAATGTTGGGCTTGGCAGAGGTCTGCACTCTCCGAGTGCTCTTGTTACAGATTTGCTGATTCGGTTAGAAAAGGCCACCTGTTGTCACTTTCCTACTCGTATGCTGAGAAGACCAAATGAGAAATGTGAGAGAAGAAGCGTTTCCCATGTAGTCCAGCCACAGAACAGGACAGTACGTCAAATCACGAGCTCCTTCAGCAGTAAAAACTGATGACAAGTGCATACATATAATAAAGCATGTAATCATTTTTATGGTGAACTTTTCTGTAAGGAGATGTGAGGTCCACATATATGGAGGGGTCTTTAGTGTCCATCGTCTCCATTCGACTGAGGCTATAAGTGTTTATAGCTGTTATAAGCAAAAACTAATGTGTTTCATGAACTTTCCAAAACAACAACAACAGCAAAATAAACAAATAACTGTTAAAAAAACAAAAACAAACAAACAAAAAAAAACATTAAAACTTTGTTTTTAAAAATACTTTGGTCGGCACGGTAGTGTAGTGGTTAATATGGCTGGCTCACAGAAAGAAGGTTCTGTGGTCGAGTTCCTGTGAAGAGTTTGCATGTTCTCCCCATGCTAACGTGGGCTTCCTACGAGTACTCCAGTTTCCTCCCAGAGTCCACAGACCTGCACATTAGTCTAACTGGTTGTTCCAAAGGTGCGCGTGTGAATGGTTGTCTGTGTGTGTTGGGCTGGCGATGGACTGCCGAGCTATTTAGGGTGTACCCCGACTCCTGTCAGTCGGCTAAGATAGGCTGCAGCCTCTCTGCGGCCCTGGTTGGATTAAGCAGTTTGAAAAATGAATGACTGAATCCACTTTGGAGCCGTAGTAGTAACTCAGTTTGATGTCTGGTTGCATCACACCGTTGACTATTTTTCTACAACACCACAATCTTTTTATACGTACACAACATGTTTCCACAGAACAGAACCTTAATCCAACCCGACAAATAATCAAAGCCGCCTCAATCCGTCATTATTTGGCAGGAGGTGTGTTGATGTGGTGTTGACTTCAACGAAACCTGATAATAAAGTGGAATTTTAAGCTCAGATTTTGTCAGGTCTTGTTAAACCCCCCTCCACCAGTGTTCCAGTGAAGGTGATGGTTGTTGGTCTTGTGGCTGCAATACGCGGTTAAAACCTGATTAATTTGGTGAGTTTTCAAAATCCGCATGAAGTTCAGCAGAAGATCTCTGTGACTGTGTTCAGCAATTCTGCTTTAAGTGACATCGAAAACAACATACCAAACTTCGATCAAACAGAAAACAAAAGTGATTTACTAAAAGATTGGTTTAAAAGCAATACTAATGCATGACGTGTGCCGTATAATGTTTAAAACATGACCTTTCACCTTTTTTCTTGGGGGGGGGGGGAGCGAGAGAGAATGAGAGAGAGAGAGAGAGAGAGAGAGACACGCACACACTGAATCATGTTCATTTTGCAGAACAAGCCAACCACTGAACACACACACATACATAGAGAAACAGAGAGAGAGAGAGAGAAAGAGAGAGAGAGAGAGAGAGAGAGAGAGAGAATAGCCATAAACATCTGCATCTACAGAAGAAAATCCTTTATTCATTAAAAAAAAGCCACAATAAAGAAACAAACTTTTTCTCCCGACTCAGCAGTTTCATGGCTCCGCTGCCTCTTCTCCTTTCACCCAAATAATCATTTACATTTCCTCCTCCATGTACACTATTTTTGACCCCTAAAATCGTCCAGTAAGGTTTTTTTTCCCCAACATAATACACACAACACCAGTATTGTTATACAGACAGATGAACATAAACGGCCCCCGTTGCTGATTGGCTGGAATAGTTGCGTGTGGTCATTGTTTACAAATGAAGGTAGTGGAGATATTTAAAGGTTTACGAGCACGCTTTGTATTAAACCTTGGATTACAGAGCTAGTCAGGTGCATGGGGTCAATGTGTAGAATAAGATAATACAATCATTCTCAAGATATAATAGAATGGAACACATAAGGCTGCAGGGACCTTGACCCTTGACCTATGACCTTCAAATAATAATCAGTTCGTCCTTGAGTCGAGGTGGATATTTGTGCAAAGTCGGAAGAAAATCCGTTAAATCATTCTTGAGATATCGCGTTAACAACAACGACCCAGACGGACGAACAGCCTGAAAACTTAATGCCTCTGGTAGCTTGTGCCAGGCAAAAAAATAACCAAAATCAACTTGATTCTGAATCCGTCAGTGCTGTCAAACTCTAACAAAATCTTCTCAAAGGCAAAGCGAAGGGAAAGTTCTCAATGTAATGACTAATGATGGAAATTAAACAAACAGGAACTGACGGGGCGTAAAACTTTTATTTCATTTAATCAAATAAAAAAAATTGTCTGATTTGATATCCATGAGTAAAATTTATCGATTGAGCTAAAAGGCTATTAGAATTTTTTATTTTTTGCTAGGTTTTCTAGCAGCCCGAGAAAGAAACAGTCCCATGAGAGGTGTTAAATTCCTACTCCTCTGTAGATGTACTGATTCTCCAAATATAGAAAGCTGCTGTAGAAAATCTCGTATCTCCCTCATTCCTACTGAATCAACAACAAATCCAAATCGAATCAACAGATTATCTCAAATCGTTAGCCTGGGAGTCGGAGTCAGAATCAAAGCAAATCAGGGCATCTGGGCCAATCTCCATTTCTAAATCATATCCTGCATGGGTCATGGAAAGGATGGAGCCTATCCCAGCCGCCAGATCATTAAAGGGCAACACACACAACCGTACATGCTCACACTCACATCTAGGGGCAATCTGGAACAACCGAATTGGCCTAATGTGCATGACTTTGGACTGTGGGAGGAAACCCATACAAGCACGGGGCTCAAACCTACGACCTTCATTCTGTGAGGCAAGTGTTGGCTGTGGTATCAGAGGAATGAAACAAGCACCGCAGGTCATGCTGTTTATGGAAAATAATCAACTTCGGGTTGTTAAAATTAACTATATTTCATACTGGGCTTTATCGCACCTCACTGCTGTTGATTCTGTTCCTATTCCAGCCCTCCTGCACACGTTATCTGTTTAATAAAATACTGTTGTGAATGTCCTTTGAAAGGAAGGCTACAAATGAAACAACAACATGGAACGTCTCAGTAAACTTCAGCTGATCTTTCTTCACAGGCTTGAAAGAAACTCATTGTTTCAAGTCAGTATTAAAAAAAAAAAAAAGGAAATGTGATTTGGAAGTCGGATCGAAACCGCTGTAACGTGATCTGAGCACCGGCGCCTGTGATGCCGCACAAAAGCGCCGTTCATTCCCTAAAGCATCAAAGTCTTCCGCTGAATCAATAAATATTAAGGACATAATATAAGCATCGCTCTCTCAACAAGCCTGTCGTCAAGAGGAACACGATTCCACCTTTAATACATCGGCAGCATCAAACCAGAACGGCTGCGTTTCGTCCAGTGTTTGTGATCAGTGCTGAATTCATATAAATAGTGCTATAAAATAATAACTCCCAGCACGAAGAGATTCAAGAATCACATACAGACCCAGGCTGAATCCTGAGTACCAGCTGACCTTTCCGGGGGAATCCTCTGGGTCATGAGATTCCTGCGTGATTCCCATGGGACGGGAGTTAATCATGTGACTGTGAAGCGACAAGAGAAAGGTCGAGGGGGGGGGGAAATCAAATTTAATTATAAGGTCGGTTTTTATATAGAAATACCAATTTCTCATAGGAATAAATAATGTGTTCTTTATTCTGAACACTGTAACAGGGCAGGAGTCATTCTTATGGGATTGAGAATTCTTTTATTTTATTACTCAGTCATGAGATTAGGACGAGACTGCAGTGTTTTTGTGGGATTGGGCTAAAATGGGATAATGCAATTTTCAGAGATATTAATTAATGTTGTTCAAGGGTTGTCTATTACAATTCAACAAATGGACTGGCACACACACACACACACTTTAACTGCACTGTTATTTAAAGTGTACCTGTGGTTAATTTGTATTACTAGCTCTTTAAAATGATCACGTATGGCATCAGTGGTTCGCGCAAGTACGCACATGTGCTGCCACATTACTACTACTAGGCATGTGCAGTGACATGCTGTCTTCCTCATTGGCTGTTCCAGCCCTGGTAGTGATGTGGTTTCATTGTTTTGTCCTATTGGCTGGACTGCGTGCAGCAGACACTAGTGTAAGATTACATTTTCGGCCAGAGCTGAGCTGCGTTGCCAGGAAAACGGCAGAGTGCAAAGTATACGGCTGCACAAACAAGCACAGAACTCACAGAGAACATAACATCGGCACGGGCCGTACTCTGAAAACGTTTCCTTTCAGACGCAATTCAGTAGTCTGTGAAGACCACTTCAACCCGACCTGCTATCGGCGTGACCTCCAGGCAGAACTACTTGGTACGAAGCCCAAGCTTTTACATCTAAAACCCGACGCTGTTCATACGGAATTCCTTCATAAAAAGTCAAAGGATGACGACGGACGGGATCAGCGCCTCGCCAAAAGGAACCAGTAAAAAATAAGAGCCTTTAGTATGAGGGGAGTTTTATCAGCTGAAATGTTGCTCGCTGTTTGTTTACCTGCGCTGGACAACCCGACCCAACGAGTCCATCTCACTTCCGGGGGAAAGAAAAGGTTGTTCCTCATTGGTTCAGCCCCCGCTAGTAATCCACGGGATAAAATTACCCAGTAGAGTGCTTTTTATGATCATTTATAACAAAATAAGCTCAGCATCACTTAAATGCCTGACACTTCACACAAATTATGCTGTAAGGATGATCAATACTGCTACCCTTAGAATATAAAATATTGAATGAATAAAACTTATTGATATATACATATATATATATACCTTTAAAACAATAGAAAACCTATGTATTATGATATTTATACATGCATGTATCACAGAAAAGCCTTTAAGTGTAAATAGTTATATAGTTTCATGAACAGAAGAGTCCCTTGTTGCTGATTGGCCACAACAGAGTTGTGTGGCCATTGTTTCTTATCTAATAATAAGCCAGGACTGTGTAGGAACCCTGGGCTCACAGAGCAGAGAGCTAGCAGAGAAGCAGAAATCGATGATAGCACCTTTAAAGAGGTGTCCTTTGCCCTTTGACATTTTTGATGGACCGAAAAAGCCATTTAGATCATAAATAGAGCTTACAAGCAGCAGAACATCTTTCCAGATTGTATGAAAATACCCCTCCGAAAGTAAAAGTTAGTTAGTAATTCGGAGGCGATTCAGAATTTTATCAGGTAAAAGCTATTTTTATTACAGTGGAGAGAATTGAATTCTGTTTCAAAATTTGAGCAATATTCTCGTCTGATAACACTATATATCGGAATTGAGAAAAGATTTCACTGGTGTAGCTGGGACGACTCGTCCTCTATACAACAATAATCCAGAGACAGTCATAAAGTATGTAAGTGCTACCTAAAGGGGTCCTTTGTATAATTTTAAAAAGACAACCCTGACCATGAAACAGCCCGAATATAAAAGCAATATAAACACTGGACATGCACTCCGAGTGTTAGGAATCACTGCCGCGTAGCCTGGGTCATGTAGGTATCAAATACACCCTATACGGGTACTGGTTTTAATTTCTCATGTGCTCGTCGTACAGTATGTTCTATAGTAGGAGAATGTGAGCAAACGAGCTAAAAGAACCTCTCATTTTAAGGATGGGGTTTTATATTTCAAGGTCAAAAGCTACCATCTCACCTGAAGGTCTATACATGGCTTCCTATTAGTGTCCCATACTAACGGCATGTCAGTCTGCACTCTCCTTTGTGACCTTTCCCTGACCTTTAGCTTTGACCATGACATTTCAAAATCAAATCATGTCTGACACTCAGCTAGGGTAGTGTCCCCACAGACAAACAAAAAACAAACAAACAAACAAACAAACAAACAAACAGACTCACAAGTGCTGGTGATTACAATACTGCTGTCGAAACTCTGAGATTACAAAACACACACACACACACACACCGGATTGTTCATCATGTGAAAATTTTGTAAAACACTGTACATGATTGTGTAACTATCAGTAAACACATTAACCTGTGTGTGTGAAATGTGTCAGTTATGATGACGTTTGTACTTTATTCATTAAAGTAGCACTGAAGAGAAACCTACAGGTTAAAGCCAATACAAACTAAACACACACACACACACACACACACACACACACACACACAACACAGAGATGAATTTACTTACCGCACTTTTGGAGTCAAACCTGTTCTAAAAAGTGTTTCTAAAAAGTGTTCACACCGGATTGGATTCTTAATTAATTTTTAATCACACTAGAAATTACAGGAGAGGAAAACGGAGAGAAGATATCATTAATATTATCATTAATATTATCATTATTATCATTATTATTATAAATACTAACAACAATAATACCAATAATAACAATATTAATCCCTATTGTTATTATTATTATTAAGATATTATTATTATTATTAATAAGATATTTTAATATTAATATGATAATCATCATCAGAATCAGAATCCTTTGTTGATCCCGGAGGAAATTGTGTAAATAAGATATTATTACTACTTATTGCCACCGACACTCAGCTTATATCTTAAAGGAAATGTGCAGCAGATAATAAGAATATAAGTAAGCGGCTCTCGCCCCATGATCCCATCATGAAATGTTTTAAATGTTTGTTTTATCATCATAATACATAAATAAAAATAAACTATAGAAGTATTTCTATAGAAACATTAAACTTCAACTTTTGCCGCACCACTTAATTCAATAAAGGTCACGGTGAGGCTCTCTCATCCAACACTGGACGAAGACAGGGTGCACCCTGAACAGCTCACAGAAATACACACAACCCTGTACACGCACACTCACACCTAGGGGGAATTTGGAACAACCAGTTAGCCTAATGTGTATGTCTTTGGACTGTGGGAGGAAACCGGAGTACCAGGAGGAAACCCATGCAAGCACGGGGAGAACATGCAAACTCCACAAAGAAACACCCAAGCCCGGGAATCCAACCCGGGACGTCCTTGCTGGACGTGAGGAGGACGTGATAACCACTATACCACTGTGCCACATTTAAAATCATGATGACAGCATTATTAATATGCCAAGACAGGTCACATGACTACGTTGTGGTGAGCTATAATTAAAAGCCATTCAGATTCATTATCTGACAGATTAACTTACATGTAAAAATAATAAACAGATAAATAAACATTCTTACCGAGAGGAAAGCTGATGCGAGGGATGGTGCGAGCGTGATCGCCGCCACTGCTGCTGCTGATGAAGATGAAGATGAAGAGGGAGGCAGTGAAGAAACGCAGCTGTAAAGATGCCATTCTGACTGGAGGTGGATGAGAATGAGGATGAATAGGTGCACTATCTGAGAGTGCTGGGCTGCGCGATGGCTTTTCGTTCTGCAACTGTCTGATACGAGCACGCGCGCCGTTTCCACGGCCCACAGGAAGTCAGCGTCTTCATGTCATCTGTTATGGGAAGACGACGTGTTCTGTTAATTGCACAAAAGCACTGAAGGCAGTCATCACTTCCTTTTGTCTGAAGCTCATTTCCCCTTTTACAGTCAAGTGTCTAGAAGAAAGCTAAGTTCTTCTGAATTCTGCACGGTTATCTCACCGCCTGATCTGGTCTGATCAATATTGCACCAGATTTTTATCTTTTATAGGTCATCATTAAACGCTGCGCATGTTACACAGTCTAGAAATTTATAAATGTTTACGTACATGATCTACTGATATTAAAACAAGATGTCACCAAGATTCACGTTTATTCTTATTATGAACAATAATTAAATAAACAGGCGTACCAATTAATTTCCAACACAGGCACGTAAGGTGCGCGTTTAAACTTCTTGCATGAGTTTTAAAGCTATAGTTTGTGCAACAGCAGCTCCGAGACTCATTGCCACTGTAGCGCAAAATCAGAGGTTTACGTCAACAGCCTTCGTTTCATTCACAGAGAAAAGCACGGAAAACCGATCTGGTGAAGTTTTTTCATTAGGTGGTGTTTATTTAGCATTTAGGAGTCGCCAGAGTCAGAGATTTGTTACAGCTTTACCAACAGGGAAAAATCTTCAACACAGAGAGACTAAATGACTTTATCGCATCATAAGCAGGAACCTGTCTGACGGACGTCGTGCAGCGGTAACTATAACTCTAACCAGATAAAAAGTATTAACATGCACTTCAGTAATTATGTACACTTAAAAATCACTGCCAAACCCCTGTGGTGTAGGACGAACAGAACACTTCGGGATGTGCCGTACAACACATTACTCCATTTGAAGGGACAACGACTCTCAAGGGCGTGCAAGTCCGGTTTTAAAATAAAAAAACTGCTATCTTGAGAATAGTGCTGCAAAAACACTACTTCATTTCTACACCAAAAATAAATGTATAAAAATATATAAAGCCCAATTTTATTTACAAATAAAGAGGGAAAATTGTATATAAAAAAATAAGCCACAAGGTTCCGGATTCTCCTGCTGGCAAGATAAAGTGACCCTGTGACCAGGAGACCTTCCTGCAAGAGACCCATACACCAAATTTGGTGATTCTCTGTCATTTCCTGTCAAGGTTATCATTTCCTTCCAAAGTTGCACTAACAAGTCGCACAGACAGACGGACGGAACCCGTTTCTATAGTTAAAAATAATGTAAATATGTCTCTTTATTTTAAATATCAAAACACAAAAAAAGTTCATATAAAATCAGCTGTTTTCTTTTAATTATTTGAACACACACACACACACACACACACACACACCTTCAGAAAAGTACACCATATCACAATATCACTGTACTTCCTCATTCCTACCCTAGTGTTCAATTCCTCACCCTGTACTACCCCAGAGTCATACTGTACCATCCCAGTGTCCTCATTCTGTACTACCCCAGAGTCATACTGTACCACCACAGCATCCTCATACTGTACCACCCCAAAGTCATACTGTACCACTCCAGCATCCTCATACTGTACCACTCCAGCATCCTCATACTGTACCATCCCAGAGTCATACTGTACCACCCCAGAGTCATACTGTACCACCCCAGCGTCCTCATACTGTACCACCCCAGCGTCCTCATACTGTACCATCCCAGAGTAATACTGTACCACCCCAGAGACATACTGTACCACCCCAGCGTCCTTATACTGTACCATCCCAGCGTCCTCATACTGTACCATCCCAGCATTGTCCTGACACAAACTTCAGCAACTTCAGGAAACTCTCACACATGATGAATCCAAAACAGCAGAATTTCCAAAAGCTTCTGAAAACGAGATTAACTGTTCCTTCTGGTTATTCCATGTAGGGGAAACACCTTAAATGAGTCTCTCACACACACACACACACACACACACACACACACACACACCCACATTTCAGGAGAAACGCACCAAGTTTGTGATCATGAGGAAGAGCATCATACTGTAGCGGTGTACACAGCACTGAGACTCTCGACACGGCGCAATCACACTTAAACACTGATTTATTCACAACACACACACACAAAGGGGGGAGGGGAAAGAGAGAGAGAGAG
>JAQMYF010000022.1:41757690-41770219 GCA_030014195.1 Neosilurus mollespiculum | reverse complement strand
TGTATGTATGAGTATGTATGTGTGTATGTATGTGTGTATGTATGAGTATGTATGTATATATGTATGTGTGTATGTATATGTGTATGTATGTGTGTATGTATGTGTATGTATGTGTGTATGTATGTGTGTATGTATGAGTATGTATGTATATATGTATGTGTGTATGTGTGTATGTATGTATATATGTATGTGTGTATGTGTGTGTATATAGGTCTGTCAATTGCTGATGAAAGTTTTCTTATTTTTGCTGAATGGAAAAATTCTTTTGTTCTGTTTGTTGGAGCGTAAGGGGCAGGACGTCTCGAAAGCCCTCGTTGCAAAAGCATCCGTCGCTTCCCTTTTCATCTGGAGATGTTTGAGATAAGAGAGAATGAACGCTTCAGCATGGCGACTCGACTCTTGTTCATCTGCTGTGTTTATACTCTGAGATGTAAGTGCAATGTCTTTTCTCTTCCCTCCATTTACACACACCGACCTGCACCAGTGCTTTATAACCCCACCATGAGGAACACAGTAGGGCAAACACATTATTCATAATCACTCCATCATAAGCTTTAAATCCCAGCAACTATAACACAACTAATGTCATACATTACCAGTATTAGAATTTAATTTCAATTAAAATTACATTAATTTATATTGACTATAAATCAGTATTAAACTTATAGTGATAAATTTACTATTCAATAACAAATGATACATATTTTTATTGTTGGTGTTTTTCAAATTTGATATTGAATTATTACACAATTTTAATTTTTATTATCAATTTTAATATGTGTTTATTAATTGATTTTAAATGCAGATATAATTTAATATTAATTAAAATTATTTTCTTAATTTTACACAAACTATACTTTATACATAACATACTTCATTTTATGTTCTCTTGCACCATAAAAACTGGGATATCGAAGTGTCAGTGTGAAAAAGTAATGAATTAATAGCTATAAACTAATATTATTATTATTATTATTATTATTAATAATATTTTATTTATTATATATATATATATATATATATATATATATTTAATTTAGTATTAATTACAATTATTTTCGTAATTTTACATAAACTGTATTTCATACATAACACACTTCATTTTATTAGTCTATAATCATATATTACAATATTGTATACACATTACTTTGAAAACGTATAGCCACCCTACTATCTTTACATTGATCTAGCAATCATTTTATTTTTTCATTTTTTTATTACTGTATCAATAAAAACACTTGTGATCAATTATTAATATAGTATATAATTATTTGAACATATATTATTCGTTTCTTTCTAAGTTAATTATTTCTAATTTACAGTAATTCTTTTTATTTTTTTCAGATATTAAAAATTAAATAATTACCTAAAGAACCAAAATACTGATCGTTATTAAGCACTTACCTTCAGCTTTCATCTCAAAATTCTTTAAAAACTCTTACTTTTTCTTGCAGCATCTCTCTCATCTCATGTGTTTCAGTCTCCCGCGATCATCAGTGCATCCGTCGGTGACTCTTTTACATTAAAATGCACTTGTGTCATCTCGATTAAATACTGTTACAGCTCAATCTCCTGGTATAAAGTGAACCCAAGAACTGGAAAACTAGGGGAAGTCACACAAAGGAAAGAAGACAAATTAGAAGAAGATAAAAAATCATGTACCAGGACGATCTCTACTGCACAAGTTCAGGACTCAGGACTTTACTACTGCACTTTTTTATTTAATAAAATGGTTTTCATTGGAAACGGAACCAGAGTCATCATTACAGGTGAGTTTATTTTAATGTAAGTCCAGAACTTTCATCGTTGTATTATTTTCCCAACCAAACAAGGACCCTCATTCAGGTTAGAACAGATAAATCATTTTAAAATCTTACACAAAAATACACTATATGGCCAAAAGTATGTGGACACCAGAAATTGTACTGCTACAGCATGCAAAGACTTTTCACATAACTGTTTGCTTCAGAATTGGTTTGGGGAAGCAGGGTGTCCACCTACTTTTAATTACAGGGTGTATTCATTCATTCATTCATTCATTCATTGTTTTTTTTAATTTAATTTTATTTATTTATTTTGCACAGTATTCATTGTATATTTTGATGTGCTTAGCGTGCTGAGCTCATAATCAAGAGGTTGTGGGTCAAATGCCTGTTAGACCCCCACTGTGCAGGACCCGTGGGGAAGGTCTTAACCACAAGTGTGCCTCTGTCCACCCAGCAGTATAAATGGGTACCAGTGAAAATACTGGGAAGGTAACCTGCGATGGACTAGCGTCCCATCCAGGAGGAGGTGAACTCCTAGTCGCTTCACTCTACAGAAACAGAAGCTCCGGCTCGGATCAGTCACATCGGGTGTAAAAGCCCAACAGACTTTTAAAACGACAGATTGTGAAAAAAATCAATATCACAATAATAATTCAACTTGTTATATATTTATATTACATTTCCTAATTTCATTCCTTTTAACCATTAGAACTATAACCAGCCGCTCTCACTCTCTCTCTTTTCTGTAAATAATTAAATAAAGAATGTAGCTTGTGATGAGAAGTGAACATCTCTTCATCCTAAAGACTTTCATGCGGTGAAAAAACTACTGCATGTCCCGTGCAAGTCCTGATACTGGAGACTTCTTCCAAAAATGTCAAATAAAAATGTACAAATAAACAGAAGCAGCACGTCTGCCTCACAGCGAGAAGGTACTGGGTTTGAGCTCCAGGGTTGGCGCTTCTGAGTAGAGTTTGTATGTTCTTCCCATGCATGGCTTTCCTCCTACAGTCCAAAGACATAGATAGACTAATTTGCTGTTCCAGATTACCCATAGTTGTCAGTGTGAGTGTGAATCGTTGAGTGTGTTGGACGTGTGATGGTCTGGCGAGATGTTCAGGGTGTACACCACCTTCGCCCAGAGTTGGCTGAGATAGGCTCCAGCCTCCCTGCTACCCTAGTAAAGGTTTAAGCGGTTTGTCAAATGAGTGAGTAAGTGAATGTAAAATAAATATCGACTTAAAAAAAACTTAATTGCGTCAGTGATCATACAATGTTTAAATGGTTTATGTTGATTATTCACTGTACAGTTACACTGTGACTGACTGTTACCATAGCAACAAGTGCATTAATATAAAGTTGTTTAGCAAATAAGCTTTATAAAATTTAATACATAACAGAAGATCTTATATTTAATGTGTGTGTGTGTGTGTGTGTGTGTGTGTGTGTGTGTGTTGTAGATAAGGGCCCGTTAAAGCCATCTATCGTTCTGTACACACCTGTGGAGGTGGACACTCCCTCTGTTGTCCTGCAGTGTGATGTGATGGACGCCGTTCCCTCTCAGATCAGCGTTTTGTGGTTAATCGATGGAGACGAACGTGCAGGATGGACAGAATCAGGCTGGACAAGACACAACAATTCATCCTCAGAATACACTCGAGCTCAAATCACCATCCCTGCAGAGGAGTGGAGGGAAGCGGCTCAGATTGTCGTGTGCATCGTGAATTACGGAAATGAGAGCAAGTCCCAGACTTTGCATCGACAAAGTAAGCAAAAGTTTCCTGGGGTTAGTCATAAACCTGATTAAAACTGAGTGCGGAGTAAAGTATTACAGCGAGCATGATAATTCACTGAGTTTGCATGTGCTTGTGTGGGTTTCCGCCACGTACTCTGGTTTCCTCCCACAGTCCAAATGCTTGCACATGAGACTAACTGGCTGTTCCAAATTGTCCCAAGGTGCGAGTGTGAGTGTGAATAGTTGTGTGTGTTGGCTCTGCGTTGAACTGATGAGCTGTTCAGGGGTACCCCGCCTTAACCGAGAGTCGTGTGAGATCGGGATTGGCCTCTCTGTGACCCTAATTAGGAATAACTATTTTAAAAATAGAAGTACTATTTTAAAAATGTGCTAAACTTAATTTCTGTACTCAAACCCT
Source organism: Neosilurus mollespiculum (assembly GCA_030014195.1). Lineage (NCBI taxonomy): Eukaryota > Metazoa > Chordata > Actinopteri > Siluriformes > Plotosidae > Neosilurus > Neosilurus mollespiculum. The sequence continues at coordinate 41,766,300 of JAQMYF010000022.1, read as the reverse complement.
GAGTTTAAACCTGGGCACGATGTCCGCGATCTCCACGAATTGAGAGAATTGTGATGAGTGTGCGATCAAATCATGATGATCTCGAGGGAACTTGGTGGATTCGTGATGATCGCGCTGATCATTTTTACAATTATTAATTGATCGATTATTACGATGTATTACGATTTGACGCCAATCACGATAGAACGCGGGAATCATAATAGATCGCTTCAGAGCTTAACGGACCTTAACACAGTGTAACTGACCTTGATGCGCCATCATAGGGGATCTTGAGGAAGATCTCTTGGATGAACCCTGCGTACTTTTTATACCCCAATCTGCTCCAAGCCTGTTTAAAAATCGTGGAGCTGTGTTGTGAATAGTATTATAAGTCAGCTGGGATTAGCTTCAGCTTTCCCATGACCCTACATTTGTAAAATCAGAAGAAAAAAACTATTTAGATTCCCAAACATCAGTCTTCCTGCCCAAAGTGAAATGTTTGTATGTCAGTAAAGAAAGCCGTGTATGAAGTAAGAGCAGCTTTTCAAACACTCAGCATGAAGTTTGCTGGGCTCAGCAGTCAAAACCCTCCAGAAGAGTCGTGTACGCAGTAACACTTAGAGCTCATTTCTATAAACCTGCACTCTGTACCTGTTTACTGCCTGGTAGAATTTTTTACTTTTGGTATTTTTTGTGGCATCTTTGCTCTACAGCATTTCTTTTTCATGCGCTTTAGACTTTTTAACACTATAGAAGAGAATAAATAACATGTTATTAAGTCGTTCATGTCATTAGCAGGTCATTCAGACTCTACATGTACATGGCTGCTCTACGGAGGCTGCGGTGTCGCCATTTTCACCATCGCAGTAGCATTCACCGTGGTTATGTGTTTACATAAAGGTGAATAAAATCATACATTTGGATGTATATGTGTGATATCTGATTTAAAGGAGCAGCTGCACTATAAGACTCAATAATGTGGTTAGTTAATTAGTAAATTCAGTTAACGACGACAACCTTAACATAGTCCTGAAACTGTTGCAAGCATCTAGTTTTTGACTGAAGCTGAGCTAACACTGACTTAGTTATATTAAATAGCTGTTTGTTTGTGCGCAAGATAAGTTAAAAGGTTATGCACTGGTTTGGATTATTATTATGTTTTTCTAGAGTAGGGTATAGTACCAGTTACACACCATTAGATTTTGGAGGTGATCCATACATGGGATCATGTAAAGTAATAATAATAATAATAATAATAATAATAATAATAATAGTAATAGTAAAAGTAATAATAATAATGATGATAATAATAATGATGATGATAATAATAATAATAATAATAATAATAATAATAACAATAATAATAAATCCTGAATTTTCTTTTATTCTTTTAAATGGGCCAAAATGTTCATTGGATGCCCACTAGGGGGCGACATTTCATTATACTGATGGCAAGTCTTAGGTGCATTACTTAATCCATTTGATCCTGGTGGAGGTGCCTTGCACTTGATAAGTGCCCTCTAATTAACACTGTGCTAGTTTCAATCTGAATATGTAACACAGGTTAGCTCCTGTTGATTTCATCAATCTGTTCTTTTTCCCATCTTCACTCAGAGAAGCAAACAACGTTTCAAGTTAAAAGGTTTGTCTCTGATTCACTCAAGAAGTGAAATATTTACTAAACTCAGTCATGTCAGAAAAAAAATGTATATATTCTGACATCTTTCACACCTGACAGATTCTATATGGCGTAAAGAATAAAGTAAGAAATTAACTGTTTTCTGATCATGTTTTCAGGCAGCGTACAGGCCTCCATACTCAGCGTGAACACCAGCCCCAGGGTGATAATAACACACTGACGTCTGAAATATTTACATCAATGTTTTGATTTCATGATTGTGTTGAAAGTGTCAATTTATGTCCTCTCCACAGGAAAACAGGACACACTCAGGATGAATGTAGAGAAATCGTCTACAATATCGGTACAGTATCAAACCCCGTACATTCGCCACCCTCACATCACACTTTTACGCTTAGTAATGGTCACATCTCATGTTTTCATTTCCTTGCAGGAAGTCGAATATTCCTGTTTAAACCCTGAGATGTTCAAACGCCAACCAAGCAGTCCAGCATTAGAATCTGATTAGCGAACATGCAGGATGTTTCTTAATAACGGAAAAATTCACGACAATAAAGGTAAAAATAAGAAACAAGCAGGACATGTCCGGGTTTTTTTATTATTTGTTCTGAAATATATTTATAAAATTGTAATTTGCTTATTTAAGCTTTTGCATATATTTTGTTTTATGTTTTAAGTATTAGACCTTGCACGTGTGCAGGAGCTTTATTGTAACCCTGTAATGTGTTCATTTCTAATTAAATTTAAGGAAATAAAAATATCTCCTGCTTTTTATTTAATAAATTAATGCATTTCTGTGGAGAGTTTGTGAAAAGTAAATAAAGTTGTGAGATCCAAGCTTTACTTCTGACTGGTACAAAGCACTGAAGAGTCTTGTCTAAGATGGATGGATGGATGGACGGATTGATGACTGGACGGATGGTTGGTTGGGTGGAGGGTTAGACAGATGGATGGATGGACAGCAGTACAGATGGATGGAGGGTTGGTTGGGTGGAGGGTTAGACGGATGGATGGACAGCTGTACAGATGGATGTAGGGTTGGTTGGGTGAAGGTTAGACAGATGGATGGATGGACAGCAGTACAGATGGATGGAGGGTTGGACAGTTGTACGGATGGATGGAGGCTTGGTTGGGTGAAGGGTTAGATGGATGGATGGACAGCTGTACAGATAGATGGAGGGTTGGATAGTTGTACGGATGGATGGAGGCTTGGTTGGGTGGAGGGTTAGACGGATGGATGGGCAGCTGTACAGATGGATGGAGGCTTGATTGGGTGGAGGGTTGGACAGATGGACGGATGGACAGCTGTACAGATGGATGGAGGGTTGGACAGTTGTACGGATGGATGGAGGGTTGGTTGGGTGGAGGGTTAGATAGATGGAGGGATGGACAGCTGTACAGATGGATGGAGGGTTGGTTGGGTGGAGGGTTAGACAGATGGATGGATGGACAGCAGTACAGATGGATGGAGGGTTAGACAGTTGTACGGATGGATGGAGGCTTGGTTGGGTGGGGGGTTAGACAGATGGACGGATGGACAGCTGTACAGATGGATGGAGGGTTAGACAGTTGGATGGATGGATGGAGGCTTGGTTGGGTGGAGGGTTAGACGGATGGATGGACAGCTGTACAGATGGATGGAGGGTTGGTTGGGTGAAGGTTAGACAGATGGATGGATGGACAGCAGTACAGATGGATGGAGGGTTGGACAGTTGTATGGATGGATGGAGGCTTGGTTGGGTGGAGGGTTAGACGGATGCATGGTACACCCTGAACAACCCACACACAACCATTCACTCTCACACTCACATCTAGGGGCAATTTGGAACAGCCAGTTAGCCTAATGTGCATGCCTTTGGACTGTGAGAAGAAACCGGAGAACATGGAGGAAACCATACAGGGAGAACATGCAAACACCACACAGAAACGTTCCTTCTCACGGAGGCCGCCATATTTCTACAGCAGCCCAGAACCACACAGGCTTCAAAGGGGAGGAGTCAGGAATGAATTTTCATTTGATTGCAATCTGGAAGGCCACGAGATAAATCTTACACACTGTACCTTTAAAGAGCCAAATATGCTAATATCAGACAGAGAGATTATTATTATTACAATTATTATTATTTTATTATTGTTTTATTAATATTATTGCTATGATAACTTTCTCGATCATAACATTCCACACGACACCACCTTTACAGTCAGTTTATAAAAAAAAAAATACATATATGCCGCATTAACTAAATATGCACAATAAAAGGAATGTACACTCACTGTCCACTTTATTAGGAACACTTATAAACCTGCTCACTATGGAATGACGCTGGAGGCGTAAATATATGCTGCCTGTTTTTGTTGTTCTTTCAGCTCCAGTTTGCGTGACCCCGTGACCCCGTGCCTCCTGTAGCCTCCTAATATTATTTTTGTCTGACCCGAGTGGAGATCGGTGTTATCTTCTGCTGTTGTAGCTGATTAGCTTCAAGCTTGTACAGAGTGTTGATTGGAATTAAAGTTTCTGGTCAACTTGAACCAGTTTTGCTGTACAACCTCGACTTTTCTCATCAACCCGTTTCCTGCCGCTCACTGCCGAAGAACACGTGTGCTCTGTTGATTTGATAATTGCAATGAGAAGGTGTATAGGGGTCTCTAAGCTGTGGTAAAATACACGATACATAACACGCAGACAGAGCTGAGCAAGTTATAGCACAGGAAGCAGCGTAAGGTGATCAGCTGATATGGTTAGACACAATAAAAACAATAATTATCAGAACTACTGAATAAATTCACTGCTCAGCTGCAGCTGAAACCCTTCCAGATGTTCCTTCAGTTTCTGTGTCACGTCTCCACCCACAAACGTGGCTCGGATATTAGTCTGCTGATCGTTTGGATTAGGCCTCTGTCCGGGATGTCTCAACGGCAGGTCATCACTCTGAACATTTAGCCCGTCTCCTTCTTCGCTAGCGGCGTGCTGGAAGGTTTCTTCTGCCACCAGTATGGACTGGGATTTCTGAATCGCGCTTCCGACACCAATCCGGTTCTTCTCTTTAGTTTCAGAAGACACAGGAACCCAAAACACATGGCACATCCCACCTCCTCCATCATCGTTCTGGGTCACGCTAATGTCCGTGGTAGACGTGTCCGGATGGAGGAGGCTGAGATCGGGTTGCAGGAGGTGGAGGTGTTGTAGCTGAGGCGAAGAAGAAGTGACGTCCTGAAACGTCGCTGAAGATTGAGAAGGTCCAGGTAGTGCATGCATCTGCAGGAGCATTTCAGGCTGAGAGTGAAGAAGGGTAAGTTGCTCAGGATTGATGTTCTGAAGCGAAGGAGGTTTTGATTGGACGTTTGATTCAGCCGCTCTCCGCCCTGTCTCTCTTAATGCGTTGGACACGTTCGTTCCTCTTCCTCGTACTCTTCCACCTTGGAGTGACGTGTTTCCGCGGGACGTCACTTGATCTCCTTCTTTTGCCGCCTCGTCCTCTCTTCCTCGCCCACAGTAAAAACAGCACCCTTCCTCGTCTTCCACGCCATCCCTCAGCTTGGCAGCACGTTCCTTCCTCCAACTTTCCTCTGTAAGAAGCTCCATTTCTTCACCTGTGCCCTCCATCTCGTTCTCTTCCATCCCTTCCAGAACCGCGTCTTGTCCTGATCTGGCCAGCTTCCCACTCTCACGGCCCTGACTCGACCCGCCTTGGCTTTTGTGGCTCTCCTTCCTTCGATCTTGGATTTGAGACAAAGTCTGCTTGAGCCTGCTCTCTTGGAGGCGCAGCAGCGCGAGTCGGAGGCGGTTTTCCCGCCGCCGGGCGGCTCTGAGCAAGCGCAGTGACTTTTCCAAACTGTCCGTGATTTTTTCGTAGCGTTTCCGCCACTCCAGCGGGCAGAGCAGAGCGTAGCTGTGCTCCTTGGCGAGGTAAAAGCCAGGTGGTGGAGGTAGGCGCCTCATGTAGCGGGATGGAGAAGGTGGAGTTGAGGGGATTTCTGTAGGTTGTTCAGGTGCAGATTCTTGTAAGGGTAACGATAATGGGGGATTTTTATTTTTATCTTCTTTTTGGATTCTCGTGATGGTTTCAGCTTTATCATCTCCCACAACATGTACCAGAGCCACTTTAACCGCCGTCTCCTTTCTGTCTGAACGCTCTTTTTCAGGTTTAGTCGTAGTGCTGAAGACAAATTCATATTAAACAAACAGGGTTTAATTTTTCTTACACACAGTCACATAAATCACCAGCAAAAACAACCGTGTAAGTGTGTGTGTGTGTGTGTGTGTGTGTGTCCTGTCCTTCTCTACAGGTGATCACGGTGATGCGAAGAGAAAACCTTTTTGTTGTGGGCTGTGGGAGGACGTGCCTCTTTGACTAACAATGATAGACACAGAGGCCACGCCTCCTTCCATCAGTCTGACACTGAGGCCACGCCTTTTTTTAAGTGACTAATTTTACTGGCAATTCTATTGCCTTTGGTCTCACAATTACTATGCCAATACACCAGTCACCCACACACACCCTTACACTTCCACGCACACACACTTCAGTTGTCTGAACACAAGACAACAAATAAAGAAGCTTCAGTCTCTTGTTATAAAGTGCAGAGAGCAAATAGTTAGAAATAAATATACTGTTTAAATATCTGTCATGGAAATGAATGGCCACGCCTCCTTCTCTAGATCTCACAGACACGCCTCGAACCGGTTTGTGTCTGGGTGTGTGTGTGTGTGTGTGCACTGGTGGTGAGACATACCTCAACTGTCTGTCCTCATTTTGTGTTTTGCCTCTTCCTCTAGAGGATTTACCTTTTTGCCCAGAAGGGATTTCCACCAGCATGGGCACGGCATCATCTTTCAGTCTCCGATATCCACTACAGGAAAAAGGAAAGTGAGAAAAAAAACAAACCAAACAACATTCATTAAACTCCATGCCAAGAATTTGTGCTTCATAAGTTCAGCACAAGTTCAGGATCCTTTCCAGGAACTTTAGATGTGTTTCTTTAAAAGGAACCTAAAGCCTTCAGTGAAGCTACGACACGTCGCTAAACTGACCAGACAGACTAGCACCAACGACATGCATGTCTAAAAATATTAACGCAGCATTAAATTTACGAAACTGTGTAGTGCAGTCTCATCCTCATGACTGCTGGATGGAGATTTATCACAGACTGAAATGATTCACTCCCTCGTTCTTTCGTTCTTCGCTCTGTCACACACACTGAGTAAACTAATCCTACAATAAACGTTCGGTTTTAAGAAACTTCTGCTAAATAAGCACAAGCAAATACGACTGCCACGAGGCTCTGTGACGGTGAGATGCCCGCTGAAACACACACTTGATTCCGGAGAGTTCGAAGCTCTCGGGGGTGAAATGTTTGGAGCAAAAATAGATGTAGTCGCTCTGAGGCTCCCAGAGCCCCTTTCCTCCTGGACCCTTCCGCCGAGCATTGACAATCCAGGCCGTACGGCGAGGGTTTCCTTTCTTGGGCAACCTGGACACAATCAATAACAAATGAAAGGGAAACCACATTTTGTGGGCATAAAGTCATTATTTTAAGACCCCATGCATTATGAATCAAATATTCGGCGTTTAAAAGAAAACTCCACCACTGATACTCTCTCTTCGTTAATCATTACATTGTTATGAGCATACCTAACAACCCCTCTCTTTCTGTGTGTGCTTTTGTTGAGCTACACATGCTACTTCTGAGATACCATTGAACCTGATCCTTCTTCTCTCTGAATCCTGTGATCTGTCCTGATGTGCTACTACTTGCTGGAGTTCTTATCTTAGAAGCCCCTCGCTCCTGCTGATGATGATCCATATGAAACTAAATCTACACTCAGGAATTGTAAAGATGATGTTTTACTGCTGGTGATATAAACTCTTTTACTGAAATGATTTAGGACAGTTATACGATAACCAACTAGACTTCATGTTAAACTATAGTGAAGTTTCTACTACATGATTTTATCTTTACCAAATTTGTTTTACAGTGTAAAGCTGCTTTGTGACAAGCCTTCTCACAACCCTAGTAAATAAATTCAGTGAGTAAATGCGCGAGTAAAGATAAAAATGTACATCTTCAGGACGGATTAAAAGCACCAGCATTAAACTGATCTCTATTCAGAAATGATATATGAGTAATTTAAGGGTTCTCGCTCACCTGTGAAAGGTGATTCCAGCTAAACGAGCCTCTTTGTTGTCACGTGACTTGCAGGCAGTGGCAGAGCAATGTCTGGGCATCTAAAGAAAACACACCATTGGTACATCCAAATACTCATTATCAAAAAAATTATACCTAAAATGTCCAAATACTTAGTATTCGTTTTATATTCGTTTTAAAGTCCCCAGATGCAACGCAATGTATGTACGCATTGCTTGGTTAGTGAGCATTGGTGGTACGGTACTTTTCACTGTGCTTAATAGGATTTTTTTTACCTGGAAAAAAGAATAAACAATAAAGAATGCAATTATACTGTTTATATAACACTTATAAGTGAAATGTTTTTCCTTGCTCTTTAGAGATACTGTTTCGCTTGTTGGAGCAAGACGACACACTATATTCAACACCCATTTTTTTTGGAATGGCGGATTTTAGTCCCTGGTAATATGACGACCGCGTAAAGACACGTCATGCGAGAGTCTTGTCTGGTCTTGTGTTTATTTCTATTAGTTTAATATATTAATTTAATCATCCACCTATCTATCCGTCTTCATCGCTCTTATTTTATATCAAGGAAAATACACTCTCTTTTTCACTTTGTATTTATTTATTTATTTACTGCTTTGCAAGCACTAATACTTTCTCCAGGAAATGTTAGTCTTTTTAATATCAGTTTTAAAAATCACTGACATGCGTGTGTTATGAAACTGCCCCCTTACACAGAAAATATATATATTGTATGTGGGAAAAAATAACAGTACTACAATTTCATCCCTGATAAATTCATCCGGATGAAATTGTAGTAGTTATTTTTTCCCACATGCAATATATTTAGCTCTACTTCG
>JAQMYF010000022.1:41742884-41754712 GCA_030014195.1 Neosilurus mollespiculum | reverse complement strand
CCAGAGTCGGCTGAGATGGGCGCCAGCCTCCCCACGACCCTAATTAGGAATAAGCGGTTCAGAAAATGACATGACATAATAATAATAATAATAATAAAAGTCCCCCCAAACATTAGTGTTCTTTCAGAGTTTAGGTGGAGCACTGAGGTTGTTGGTTATTTGGCAGCTTAATGATAAATCTCTTGGGTGAAGAAGCTCCACCATGAGGCTTTTTAAAATATAAAATATTTTGTTTTTGACACTTTTTCCTGATCGCTTCATGTGTTATTATAAAATAGTTAAACAAAATTAAAGTTTAAAACCTTTCTATGAGCAGGGGTACACAAACCTTTTTGACTGGTACTGTAATAGCAGGAAGGTGAGAAGAGTTAGCGATGTTGCTACACAATTACATTTAACACGGCATAATACAGTACATTACTAATATTACATGTATAAAAGCAGGTCAGTGGATACAAATACTCTAGGAAACAATAGACAATCGTTTTTTATTTATTTATTTTTTACAAAACTCCAGTTTTCCATGGTTATTCGTCATCATTATTATTTTTATCAAAGGTGATGAATTAAACAGTTAGTGGTCCCTTAAGATGCTGTCTATTTTTTGTAACAGTTGAATAAAATGACTTGAATTTACATTATAATGGGTCGATAACATCATTAAAAAAACATGAATGCTTAAATGAAGAAAGAGAGAGAGAGAGAGAGAGAGAGAGAGAGAGAGAGGTGTGGGGGAGAGAGAGAGAGAGAGAGAGAGAGAGAATGTTTTATTGGCTAGAACATGTGAAAATCATCCCACCATCTTGACTGAACTGAAAGGTGGCGCTCACAGTAGAAGGCAGGTGCATTTCGACACTTTCTCGTGGCTGAGCAGTCCGAATTGGGATGTAGCCAGGTTTTGGATCAGGGTCCAGAAGTGTTTGAAGGATATTCCCTCTCCATCCTTCACCCCCATCTGCTTTAGCACCTCCCCGAACCCTGCGTCTGTCCCTCCACTCTGAAACAGGAAGTACAACGTCATGACACGGATTTACTACAAGGTTACACATGGATAGTCACGACATGTTATTATTACTGTAGTAACAGCTTGCATAGGGATGAGTGTGCGTAGACGCTGTGCATCAGAGAATTGTGTTATTGACCTGAGGTTCTGTTTCCTGGAAGGAGACATTTAATTAACATTGATGGAAGGAGTCTCCAGTGTCAGTGGGTTGTAACAGGGGGTTGTACATAAAGCTGTAATTTTAAGATTTCTGACATGGAAAAGTTGTCAGAATCTGCTATTTTCAGTGTAAGTTGTAAATGGAACAATTTGGGTTGTTTTTTTTTTTTTTTTTAGAGAGAGAGAGAGAGAGCGAGAGAGAGAAAGGGGCAGAGGGAGGAAATAAAACAAAGGAAATATTATGTTAATGCAGCTGTTCCCCAATATTAAATACAGGAAAATATAATATATATATATATATATAAAAATATCATTGTTGGCACTTTGCTGATCAGCAGGCAGTCAGTATAACCTGCACCCCCCACCCCCACCTCTGTACTATTTTGCATATCAGAGACTTATCACAGTTTGTTGGCTGTTCAGAAACTTTTCACTGACAGGTTAATATTACATATTAATAATCATGTGAAGTCTTTCAGAATCAGGAATGAAATTTAATATAAAAATTAATTTCAAATACAAACAGAAAATTTCTCCCACTGTAAAAATCTATTGTTCATATTTTAATGTAAATATTCATTCAAAAAATCCAAAAAAGTCTGGGTTTTGTTTGTTTGTTTGTTGTCTTTGTATGTCTTTCTCGCTTTCTTTCAGAATTCCTTTTTGTTCTGTTTTGTTTTCTTGTTCTTTTTTAAGAAGAGTAAACTTGTATAGAATATTAATAAAATTGAACTTATAATATCCCACTAACTTTTTGAAAATAAACAGTGATTTTATTCCTCCAGTGGATCACAAACAAACAATAATATTGCGATTAAAAGTAATAAACAGTTGTTTGAATAAATAAGCTGAAAAAATAGTTGCGCTTTAACTTCAGTTGGTTTTGCATTTAGGACTGATATATGATGTATATGCTATATTATTGTATTATATTATTATTACACTATTATATACGCCTGTATCCTCTCAGCCGACAGGAGGTGAAGGCGAGGTACATCCTAAACAGCTGCCCAATCCATTGTAGGGCCACCACACACACACACACACACACAGACACACACACACCTAGGGACAATTAGGACCATACAATTAACCTGATGTTTCATGTCTCTGGACTGTCTGAGGATACCGGAGTGCCTGGAGGAAGCCCATGCAAACACGGGGAGAACATGCAAACTCCACCCGGAAACCCCCTCACCAAGCCTGGGACTCAAAACCAAGACCTACACGCTGTGAGGCGCACATGCTAACCACTATCCTGCCGTGCCAGTCATTATGTATTGTATTAGTATATACTGTACACTATTGTGTATATATATATATATATATATATGGGAACACCAAATTAAGATCTAATAATAAAAGTAATGAAAAATTAATAAATAAAGATTGTGGGTAACATCTTTAGTAATCCAAAGTGCCAGTTGATGTGGTTTGTAGGCTAAGACAGATCTCCGGCATGAGATTCTTCTCTACTCTGTTACTGCAGTCCGTCTCCTGATCTTAATTGTTTTTTTCACCCCAGGTCGTGTCCTGTTTCCTGCCACGGAGTGCTACCATTCAGTCATCATATAAACATTGTTGTATGAAATTATACTTTTATTCTGTTGTTTAAAAAAATTCCACTTGGGTTCCTTCCCACATTTTTCCATTTCCACAAATTCCACGTTCGGCCCGAGGCAGCCTGCCGCAACATGAACTGAAACGAGAGGCTCTGACTAAAGTGCTCTCTCCCCCTACACCAGTCCGAACTCTTTTCTGTTCGAGCAGTGGTGGCTCAACAGTTAAGACTTCGGGTTACTGATCAGAAAGTCGGGGATTAGTGCCGCCAAGCCACCTCTGTCTGGCCCTCAACTAAAACCCTTAATGTTCTCCGCTCCAGTGGGGCCGTATCATTCCCTGTCCTTCCTAACGCTCAGGGTTATATGAAGAAAATAATTCACTGTCCCTTAATATGTATGTAATAAATAAATGCTTCTCGTTCTTCCTCTTCTCTCTGTTCGAGCTCTTTCCCACGACAACCTCGAACACATTTAAATTAAACCAGAAAACACCAAGCTAGTGTGGTTTAGAGTTTCCTAACAGGGATCTGCAGCCACACCCTGTGAGTGTGTAACAAGCATTCAGGCATGTCCTTTACCTTGACAAGGTTGGGCAGCTGTGAGGAAAGGAGGTTTTTGAATTCATCTGTCTTGAGGGTGGAGCTTTTATCAGATGAAGCAGAGTGGAAGTTTGTGACCAGCGTGTTGATGGCCTTCTCTAAGTCAGAAAACTGAGAGAGAGAGAGAGAGAGAGAGAGAGAGAGAGAATTTAGCTTTGATGATGTCATAAACAACCACCGTCGCAAAAAAAAAAGCAGTTAATAGGAGTAGGAAACATTTTAACAACGGAAATGCAAAGACAATCGCACACATAATACCCGTATATATACAGAGTGAATACAGTGTCAAAACAGTTGACATTCAAAGTCTGGCGCACCGCCTACATGGCCATACCTGTAATACCGGCAAGTCAAGCCGTGACAGCCCCGCCCCCATACACTATTTACCCAGGGCCACACCTCAGCCTGAAAACATCGTATCCTGATCTCTCTAGGCCATGGAGGGAAACGAAGGCGCTGTTCAAACTAGTCGAGCCTGGTCTCTATGCACACACACACACACACACACACACACACACACACTCAGACCGAAAGCCTACAGGGGTCGAGACCCTCTAGAGCTCACTGTCAGTTAGGGTAAAACAGTCGCATTGCTGTGTTTGATATCAGCGTCCTGGTTCTAATTACTGCCATGTTGGGTTTTCCATTCAGTGTGTGGTCCCTTTACACCATCGCTGTATCCACACAGGGCACTGAAATTAAATCTTGTGTTTTAGCACACAAAAAAGATAAAACAGCCAAAATTAAAGGTTTATTAAGCTGTACTTTGCTTAATAATACAATCCATGGTCCAATGACTACTGCACAAAAAATAAATATTCAACAATTTCTCCTGTAGCTCAGATTAAGCTAGTTCAAGTTATAGTCATAGGGCGGCACGGTGGTGTAGTGGTTAGCACGTCCGCCTCACAGCAAGAAGGTCCTGGGTTCGGGTCCTGGGCTTGGCGAGTGTTTTTCCGTGTGGATGATCGCATGTTCTGATCAGGTTTCCTCCAGGTACCCCGGTTTCCACCCACAGTCTAAAGAAAGCACATTAGGCTAATCAGATATTCTCGATTGCCCCTCAGTGTAAGTGTGAATGATTGTGTGCGTTGCCCTGCAGTGGATTGGTGAGCTGTTCGGGGTGTTCCCCAGCCTTCATGTGGAGGTGGCTGAGATAGGCTTTAGCCTCCCTGTGACCCTAATAGGATTCAGCAGTTTGGAAAATGAATACATGAATGACTGAATATAGTTATAGTATAAAAATAAATATATTTTCCAGTCTTGTCCCACTATAGCTTCAGATTCCTGTTCTTGGCTGGCAGGAGTGGAACCCATGTGGTTTTCTCTACTGTTGTAGCTCATCTTTCTCAGGATTTGATGTTTGCGACAATTCTGAGATGCTTTTCTGCTCAACGCATTTGTAAAGAGTGATTATTTTCATTTTATTGTAGTCTTCCAGTCTGATTGAAGGAGTCTGTCCTTCCTCCTCTGGTCAATCTCACACCTATGGGCACCGTTTTATTGCATCATTCTGTATAAACGCTGGAGGTTACAGTGAAAGAGTACAGCCAGAATATTCTGCACCAACTAACGCACCACACACAAGATCAAAAAGATCTCATTCATTCATTCAGTGATTTTCTAAGACGCTTAATCCTAATTAGGGTCACGGGCAGGCTGGCGCCCATCCCAGCCAACTCCGGGCGAAGGTGGGGTACACCCTGAACAGCTCGCCAGGCCATTGCAGGGCATCACACATACACACACACACACACACACACACACACCCATTCACACTCACTCTCACACCTATGAGCAATTTGGAACAGCCAATCAAATCGGAGTACCCGGAGGAAACCCATGCAAGCATGGCGTTAACATGCAAACTCCACACAGAAACACCCCCAGCCTGGGAATCGAACCCAGGACCTTCTGAGTGTGATGTGCACGCGCTAACCACAGTGCCACAGTGCCACCCTTCAAAAAGATCTATCTCTCTCTCTCTTTTTGTCCTCGTTCTGGTGCATGGTGTGACTTGTTACCCAAAAACCCATACCCATCTCTGCACGGTTTTATGCACACCAGATAGCTGCATGAGTGGTTGGAGAGATATTCTGAATTAAAGCGGACGGCATGTGAGTAGATTTTAATTAGTCAAAGGCAATTACTGGTCGCATTTCGTCTTTTGGAACAGAAACACGCCAAATTCTCTGTGTTCTATAAAGGAATGCAGATGAACTGATTGATTCCTCATGCTTTCCGTTTACACACACACACACACACACACACACGCACACATACAATGGAGAGACGCCCAGTGGAGCATATGGCCTCAATTAGCATGATTGGTATGAATTTAGGAAATGCAGAGGGTCAGATCCAAAATCTAAAAGACTTCGAGATGGATTCACTGGAACTCCTTATAAAACCTTATTAGAAAAAAGAGACAGCAGGACGAAAAGTCGATAAACTGAACTGAAATGTCGTTAGAAAATTGTCTGAACTTTAAGAACAATTCTCAACACACACACACACACTCATCAGAATTAACACAGCTGAGATACACACTCCACACAGCAAGCTCAGTGTGTGCAAAACCAGCACCGGGCCTCAGAATGATGAGATCTGTTTCTGGTCCAGAGAAAGTTCCTGACATGTCTACTGTACTTGACACGTAGCTATGTTGACAGAAAATGTTTTCGCTCTCAGGAACTCCAGGGTTCTTCGCACTTTTCTCAAGAAGATCCTCATAAAACAGGTGAGAAAAACTTCTGGAAAGTTTCAGGGGTTTTTTTTTTTGTTTGTTTGTTTGGTTTTTTGTTTTTTTTTTTTTTACTTGACAACTGTGCCTTCTCTGATCTCTTTAACAACTGTGCATTTGAACACAGCAACTTCAGGACTATTGGTTTCTTGGTAGAGCCTCACAGATTTGCTCGAAATGGAATGCGAAAAAAAAGAAAGAAGGGAAAAGAAAGAAAGGAAAAGAAAAACAAAAGCCATTACCTGTTGCGCCATTTCAGCCGCTCCTTTCTCCTTCTCTTCAGTAATTTGGTGCTCGACCTTCCTCTGCTGCTGTCACATCTTGGCTGAGATCCTGATTCCTCCCACTTGGGGCAAAAAAAAAGGACAACCCACCACCTACAGTGTCAGTATGCAATGGAGGAGGGGAAAACACACACACACACACACACACACACACACACTCCTGTAATTTGATGCTTTGGGACTGTAAAGTGGACAGGGCGGAGATGAGTGCATAGTCTACTATTTTCCCTCTGCTCTGGTGTTCCAGAGCAGAGGATACACACACACACACACACACACACACACACACATACACACACAGAGAATTCCTCACATCTGGAAACTCTCAACAGAAAGTTGGAACCCATCTCGATGTTTTTTTCCTGCAGCAGCAGAAGCTTGCATGACAAGTACAGACTGACTGGAGCTTCCACTTCTTTTATTCACTTTCACATCAAAACACAAATTCTGGTTCGCACACAGACTGTAAATCTGCCTGCACACTGCTGTTAATGATATTCTATAAGATTCTGTCTACCTGTTATAACCGAAACTACAGAAAAATCGGACTGCGCATACCCACTGAGAGTTTTGTCACTGCCGACTACACAAACTAGGCGTGGTGGAAAGAAGGACGGTGTCCAACCCGATGACACCGGTGTCCCCACACCCACTCCATCGCATGCTTGCTCATTCGACAAGATCCTTCAGCTCAATCCTCATAAATGATCAGAATCAGAAGAAACGTGTTGTTATTGAACCTGGGGAAACCGTACCTGTGCTACTAGTACGCAGACAGGTGGAGACACAAGTAGACACATACAGTGTGACACTCTATAACAAAGTCCATTCACTCATTCGCCAAGCCGCTTATTCCTCTTAGGGTCGCCGGAAGACTGGAGCCTACCTCAGATGACTGTGGGCGAAGGTGGGGTACGTCCTGAACACCTAGAATAGTTTTTGGCCATTTTTTTTTAAATCTTTTATTTATCCCATGTGGGTGGCTAGCACATCTGCCTCAGAGCAAGAAGGTCCTGGGATCGAGTCCTGTGCTCGGCAAGGGTTTCCTCTGGGTACCCCGGTTTGCTCCTACAGTCCAAAAACATGTACGTTACGCTAATTGGTTGTTCCAAATTGCCCCTAGCTGTGAGTGGGAATAGTTGTGTGTGCGTTGTCCTGCGATTGACTGGGCTGTTTACTGTGTACCCCGCCTTCACCCAGTGGTTGAATGGGTTCTCTGTGGTTGTATGGGTTTCCTCGTGGTACACTAGTTTTCTTTCACATTCCACAGACATACACATGAGGTGAACAGGCTACTCCACATTGCCCACCAGTGTGAATATGAGTGAAAATGATTGCTTGGGTTGTGTTAGTACTGGCACCATGGTCAGGATGTAACCCTGACTCCCACATTTTTTCCCCACCAAAATCATCACGTACGGCTCACAGCAGCTACACAGCAGATCCATGACAGAATATTGGACGGATTCCTAGGACGGTTGTCGGCGTGACGTTCAAAACTCACCTGTTGTGCAACGGAAAACGTTGCCGTAGACCCTGGACATGGAGTTTAGAACATTTTCCTCTCTGAGGTAACTTGGGGCGGCATGGTGGCGTAGAGGTTAGCACATCCACCTTACAGCACGAAGGTCCTGGGTTTGAGGGGGTTTCTGTGTGGAGTTTGCATGTTCTCCTTGAGCTTGTGTGGGTTTCCCTCTGGTACTCTGGTTTCCTCCTACCGTCTAAAGACATGCACATTAGGCAAATTAGCTTTTCCAAATTGCCCCTAAGTGTGAGAGTGAGTGTGAATAGTTGTGTGTGTGTGTTCTGCCTGCGATGGTCTGGTGAGCTGTTCAGGGTGTACCCTGCCTTCACACAGTGTCGGCTGAGACAGGCTCCAGCCTCCCCTAGACTCTAGTAGGATTAGGGAGCTTGGCATATGAGAGAGTGAGGTAATTCTTGATGTCAGGTCCATTTCCTCAGGATTTTGGGCAGTGTTCTACGACATCCTCCGACTGTTACGATACACTTACGAATTTTATTTACGCTTTTTGATTCTACAAACAAAAAAAAAAAACAGGTCCCATCTCACCACCTCATCACTATAACAGCACAGGTGCATCATTAATAACCCAAGGTGCATCATTTCTTCCTACTAATTGTTATAATTATGGAAATCCACGTTCCCATCATGTGTGATTAGTGTACTGGAGTGAAATTGGGGGAGAGTTCGATCTAATCAGGCAAATGAAGAGACAGCAGAATAAACCAGGTGGTATTGATAAGTGAAATTCATTCATTCATCCATTTGCCAAACCACCTAACCCTCCCAACGGTGCCACGAGGAGGCAGGAGCCTATCTCAGCCGACATTGGGTGAAGGTGGGGTACATCCTGAACAGCTCGCCAGTCCACTGCAGGGTAAGACACAATACCATTCACACTCACACCTAGGAGCAATTTGGAACAGCCAGTTAGCCCACTGTGCATGTCTTCGGACTGTAGGAGGAAACCGGAGTACCTGGAGAAAACCCACACAAGCATATGGAAAGCATGCAAAACAACAACGGAAAACAACTCTACAAAGAGACACCCTCGCTGACAACCGAGGACCTTCTTGCTGTGAGGTGGACACTCTAACCACTACACCACTATGCCACGCTGGGATTAGAACAGACAACCAGAATATGAGATACATGAAAAAATTGAATACAATCAGAATATTGTCAAAAATTCGTATATATTTGTTTTAATTTGCAGAAAATAACTTGAAATGTAGGAAATGGATCAGAACTACAGGGTGTGTTTGATATTAGATATACAGAACGGAGCTACATCATACACTCTGGCTCGCTCGTGTCTTTGTTTATGACTCTCTAGTTGTGCTGGGTGTGTCACACACACAAAACACACACACACACACACACACACACACACACACAGTAAGGGAGTAATCTTAAAATCCTACACAATTTGTCTCAAGCGCCTGCCGAGCCTAAAAGTCTGACACACTCACCCTCGCATGTTTAAACACACAATCTTGTGCAATGTTGTGTAAATTACACACAAAAGCGACCTCGCTCTACAACTTCAGCACAGCTATTTTCACACAGACTGCATTCATGCTATGACAGGTTCGTGAAACACACACACACACACACACACACACACAGTGGGGTGCAGAGAAATACGTTTCAGTTACACCCCCAGGCAGTCACCCTGTACATGCTCAGGAATGAAGTGTGGACAGAAATCTTGAGTATATTTAGTAAAAAGTGTTTGCCTGCACATTCATAAACCACTAAATCCAACATAACTTTAAACACATCATGACTACCGACAGTGAATAACATTGATTGGGACACACTACACGGAAACAGTGCAATCTGATTGGTCCACTATCATGGGAATAAAAGAAACATTATTCCGAGTGGATAATACATCATTCAAAATAAAGGACACTCACAGTTTGTCACGGTCACTTGTAGCAAGCGGCGGCGTCGTCATAATTATGTTTTATATGCTAGCTACACTGCAATTAGACCTCACCTGACCCGCCTATGTCATGGGTAAAATCTGTAAATATAAACTATAAAATCTGGTGTTTGTTTGTTCCGATGTTGTGTTTATGAACTGGGTTTATATTAGATGTGAATATTTCACCATTTGTATAGAAGACGAATCACATAATAAAAAGTCTAACAGTAACTGCACTGAGGAGAATTCACTGATTACCACAATAATGAATCAGACCTTCATTATATGAAATTGTTGCTCTCTCTCTCTCTCTCTCTCTCTCTCTCTCTCTCTCACACACACACACACACACACACACTTTAATCTCTGTCTGTCTGTCTCTTTTTCGTTCTCTCTCTCTCTCGTTTGCTCTCTCTCTCATCTCTCCCCTCCCCCACTTTTATCTCTGTCTGTCTGCCTCTCTCTCTCTCTCTCTCTCTCATTTTTGTCTTTCTGTTTGTCTCTCTTTTTCCTTCTCTCTCTCCCTTGCTCTTTCTCTCCTCTCTCCCCTCCCCACTCTAATCTCTCTGTCTGTCTGTCTTGTCTCTCTCTCTTTCCCTCTTTCTCACTCTCTTTCTAAGCTCTCTCTGTAAGTCAGTCTGTCTGTCTCTCTCTCTCTCACCCCTATCTCTCTCTAATCTTTGTCTGTCTGTCTGTCTCACTTTCTCTCTCTCTCTCTCTCTCTCTCTCTGTGCCATTCGTACACAAGCACAGAAATGTTCATTGTGTGAAATGTCCTGTGCAGGATATGAGTCAGTGATTTTGGATTCTGACTCAGGCTGTTGTCAGGCTCTTTGATGTGTTTAGTTGTCTCTGCGTTTTTAGAGGATTTTACACTCAGTTATATATTGTATTATGTTCTCGCCGGTAGGACGATGAGACAAATTATGAATATGAACTTTTGTATAT
The DNA here is from genome assembly GCA_030014195.1 of Neosilurus mollespiculum. NCBI lineage: Eukaryota > Metazoa > Chordata > Actinopteri > Siluriformes > Plotosidae > Neosilurus > Neosilurus mollespiculum. The sequence continues at coordinate 41,743,959 of JAQMYF010000022.1, read as the reverse complement.
TTCCAGTGTTTGCTATTTATATTTTTTTCTTGAGCTGTCGTACAGTTTCCTTTAATCATTTCCATTATTTTTGAAGACTTTATCGATCAAACGTTTTGTTTCGTTTTTAATCATTTGAATAACATTTCATTTGCAAATTTCCTCTGTACCAGAATAAAGAAACCCTTTTGTGGTCCGTAAATCCTGATTATTTTATTTTAGCCTTCTTGATTATAACATAATTTGAAATAAACTTAAACTAAATCCTGGAGCTATTAGATTATTATTTGTTAATATAGTGGACTGGATGTGATATGGGTTTTTAAGTCCTATATTACGACAGGGGGTTGGCATAGTGGTTAGCATGTCCGCCTCACAGCAAAAAATTCCTTGGATTGAGCCCTGTTGTTGGCAAGGGCCTTTCTGTGCATGTTCTTCTCCTCATGCTTGTGTGGGTTTCCTCTGGGTGCTCTGGTTTCCTTCCACAGGTCAAAGACATGCACACTAGGCTAACTGGTAAGTATGGATCAGGTGTGAGTATCATTGGTTGTGTTTGTGTGTTGGCCCTGTGATATGTTTTTCTTGATGCATTTGAAGAATGAACCCTGGTTTAAGCCTTAATGCAGAGGGCAGCGTGACACAATAACACTCTCAGGATTATCAGAAGTTGGAGCCTTGATAGATTAGAGGCGCGTCAGATGTGGAGACAGAGGTGAGGCATCATCTGCTGTTTCAGTGTCCTTGGGTTAAAGGAGTATTTAGAGGGATAGGAGGGCATCTAGTGGTGATCCCAAATCCATGGGGTTTTTACTGTGGTCGTTCTCTCTCAAGACTCAAAGCCTCACAGAATAAATCAAATCATTCTTTTTGAAGGGTTGTTTTTTTAATGAATTATAAATATATAAACTTTCCATTATTATTGTAATACTTTTATCATAAAATGTGAAAGCAACTGAATTCCATACTTCTGCAAACCACCAGAGGGCGCAAAATACCTATTAAAAAAAATAATAACTCCCACAATTCATTCATTCATTCATTTTCTGAACCGCTTAATCCTATTTAGGGTCGCGGGGAGGCTGGTGCCCATCTCAGC
>JAQMYF010000022.1:41700970-41713573 GCA_030014195.1 Neosilurus mollespiculum | reverse complement strand
ATTGACACCTTTCACTTGTATAGTTTTATTCTTACTTGTATTTTATCTCAATGCTAAATTTATGTGCAATATTTGTTACTTATATGCAATTTTGAGGGGGCTCTGAGCCCAAGAATTTCATTGCTGGTAGTGATGTTTCATTGTTACCTGTACATGACAAATAAACTTGAAACTTGAAGGTGTGCATTACACAGAACACCAGGAAGCTCTGGATCATGTGCACCTAGTAGTGCACTTCATGCCCATTAGAGATCATCGCTGGTCTACAGTATGGGGGTTTTGGTTGGTACCTGATGTAAATGGGATTATTTGGAGATGAAAAGCGTGCAGTTTCCTCACATCCTCACCTGAACACTCTCTCTTTGGCTTGGCTCTGAGCACTGAATCTCACCCACGTCTCCATGTAAACAACTCGGTCTGCCTTTCAACTCGCCTTAACTCGATAAAGTGCAATTCTGTGCACTAACTGTATACTTTTAAATCCACACAACAGTCATTTAAAGATAGTAACACATTAAAATTTCTATTTTATTTGTGCACTTAGCTTATATTTCGCTAATTTTGACAGCAAACTGGCTGTTTAGTTACACAGCGGATTATTAACACCGACTTCCGGTTTACGGCAACTGCAGAGGGACAAACTCGTTCCGTAATGATTCTCTCATTCAGTCTCACACAGCTCAAACACTCAAACAGACCAGCACAGGGCAGACACAACAAACAAACAAACAAACAAACAAGCATTCACACTCACACATAGGAGCAATCTGGAACAGTTAATTATCCTAACCAGCATATCTTTGGACTGCAGGAGGAAACCAGAATCCCCAGAAGAAGTACTAAGCATTGCACCACGGGTTCAGCCCTCTTTACGCTTCTGCAAACTATTACATTAAACATTTCATAACTAAATTCTACAAAAATAATTTCGTGTGATTCATCCATTCGTTTTCTGAACCGCTTGATCCTAATTAGGGTCGCGGGGAGGCTGGAGCCCATCTTAGCCGACTCCGGGCGAGGGCAGGTACACCCCGGACAGCTCACCAGACCATCGCAGAATAATTTAGTGTTGTTTTTTTTATTATTAAAATAACTTCCCCCACTATTATTATTTACCTTCCAAGAAAAAAGATCTCAAACATAAAAAGAAAAATAAGCCCAGTGAAAAAGTAACGATTTCCTGGTTTTGTAAATTTATCAGCAAATGGACTCAGATTCTCATTCTAAACACTCACTTATCTGTCGCTTCATAAATCGCTTTATCCTACTATTACGGTCAGGGGGAGGCTGGAACCTATCTCAGCCCACACTGGGCGAAGGCGGGGTAAACCCACAAACAGCTCACCCTACCATCGCAGGGCCAACACACACACAACCATTCACACTCACACCCAGGGACAATTTGTAACTTCCAGTTAGCATAACGTGCATGTCTTTTGAGATGTGGGAGAAAACTGACGTACCCTGAGCAAACTCGCGCAAACATGGGAAGAACATACAAACTCCACACAGAAACACCCTCGGCGAGCTCAGGACTCGAACCCAGGACCTTCTTGCTGTGAAGCGGACATGCTAACCACTACACCACCATGCTGCCTGTAAATAATTTATTTAAAAAAAACATTATGTAAAAATCAGCTATGAGAAAAAGTAATTGCCCCTAAATTTAATAACCATGCCAGTTATACTCCCAGTAACTGGAACTGGAAATCTTGACAGAATTGCTTTTCAGCTACATGGGAAGACTTTTGAGTTTGAACTGACCATTTAACATGTTTTGGATTGCTGCCTTGCTTCATAACACAACTTTAGACCACAGACTGATGCCTGGGCATTGTTCTTCAAGCCCTGATCCAACAAAGCATCCCCACACCATCACACTACCACCAAGTTTGTCTTCACCTCATACCAGACATAAAAGGACCCCCATCTTGCAAAATGTTCCGCTTTCAACACACCAGTCCGCAGAACATTATCTCAAGAGGTTGGGATGGTATACCAATGTGATCTACCTGTATATCTGATACTCACAATTCGACTACTCTTTTGTTCCTTTAACTTATAACTAATTATTATAAACGTATTTATTCCTGGGCGGCATGTTGGCGCAGTGGTTAGCATGTCCGCCTGACAGCAAGAAGGTCCTGGGTTTGATTCTTGGGCTCCGGTATTTCTGTGTGGAGTTGGCATGTTCTCCTCGTGCTTACGTGGGTTTTCTCTGGGTACTCCGGTTTCCTCCCACAGTCCAAAAACATGCACAGTAGGCTAATTGGCTGTTCCAAATCACCCCTAGGTGTGAGAGTGAGTGTGAATGGTTGTGTACGTGTTGGCCCTGCGATGGCCTGGCGAACTGTCCAGGGTGTAGCCCACCTTCGCCCAGAGTCGGCTGCCGCGCAACCCTACTTGGATAAAACATCTTAGAAAATGAATGAATGAATAAATGTATTTATTCCTGCCCTAATTGTAATTTTCTTTGACTAGGTACATTTATTTCTTTAGTAAATGACACTGAACAGTGGAATAGTTTGGAAAACTCAGCTACATCATTTTATTCAAGAATCTCTGGTAAAAATAAATTAAGGAAAATTAAAGTATTCATGATCACACAACTGAAAAAGAAAAATATCTCACAATTAAACAAAAAACAAACAAAAAATAAACCACTAAAAATAATCAGACAGAATTTCAGTTCTATGTGTAGTAATTGCACAACCTTGATAAAAAGGAAAACTATAAAGGAGTCACATTTGTACGCTAGAAGAAGTCAGATCTGTTTGGATTTAAACAAACAATTTATTACAGGAACAGCTGCTGTGTGTGAACGTAAAGACAAACAAAGTCCAACTCTGGCACGTTAGAGCTGCGCAATACATCGTTGAAAAATTATTCACTATGATCTTGGGTTTAAGATATCATCATATGAGCAGGTTGCTAAGCCCCCGAATGTGTTACTGTGTGCTGTGACTCCTCTCATCATCATGACTAATCCCAAACGGCTGAAATAAGTTCCAGTGTGCTTAGATGAATCACGCCTTTTAAACATGCTTGTTTTTTTTTCTTTTACCTCTGAACACCAAGGCGCTACTGAGATATACCAGAATCATGACATGATCTTCGAGTCAATCATGTGTGTCCTGACGCTTTGCGTCTCTGGACTTTCCCAGTGTGTGTATGTGTGAGTGTGTTAGACTGCTCTAAGCCAATAATAACACTACTTTGCAAATGAGCCTCGGGCCAGAATGACTCCCTACTTCCTATTTAAGTGCACGAAGTTTGATATTGTTGTTTCTACTCTGTATTGTAGTGCCCTGTAGGGAGCGATTTAGGACATAAAGTGAATTACCGTCAGCCCTTTAAATCCAACCTGCAAAACTGTGATCTATATCTAAAAAGCAAACACCACAAAAAATAATAATAACAAAAAAATAGAACCAGCATCAAAGAAAACGTTACACAATCCATTATTCTACTGCATACATATCTTCAACCTATAAAATCTCTCTCCATCTTGTTTTCTCACTTGCTTTAAACACTCTTAAATTTCTTTTCAGGCTAATCTTAAACCGACTATGAACTATAGTATCAGGGTCCGACACCTACACCTTGCTTCTCCACCTTACCGGGTTTTTATTTTCCGTTAATATTTTTCACATTTAGATTTTTTTGTTGCAAATTTGAAACCAGGAAGTGCAACAAAAATCCCCATCGATTCCCAGCTGCTCTCCAATTTTGATTGACAGTGAGTACTTTGATGAATTGTAGAGCATAACTGTAGTTTTTATTGAACTTCTATATGATTGGCTTGGCAGCACCGTGGCGTAGTGGTTAGCAAGTCCGTTTCACAGTAAGAAGGTTCTGTGCTCGAGTTCCAGGCTCTGTGTGGAGTCTGCATGTTCTCCCAGTGCTTGTGTGGGTTTCCTCCAGTTATTCCGGTTTCCTCCCACAGTACAAATACATGCACATTAGGTGAACTGGAGTGTGAATGGTCGTGTGTGTTGTCCCTGCGATGGACTGGCAAGCAGTTCAGTTGTCGTAAATAACTTACTTGGAGTGCGATGGAAAACTGATCCTAGTTGAATTCTTTTCTGTCTAGCAGGCAATTCTCAGCGTCAGGTCCATTTCCTGTCTTTAGTGCAAAGCCTTATGATGTCGTAAAGCTGTGTTATGATTTACATACGAATTCCGTACGCTTTTTTTGGGGGGGGTCATGTGATGCTCTCAGTGTTACATCCATGCTACTTCCTTATATACACACATCAGCGAAAACACATGTATCCATTTTATTTTCTTGACACAATCATTTTTATATGAACACTGTATGATTTGACTTACAGATCGGACGTAACGTAACCACAACAGATGTACAACACATATTTAATATGTGAGCACATCTGCACAGCTTTTAAACCCAACCCCCGGAAAAAATAATAATAAAAATAAATAAATTTAAAAAAAAATCGCTGCTTGTTTGTGAAAGGGGCTTCAGTGCTACAATTAGGTAAAACTACAGTATGCTTTCTTTAACAATAAAATATCATTATATAGTTCAGAAACGGGTGTAAATTATCTGATCTGATGTGAATGTAAATAAAATCCAGTGCAACTTAAAGTAACACTTTCAGCGCAGAATTTAAAATAAGTGTGTGATGGTACACTGACTGCAATAACAGTTTTATTACAATTGAGGAGGCCCAGAAGAGTGCGGAGCGAGGTTAAAAATATTCTCGTTTACTGCCGCAGTAGCTGGTGGAGAAATATGATGTAATTCCAGACCCTGGTAGAAAGTCTCCTTCTTCGTTTCAGTTCCTAAATACAGTCTCAGACCTTCACGACCTTCTTATTTCATCTCATGGGTTAAGAACTGGAGGTACTAAAGTTCTCCTGAAAGTCCACATTAAAAGCTACGCTCCCTGTAACTAAAGTCAAGTTTAATGCGTTTCACTAAATACAGTATTTTGAAGAAATCTTATAGTCCTCATGTAAAGATAACAGTGAGTAGCCGGTATAGCATGGCTGTAGGCACGTGTGACCCGCACGTAGAAGGCTGGTGTCTGATCAAACATAACCAAACGATTCAGAACGCTTAATTAAAATAAATCATATAATAAACTATCAGAGTTAACTGTTCACAAACAACCTCTCGTCTGGGTGGAGCTAACAGGCTTACGCGCCAGGAAACCAGAACCGTAACTTCCTCCTGTTGGAGGAGGAAGGCGGTATCTCATCAGCCACCTCAATGCTCGGAGTGCTGCTTCTTGCGAAAGGGGGCTTTGAGGCGGCTCCAGAGGGATCGGCTGCGTCGCGTCTTCCTCTCTCCGCTACGCACCACCTCGGCCTCGCGTTGACGGATCTGGCGCACCAGAGCAGCAAAAACCTCGTCGATGTAGTAACGGAATGCTGCAGACGTCTCGAAAAACGGACACTGGAACTCCCTCGCCAGGTCTTTTCCCTCCTCTACTGACACCTGGTGGAGAGGAGGATATGATAAAAACAACATACCACACAAAGAAAAAAGATAAATGAAATTATATATTATACATGTATACAGTACGTATTGCAAAATATTTTTACATGCACTGTATATAAGAGTCACTACCTTATACTCGACACATGATCAGTGTTTAGATCAAAGACACAATTCAAGTAGCCTAAAATGTAATATTATCCCATTCTGACTGGGGATTTCTCCTTCGCTGAGTCTGACTGGTAGTGAAGCCACGGCCATGTCAGTGGAATTTTGTTCCACACCCATCAACATTCCAGCAATTTTACAAGATACAGTTATTAGTGTATTCCAGCCATAGTTAGGAATCTGATTTGGCAATTTGCCAACGCTGTGCCTTTAGTATCAAGGACTGTATTTCTTGTATAAACCAAGTCGTGTGGTTGCCAAAGCCAGAAATCTTTAAAGGCTATTTATCCATGTAAGTAAAAAAATATAAAATTTGTAAATGAAAAGTTGTTGTTGTTGTTATTATACAGAAACACCATGAGCTCTACTGAGTCCTTAAATTATTTACAACAAAGCGTAATATAGAACAAGATTTTCTGGCCTGAGGCACAGAGGCCACGCCTCCTTTACTGTAACAGTCACGCCTCCTTTACCAACACTGAGGACAGTTATAGAGGCCACGCCTCCTTTACTGTAACAGTCACACCTCCTTTACCAACACTGAGGACAGTTATAGAGGCCACGCCTCCTTTACTGTAACAGTCACACCTTCTTTACCCACACTGAGGACAGTTATAGAGGTCACGCCTCCTTTACTGTAACAGTCACACCTTCTTTACCCACACTGAGGACAGTTATAGAGGTCACGCCTCCTTTACTGTAACAGTCACACCTTCTTTACCCACACTGAGGGCAGTTATAGAGGCCACGCCTCCTATAATTACTTAATTCCCACTAAAGCTGCTTAAATGTTTTGTTTTAGATTGTTGCAGATCCCTGTGTGTGTGTGTGTGTGTGTGTGTGTGAGAGAGTGTGTGTTACCTGTCTCAGGTGTGTGAGATCAGATTTGTTTCCTACGAGCACCACCGGCGTGTCCACGGTGCGCCGCACACGGCAGATCAGTTGTTTGAAGTGTCGAGCCTCCTGGAAGCTGCGCCGGTCGGTTATGGAGTAGGAAATGATGAAGCCTTCGCCAGCGCGCATGTACTGATCACGCATTGCTGTGAATTCGGCCTGAGCGCACACACACACACACACTATATATATATATTATTGGCCTTATGAGGTTTATCCACTGCACCATTCCCTGTTGTTGCTGTTACCATGGAAACATGTCAGTGATTTGCAGCTGCACTAATCTAAGAACTTTAATCTACACTGTCTGTCAGATTGACCCGATCAGTTATGAGATTTAAAAAGCTCTGTAGTATACACAATACAAACATTCGGCACTATTAAGCATATCCTGAGAACCCGGTAAACAATCTGATGGAGAAGACAAAGATGTCCTGCCTGACCATACCTGTCCTGCTGTGTCCAAGATGTCCAAGTTTGCCGGCTCGTCGTCAATGCGGATCTGCGTCTTATAGGCGTCCTCTGGGAGAAGCAACATCACCGTGGGGTCATACACAACAACAAGAAGTCAGGATTCCGTTAGAACTATGGTTATGTCTGAAACTCCGTACCGATGTAATACAAACTGCATACTGGCCCAGGGCATAGTGTACACACACACACACACACACACACTACTCCCCATACTATGTAATACAAACTGCATACTGGCCCAGGGCATAGTGTACACACACACACACACACACACACTACTCCCCATCCACTGTATAGTATAATATAAAGCAGGGCTAGTGGCAGTAAATCAGAAAACCAGGCCATTTTCTGAACTTGCGAATGCTAGCTGGCGGCCTCGCTAATGCTTGCTTAGCCAGTAAGCATGTCATTCAGTTACATTAAAAAAATAGCTTGCTGTTTAGCTAGCATTCAATATCACTAATATTATTTATTTGTTCTTTCATTCATTTAATGAACACCTTAATCCTGTTCAGTCGCAGGGAGGCTGAAGCCCATCTGATTCTGGGTGCAGGCAGGGTACACACACACACACACACACACACACACACACACACACACTTACACCAAGGGGCAATATTGGAACAAATTAGCCTAATGTATATGTCTTTGGACTGTCGGAGGAAACTGAAGTACCAGGAGGAAACCCACACAAACAAGAGGAGACGATGGAAACCCCACACAGAAACGCCCTTGCCGAACCCAGGGACTCGAACCCACGACCTTCTTGCTGTGAAGCAGATGTGTTAACCACTACACATCTGCACCGCCCATGTAAAACAATAAAACATAGAAGAATGCATCACACTAATAATATACTGTACTTATAATCCTTTGTTCATTCACTATTGATGTTAGATTAACATTCAGAGCTGGATCCCAGGCCTTCGTCATGTTTTTGTTTTATTCCAGAAAGCTGGAATTTCACTGTGTTGCATCATGGGATGCTGTGTATCCAGTGAAGAGTGTTTTGCTATACAGTATACAGGAAATTTACACCAGGATAATACATCTTATTTAATATATACACAACAAGACATGTAGTGTATAATACTTCCTATTTTTACATCACGTTTAGTAAACAAGCAGGATCGAGTACGGCGTCTCAGACACACCCTACGATATGTTTACTGACAGCAGAACAATACCAGCATTGTCTAACCCTATTACTCACCTGGGTCTGTAATAATGTAGATTTTATATGTAGGATAACAATAAAGTGAACTCATACCCGCTGTACTCCTGTGTATACTCTACTCATTCCTAATAATGATCTGGTTTATTGGAACACATGACCTGATTTATTATAATACAGTTATAAATATTGGTACCGGTAAACCTGTTGTTAATGTAATAGACCAACAATGTAACGTAATACCACCACCTGCATCTGTAGAGCAAAGTGGGCGTGGCCTAAACCGAACATGAGTTTATATATAAATAACGTATTAGTTTTTGTTCCCAATTTGACACAAAGTGATCAGACAGCACACACTCTTCCAAAACACCCTGATCATGACTCTGAGCCATGACTGTAACGCTCACAGAGGCGTTCCTCTTTATAAAATGCAAAACTACTGGCACCCCCTGGAGTTATTTCCTCATGCACTATACTGATTGTGCAGTCAGCGTTTAGCTGATATCAGGGGGATGGGTTCCCATCTCTAGAACTTGAGAAGTGAATTGAAATGTTCAGGGCCCTCTTGCAGGATGTAATACAGTGAACTACGCAGTCATGCAAACACAACAATAAATATATACACGTCTAAAAAAATTCATGAATATGAAAATATTGATGATAAAATTAGTTGAGTGTGATTTACAGTCCCACCTATAGTAGGGTCGTGATCCTCAGGGAACCGGTGACTGATAAACTGCATAATGATGGCTGGAGAGAGAGAGAGAGAGAGAGAGAGAGAGAGAGAGAGAGAGCGAGAGAGAGAGCGAGAGAGAGAGTTAGATCGTGTATTATGTAATGTGATTAAAACACTTGAAATTTGCAAGTTAGCACTCCCTCTTTCGCTTAATCCATTTCTTTGAATCATCTTAACACACACACACACACACACACACACACACACACAGTGTGTATCTATGCCTTTCGCACCCTTTGTCCTGTTCCCATGGAGACAGTCTGGATAAAATCCAGTGAAATGATATCTGTACCTAAAAGTCCCCCATGAACACAACATTCACACCTTCACCAAGTGACATGGGTTCATTGCCATGGCAACAGAATCATAGTGTGGGGGCGGTGTTGCCAGGCACCTCCCTAACAACCAGACAGAGCTGAAGAGCCTCTAAGCCACTGCCCGGGGTGTGTGTGTGTTTGTATGTGTATGTGTGAATGAGTAGGGAAGACAGAATAACCACAGCAACCAGAAAAAGAGACAGTGAATTCGAGAGAAATAAAGATATAGAAAGAGATAAGAAAGAAAAGCAGTCGAAGACACAGAAAAACAGCAAGAGAGCATAAAATGCCTTTCTCTGACACCTCTCAATCCAAACACTGATGAACCACCGCCCTGTGTGAGTGTGTGTGTGTGTGTGTGTGTTTGTGTCTGTATGCGTGTGTGTCCAACTTATCTACTTAATCAGCAAACAGCAAGTAAAAAAAACAACAGAAGGGCAAACATGCAGAGAGAAAGGGAGAGAGAGAGAGAGAGAGTGAGAGAGAGTGAGAGAATGGAGAAAGAGAGATAGAGGAGAGAGAGATGGAGAGAGAGAGAGAGAGAGAGGGAGAGAGAGAGAGAGAGAGAAAGAGAGAGAGAGGAGAAAGAGAGAGAGACTTTGATCACCACTATTTGCATTTATGTTTTGTTTTGATTCTCTCATCTCCTCATCAGACAGACAGATGGACAGACAAAGAAAAAGAGATAAGAACTAAGACTGGGATAGAAGGAGGGGGCCAGACAAAGAAGGAAATAGACAGTCAGAAGGCATGCACCTGCATGCACGAATGAGAGAGAGAGAGAGAGAGAGAGAGAGAGAGAGAGATTATCAGTAGTTACTTACCACTTTTACCCACTCCTCCTTCACCCAGCATTACCAGCTTATACTCACGAGAAAGACCGCCAACACCCCGGGAAGACTCCATCCACACAGCTGTAACACACACACACACACACACACACACACACATACACACACACACACATATCACATTGTACCTGGTCTTTTACTCTGACAGACTTCCAACTGGATCAATAACTGTGTGTGCGTGTGTGTGTGTGTGTGTGTGTGTGTGTGTGTGTGTGTGTGTGTGTGGCTGGTAAATGCTAGTATTAAACTAGCCTAGCATTATGTTATTTTTTATCATGCATGGGCAGTTCTGGTTTCACAAAATAACAGTAAATGACTGAATGACTCAAAACAAAACCCTTTTGTCACATCTGGTTTATTTATTTTTTTTTAGCAATTTAGCAAACTTGACGTGTTTTTAGGCGAATATTGGGTGTGTTGTTATTCTCTGGTGCTGTTTAACAGAAGGTGGTTCAAAGTGAAACTGGGAGAGTGAAGTGAGCTAAAGCGACTTCAGCCTGCATTGGGGCACCTGACCATCACGCCTGTATGTGCTACAACACAAGTGTAGAGCAGAATGTTTTTCTATGATGCAGCATTGCATTTTCTTCTTTAGTAGAAACGAATCCCACTGGACGGTGTAGCGGTGAGCACGCCCGCCTCACAACAACAATGTCCAGGGTTCGAGTTTGCATGTTCTCCTGCACTTGTGTGGGTTTCCTCCCAGTCAAAAGACATGCACATCAGAGAAGTTGACAACATACTAAGTCCTTGTGTAGAGACTGTTCGTGTGTGTAAGTGAAACATGTGTCGTCGACCCCAGAGACCAAATTGGTCGCAGAAGAGGAAGTGAGTCACTCGGGTAAACTATTCATGTGACACTGTGATGCACAAAACATAAACCATTGAGACCAATCTGCTTTATAAGATCCTGATATTGTGACTTATATGTAAATACAGATACTTTTTTCTCATCAGTCTGAAAAAAAAAAATCCAGCAAAAACATGACAAACAGGAATATCGAGTAGATATGAATAAACTTTAATACTGATGATTAAATAAAATGATAGTGATGTGCTTCAGTAGTTGCTACTTATGGGTGTTTATTACAAGTTATAACCATTTTCCTAATATTTCAAGCATAATTATCACTTTTACACAAATATGACCATCATAAACCCCCTTTTTAAACCTCTAAGATCCTTTTTAAGTGTTTCAATTACTAACATGACCTTCCTGACAACTTTGAAATCTCTGGAAAAAAACCAAAATACCGCTGAACACAAGAGAAACTGGGAATGAGGGATGCACCGAGAGCTCGCTCACTCCGATTCCATTGGAATGCTTCCGTGTTCGGTCTGTGGTGTCAGGAAAGAGCGGGGATTCGGGATGCATTCTAGGCCGCGGTGATATCTAGCCCTTGAGTTTAACCTTGTTTTTTTAATGACATGGTTCGTTTAACCACCTATAAACGTACCTTCTGGTTTAGTCATACAACTATAAATCACTTCGACATGTTGTCGAATAATAATTTCTTTCTTTTTTTTTAAAATAACACGTGTGTATATTTTATGCGAATGTTTTATTTTTAATAATAACAATAAGCGATGTGACTGTTGATAAGACAAAGCAGCATACAATGACCACAGAGCTGAGGGGAAATCTAATAACTGCTGCTTTAGTAACTATTGAAAGCTGTTGTTTGAGGTGTTTTTTTAGTCTCCCAGATGCTTGGGATGTTTGCACATTTAGTAAATTACTCGTTTACAGATTCTGTTAGTTGTCAGCGCTTTTGGACTCACAGAGGAACTTTAGTTTCAACAACAACCAAGTGCCTCAAGTTCAGACTCAACACAAGTACACTGGTTTCATCACCTGTATTATTATTATTATTATTATTATTATTAATAAATAATCCGAATATCAACAACAAAATCATGACAGATAACACAAAATAAATCTGCAAAAGTTTTGCACACATCATCGCCTCAGTTTTGAGGATAAGTATTTAAAATAATATTTAATAAATTGGTAAAAATACACCAGAAAAACATTCACTCACCTTTTGTCACAGTAGTTTCTTTGTCATTATTAATTTTATATCAATACATGTGATCATTTTTGATCAAAGTGGATAAGCGGCACAACACTGCCCAGTGTAAACACACACACACACACACACACACACACACACACACATTCATACATACACACGCATAGACGCGGTCAGCGCTTCCGCTGGGTCCTAACACCCGCCTCATTAAGGCTTGACTACTTGAGCTGTGAGAGAAAAGCGACTGATGCGAATTTGCGGGTGTCGTTTTTCATTCGCAAAATGTTCTTAATGTCGTGAGAAGGTCGCAAAGCTCTCGTTTTGCTCGTGAATTATTCTTTTTTTTTTCTTTTTTTCCCCCCATTTTCCTCCCTAATTTAGTCATATCCAATTCCCACCCGTCAACTTTTTGCCTTCCCTATCACATGACCACCACCGACCAGGGAGGGGCGCAAGCAAGCACACGCCCCCTCCGTGACATGCGATGCT
>JAQMYF010000022.1:41657800-41670877 GCA_030014195.1 Neosilurus mollespiculum | reverse complement strand
TCTGAGGTGTAGATTTTAATCCGAGGATTAGAATTTATTTTGAGGTTTACATTTTAATCTGAGGTGTAGATTTTAATCCGAGGATTAGAATTTATTTTGAGGTTTACATTTTAATCTGAGGTGTAGATTTTAATAAGAGATTTAGATCGTAATCTCAGGTGTATATTTTTAATAAAGTGTAGAATTTGAGCTGAGGTTTAGATTTTAATCTGAGGTTTAGATTTTAATCTGAAGTGTAGTTTTTAATTCTGAGGTATAGATTTTAATCTGAGGTGTAAAACTTAATCTGAGGTTTATAATTTATACTGAGGTTTAGAGTTTAATATGAGGTTTAAATTTATAATCTGAGGTTTAGATTTTAATCTAAAGTGTAGAACTTTATCTGAGGTTTAGATTTGTAATCTGAGGTTTATAATTTATTCTGAGGTTCAAAGTTTATTCTGAGGTTTAGAGTTTATTCTGAGGTTTGAGTTTAATATGAGGTTTAAATTAATAATCTGAGGTTTAGATTTTAATCTGAAGTGTAGAACTTTATCTGAGGTTTAGATTTGTAATCTGTGGTTTATAATTTATTTTGAGGTTTAGAGTTTATTCTGAGGTTTAGAGTTTAATATGAGGTTTAAATTAATAATCTGAGGTTTACATTTTAATCTGAAGTGTAGGACTTTATCTGAGGTTTAGATTTGTAATCTGAGGTTTATAATTTATTCTGAGGTTCAGAGTTTATTCTGAGGTTTAGAGTTTATTCTGAGGTTTAGAGTTTAATATAAGTTTTAAATTTATAATCTGAGGTTTACATTTTAATCTGAAGTGTAGAACTTTATCTGAGGTTTAGATTTGTAATCTGAGGTTTATAATTTATTCTGAGGTTCAGAGTTTATTCTGAGGTTTAGAGTTTATTCTGAGGTTTAGAGTTTAATATGAGGTTTAAATTTATAATCTGAGGTTTAGATTTTAATCTGAAGTGTAGAACTTTATCTGAGGTTTAGATTTGTAATCTGAGGTTTATAATTTATTCTGAGGTTTAGAGTTTATTCTGAGGTTTAGAGTTTAATATGAGGTTTAAATTTATAATCTGAGGTTTAGATTTTAATCTGAAGTGTAGAACTTTATCTGAGGTTTAGATTCGTAATCTGAGGTTTATAATATATTCTAAGGTTTAGAGTTTATTCTGAGGTTTAGAGTTTATTCTGAGGTTTAAATTTATAATCTGAGGTTTACATTTTAATCTGAAGTGTAGAACTTTATCTGAGGTTTAGATTTGTAATCTGAGGTTTATAATTTATTCTGAGGTTCAGAGTTTATTCTGAGGTTTAGAGTTTATTCTGAGGTTTAAAGTTTATTCTGAGGTTTAGAGTTTAACATGAGGTTTAGATTTTAATCTGAAGTGTAGTTTTTAATTCTGAGGTATAGATTTTAATCTGAGGTTTAGTTTTTATTATGAGGGGGTTTTTTTTGTTAGAGGTTTAATGCCTAAGGAAAAATCTATTGAAAATGTCCCATAAAATACAACACTCACACCGTATTTGTATCAAAATGATTTTTCATTTCTTTCTTTTTTTTTTTTTTTTTACTTAACTTTGGTGTACAGTCAACATACAGGAGCCGAACATCCTTCAACAATAAAATAATTCTAATTACAACAATAACTGAAATAACAATATCAATAAAACAGTTCAGTTTTCACACCAGGTAAGATACAGATAAATAGTTTAGTAAGAAACACGTGGAATGCTTTCGATTTTTCCAGTTCAGTGATTGATTGTCATGTTACTGACACATGATTTCATCATGTACTTTTATAACTTCATCAAGCATCAGAGGCAAACGGCGACAAGCGCTCTCTTAGTTTGTCCTGATGAACAATAACTAAAGGGAGTTTTCTATTCTCGGATAAGCTACAACAGAACACCAGATATATTGTAGGATAAATGGGCGCGGTGACACAAGGTGTTCTAAATAAACCTACTTCCACGAGATGGCGACAGCTGCAGGAGACGCCGAGCTTCATTTCACCTTCTTTTAAGGCAAAACGATGATGCTGTCTGAAACGGTCGCCGCTTAATGGGCCTGGACCAAACATTTGTCTTGGCGCTACAGTAATTAGCAAGCTATGCAGCAGCAAAACTAAAGTCTATTTCTATTTCATAACAGATGCTTCAAATCACTATGTTAACTCACCAACAGCTCGTGGATTAAATGTTATGTACAAGTTCAAGCAGAGCTGAATGGAATTGTGGTGTCAGGATTGAGGGAGTGGCATGGGGTGGGTTGTGATCTGAGCTGAAGTCAAAGTTTACGTTGAAGCTTAGGGTAGAATCCCATCAGTAGACATCTAAAAAAATGTATGAAATTATGCTGAATATTAATAAAAAAACAAAAAAACAAAAGCAAACAAAAGGCAAAATAAGCATAAATAGTGTAGCTGTATTGAAGTTCACAGAGGCTTGGAGATCCCTGTGCGACCTGAGCCTGTGTCATACACAACCCGGACTCTTGCATCCATCATGAAACCTGAAAGCTTTCTGTTAACTGCTGAAGTGAAATACATACATTCCATGTGGACATAGTGAGGGGTTCATAACCGCTGTAAATAAAACCGTACACAACCATTACAGTGACATTAAATGTTGTTTTTTTTTCCATAGAGCTGAAATTAGACATGTGCCGATTTTAATAATGCGGACAGATAAATGGATCTGTGATAAATAATAATAAATAATAAATAAATGGACAGATAGATGTTAAACTACGTTATGGACTACTGAAAAAATGTTTACACCTAGTGGCTTTCGTTGAGCAGCATTTAACCAACAAACAAACACTGGGTGTGTCTCATCGTACATATTGTTCATTTACTCACGAATATTCCCTTATCAATACTGTAGCTTGAATAAAAACTCTATAATAAAAGTTTTTGAGCGAGTTCATGCATTTTAACTATGAATATACTTCAGCGATGCCTTCTCAAATGTAATGCGTAATTATTCACTAATAACTCATATGTGAGCCGCTCCAACATAATACGGATTAAGTGGGAAATGTGAGATACTGAGATGTTGATATATTGGGAAAGAGAATTGAATCTGCTTGAGAAAACAGTAATTACAGTTACAGAACCAGCTTCTGAACATCCGCACCTGAAACTCCCCAACATCCGTACACTAAATGAATCCGACTCTCCACCAATCAGCGCCATCGTACTAGCGTCTTCCTAGCAACAGATGGGTTCTATTTACACCGTGTCATGTCTGTTTTGCGGCTTCTCGTTGGTTTAGCGTTATATGATTGGTGGAATCTTTCTGTATGTAGGGAGAGTATTCTGGTAGTGAATATGGACAATAAGGAAATACCCTGAGCAATCACAAAACCAGACAAAGAATCGGCAAAAAAAAAGAAAAAGAAAAATTTAAACAAGTATTTTATCATGGATAGATTGTGTTTATGGATATTTTAACTGGGTCATGTCGAAGATTATACTTTGAACGATGTATTTCTGGCGATATCGCATTTTCGTCCCGGTTCGGCATTTTCACTTACTTTGCCTCTTACTCAAAAATCGACCTTGCGACTTAATCCGTATGATGATGGAGCAGGTCACAAATAAACCAAGAGCACTCAGAGAGCGGAAACCGCTGCCAAGACCAGCAATCCTCCAAAATGTCAAAAATCGTCCCATCTCACGATGTTAAAGAATGTTTTAGAAAAACTCCTGACTCCAGAATTTGATCCAGATCATTTCCAAAATTTAACAGAGTCTTCCTTGGGCTGTACTCCACCCCTGAAATAAAAAAACATTGTTGGAAATTTTTAAGCAGAAAGCTGCTAACAAACAAACTATACTACAAACTGGAGATACATAACCACCTTGGCGGAAGTAATAAACATAAAAAACCTCTCAAAGCAAAATGGTTTCAGCAGTTTCTCTGCTTGTACTCCTAAAAAAGACCAGTAGGAGGCAGAAACGGAAACGTGTTAAGAATTTCTTTTTAATGTTTATACTTGTCAGCTGAGTTGAGACATCTCTATGTCCTGATTGGTCGGATGTTGGAGGTCCACACAGTGGTTTATAACATAAATTTTGAAAATCTATAGCTGTGTAGAGATATATACATCATTTTATTACAGCTATTTTAGAAATGTGAGGTGATTTATGTCAAATATATATAAGGGTTGTCCAGTTTAAAAATCATTGACCGCCCCTTTAACTGCCCTCTCAACAGAACAGTGTCCGAAGTGTCCAAAATGAAAACTTCAGCAAATTATCGGCACATGCCTAACTCCCCAAACTACTGAATATTCCAAAATAAACATAACACAAGAAAGGAAGGCACAGATATTTAAAACAAAACAAAAGGACAATATAGTAATATTGATCTGTGTATGCATACAAACTCATCTCACCCGTCCAAGTCTTAAGTGCATAAACGTTTAACACATCCGTTACTGTGAATGCATATACCGTATGTGAGCACATATAATACTGTTTTACATAATACTCACTATCATGTATTTACAATATTGTCTTTTTATTTAAAAGGATGTACATTCCTCCTGCTTATTCCTTTTCCTGCATCAATCCTACAAAGCAGTTGAAGATCTTGGTTGGATGAATCATATATGATCAAATTTCCATTAAAATGAGATCCTCTGTAACAAGGTAGAATTTCTGAAGGTAGATCTGGAATCGGAGGCCATAATTCACACCCGTATTATGGCTGGGTGATATTGTAATATATATTAACATAATAATACATATCATTATATCCACACTTACTGGATATAAGCAACCGTGCACTCTGATTGGTTAACCTGGGTTTACACTGCGGCCACGATGCCCACGATCTCCATGATTCAAAAAATGTCAGCATGCTTAGAGTACGATTGGGGTATACAAAGGAGGCAGGGTGCATCCAAGAGATGAAACTTAAAGGAATCGTGTTTCCAAGTTAGCCAATTTTCTGGCAAAATATCTGACAGTGAGAAACTTTTTCACGATCATCACAACTCCACCAAGTTCCCTTAAGGTCATCACAACTCCACCAAGTTACCTCAAGATCATCAGGATTCCACCAAGTTCCCTCAAGACCATCACAATTCCAACAAAAGTTCCCTCAAGATCATCACGACTCCACCAAGTTCCCTCAAGATCATCATGACTCCACCACGCTCCCTCAAGGTCATTAAGACTCCACCAAGTTCCCATAAGATCATCACGACTCCACCAAGTTCCCTCAAGGTCATCACAACTCCACCAAGTTACCTCAAGATCATCAGGATTCCATCAAGTTCCCTCAAGACCATCACAATTCCAACAAAAGTTCCCTCAAGATCATCACAACTCTACCAAGTTCCCATAAGATCATCATGATTCCACCAAGTTCTCTCCAGATCATCACGATTCCACCAAGTTCCCTCGAGATCATCACAATTCCACCAAGTTCCCATAAGACAATTATGACTCCACCAAGCTCCCTCAAGATCATCACAATTCCACCAAGTTCCCTCAAGACCATCACGATTCCACCAAGCTCCCTCAAGATCATCACGACTCCACCAAGCTCCATCGAGGTCATTAAGACTCCACCAAGTTCCCATAAGATAATCGTGATTCCACCAAGTTCTCTCAAGATTGTCACGATTCCACCAAGTTCCCTCGAGATCATCACAATTCCACCAAGTTCCCATAAGACAATCATGACTCCACCAAGTTCCCTCAAGGTCATCATGATTCCCCCAAGTTCCCTCATGATCATCAGGATTCCATCAAGTTCCCTCAAGATCATCAGGATTCCACCAAGTTCCCTCAGGATCATCAGGATTCCATCAAGTTCCCTCAAGGTCATCAGGATTCCACCAAGTTCCCTCAAGATCTTCAGGATTCCACCAAGTTCCCTCGAGATCATCATGATATTTTTAAAATTTGTCTAAAATAATAAAAATGACACGGCACAGAATGTCCTGGGTTCAATTCCCAGCTCGGGCGTTTCTGTGTGGAGGTTGCATGTTCTCCCCATGCTTGCGTCGGTTTCCTCCGGGTACTCCAGTTTCCTCCCACAGTCCAAAAACATGCACAGTAGGCTAAATGGCTGTTCCAAATCACCCCTGGGTGTGAATGTGAATTGTGTGAGTGTTGGCCCTGCAACGGCCCAGTGAGCTGTCCAGGGTGCACCCCGCCTTCCCGTGACCCTAATTAGAAGTTGGCAGCTTAGAAAAATAAATGAATGAATGATAATAAAAATGCTTTGTTTCTTATAACCCAGTGAATGTGGATATAATAGAACTGTTATTCCACTCATCTCGTTGTATATGGTTGGAATATAAAGCTTAATGTAACAGAATAACTGTTAAATGATCCGTGCTTTAATAGCTTTGCTGCTAGTGACAGTAATACGTTTTTAACGTAACTTTTTCTTGTTTTAATATAATAAAAACTCTCTGAACGTAACAATTTGCAGATTATGGCTTCACATTTTCACTGGAAAGTCATTTCATGTATTGTGATGTGTTATTGTTTCCTTATTATTCCTTCAAAAGTTAGCATTTCGGATATTCCTGTAAAACCCCGCAGGCTCACGGACTTGAGTCAGGAAGCAGTGACTTCAAAAAACTCAACTGTACTTCATTTACAACTAAAACTAATACTTGAAGACAGTTACTGTGTGCGTCATGGTCCTATTTTCCCTCTTCCATGAAATGATACTGCGTGAGGTGAAGTAAAGACTGCAAATCATGTCCCATTTGTGGCCGTGTCCGTGTTAGATTACAATGAGGTATATTGAAACTTTGGTGTACACCACATAGCAGATGATTTGCTTACAAACACCATACTGCGGCACCACAAATACCAACACCACCATTTTAAAGCTGAGCAATGTATCGCCGTTTTGCCTTGTCGTGGTTTTTTTTTTGTTTGTTTTTCGTATGAAAATAAATGAGCTCAAAGGCTGCGCTCGTGTGGATCGTCAGACACACTCAGGACGAGCACAGGAAGTGGAGGAGGCTTCCAAACACGCAGAGGAACACGGAGCATGGATAAAGTGAGCGTTCTGGATTCGAGGTCTGTTCTGTTTTCCATCTGAAGAGAGTTCCTGAACAGTTTGGCTTCAAGGAGCCGGCTTCTGGGGTGCGGGCATTATCGTTATCACACACTTAACAAACCTGCAGAAGTCCTACGTGTGTGTGTGTGTGTGTGTGTGTGTGTGTGTGTCTATACGTGTGTGAGTGTCGTGTTTGAGTGGAATTAGTGTGTATTAGTGAATATTATTATTACTATAATTCAACCATGTGCAAATCTGGAGCGGTGCACACTCTCGAAATAGTACGTACTAAACTGTACCTTTGCTGACTGGGACTCTTACAGATACATCTGGCTCTAAATTTAAAGCAAAAGAAAAGGCGTCACCCTATTATACAAAGATCAGGAGTCTGAATCCAGACACCCGGGAGTCTAAGAGATAAAACTGGCTATGCTCTCTGGGTGGGAGGGGCAAACTCTTTCTATATTGTCAATCACAGCGACACTAGCCAATCACATGTGTCTGTGAGCTTCTGTATGTAGGATAGAAAGCTCTTTTGTTACGCAGCAGTTTGAAAACATGCTTTGTGTATTTTAGCCTTCGCCTAGCCCTGCAGGAAGCTGGTGTATGATAGAGGAGAGACTGCTGGCGGGTGGGAACTGGCCAAGACCAAATTAGGGAGAAAATGGGTGACGAGTCTTCCAATCCAGCTACATAAAGTCTCCACTATTTTACCTTCAATTCATTTAATAAAGCTTTAAAAGTGTACACTGCACTCACCTTCTTGGGTAAACGATACTAAAGGTACACCAGTGAAAAGGAAAGGTACAGTTTGGTACCCTTTTGATTTCTGAGAGTGTACGGGCAGTAAAGCTATTTCCCTGAACTCAACCCTGTGAAAACTAGGCACGCGCCGATATCATATTCTCTTATCACAACAACTGGATTCATCTTTTATTGCAGTTCATGACATGATCACAAAATGAATTAAAAAAAAATTTTACTTGGAGCTGGTAATCAGAATTCTTGGTCTCGTTAACGGGGCATTTAAAGATTTACCTTATAAGGTGTCCATAATGCGGCCTGCCTGTAGGCGGCCTCATCCTGAGTGGAACAAAGGGATAGTTTTCAATAACGATATACATCACAGTCTTGTGATATGTAACTGATTATCGGCAGGTGCCTAGAGGAAACTTGCATTAATCAGAAGATAGGCAGTGCTAAATTAAATACATACATCTACTCTGCAAAAAAGTACATTCCATCCCTATGGAGCAACTCCATAGATTGCATTTGGATGAATCCCATGAAGGATAAACAGCAAGGCTACGTTACAGTACTGTCCATAACACACACTTAGCGACTTACCCTCCTACCATCCGCCTGGTCTGAATCCTCAAACATCAACATCTCAAAATACGATCGATTCAGGCGATAGTTCCTCAGTGGTTCCGAGCTTCTATTTGGCCCTCAAACACCTTTCTGTACTGCCACACATTGGGGGTCAGATCATGAAGGTGGAGGAAGGGAAGGTGCTGCTCACTCCCCTCGCCGCCACTCATTTTTCCTGCTGGTTCGGGAATTGAACCAGTGACCCCTTGACCCCGAACCCACTTTTCTATCAATTAAGCCACGGCTGCCCCTACACAGAACTGTCACCTCCTAAGAGAATCTTTTACGGTTTTGGATTTAACGTGTGCGTATAGATTCCGTTTTTATTTGTAGGTTAAATGGTTGATGAATTTTTAAGTTTCGGTAACATCCGAAAGGGTTACCTAGGCATCAATGCTAAGCAGTGAAGCGATTTGCGTCGCTCGTCAGACGATCCGTGGCAAATTGATTCGCTTGTTCCCGTGTGAATGCAGCTTGAGTCTCACTTATCACTACTATTTTTAAAGTCGCTGATGACTTCGGCGCTAATGTTTCTGTAAACGCTCTGTTGGTGATGTTAAGCATGATTAAAGTAAAATTTTCGTCCTGCTCTGTTTGTTTTCAGTAATTTACCAGCACATCTGAGGTAAATGTTGATATTCCTGATGAGATCATCTCGTTTTCGTTGTCCTCTCTTCTTCATACTGTCTGTGTGTAAGACTCGGTGATGCTAGCTTCCAGCTATATCGTTAGCTTTACACTCTACACTCATTGCCTGGTGACATCATCACGTGATTGACCTTTAAACCTGTCAAAAGTACAAATTTTTGAGGTATGAAGGGAAAGTAAAGCAGGGTGTGTTAAAAACAGTACCGAAAAGCAGACTTATACTGTACCTGCTTGGTGTGTGTGTGTGTGTGTGTGTGTGTGTGTGTGTGTGTATGTGTGTGTCTATATAGCTATCTCTCCCTGCTCTCAATTTGAAGGTCCAGGGTCTGCCAGAGGCATGGTGTGTAGCACCTCATCCAGCAGCTGCAGGGCACGGTGGAGATGCACCTCCACCCAGCAGGGTGTGTGCGTGATGCTGTGACGCGGGTAATCAGGTCCCCAGCCCTTCACGAAACTCAGACGCAGGATGCACAATCTGCGCAGGTCGTCCACACCGATCCCTGCGGCTGCTGACAGACCTGCGGAACGGAGCATGACTCAGTAACGACTTCTCATTCTCACAAATATTATTTCCTGAACTCTTTACTTTGCATACTTTTTTGTCTACGTTTTCACCATTTTGTTTATCTTGGAACTTAGATTTTGAACACAGTATTAAATAACGATAATAGTTTATGAGGGCGGCACGGTGCCGCGGTGGTTAGCACGTCTGCCTCACAGCAAGAAGGTCCTCAGTTTAAGCACTGGGCACGGCGAGGGCGTTTCACTGTGGAGTTTGCATGTCATCCTTGTGCTAGCGTGGATTTTCTCTGGGTACTCCGGTTTCCTCCCACAGTCCAAAAACATGCACGTCAGGCTAACTGGCTGTTTCAAATCGCCCCTAGGTGTGAGTGTGAATGGCTGTATGTATCTTGGCTCTGTGATGAACTGGCGAGCTGTTCAGGTTGCACCCCGCCTTTACCGGGAGTCGGCTGAGATAGGATTAAGCGGATGAATGAATGAATAATAAATGCTGCTGGGTATTGCTGCAAAAATTAGAAGCAGGTGTAGAAGCAACAGTCAAAGCCTCCAGAGGACCTGATGCTGGTTCTGTGAGATGCTCAGTAACACTTACAGCTCATTTCCTTCTACAACAAACCGTAACCCGGACTGATATTGTTCCAGTGCAGCTCAGTGTTCACAGCAGTCAACAGAATAAATAAACGGAACACAGTCAGTATCTGGTGTGAAGGATCATGCCTGTCAATCAACCTAGTGTCTATATTAGGCCCATGTGAGGTGTAAGTAAGGTGCGTACTGTCCGTTGTCCATCTTGAGTGTTTGTACTCACTGATTGCAGGAGCAATGCCCCCGACGCTCCCTGGACCTGGAATGTTCCCTGCCACGGCGGCTGCCTGAGCCGCTGCCGCTGCCTGAGCCGTGGCCGCCTGCTGCTGCATCTGCCGATGGCACTGACGCAGATCAAACACCTACACGGAGACAAACAACACACCATCACGCAGCCCTGCGAACATCTGCTCCCGTCGTACACAGCAGACGGAACCTCAGGATTCTGTTCAACATCTGCAGTTCTCCGTTCCAGTGATTTTCCTTGTTATACTTTTGAAAATATATTCACAAAAATCAAATTAAAAAAAATATATATTATTATTATTGTTGTTGTTGTTTTTGGCTCCTTTACACCTAACACAGGCTCGGACATATATTAACATATTCATTCCTACAGGTACGCGTGTAATAAACGTTCCTCACCTTGATGTAAGCTCCTGGGTAGATTTTGTGGACTGCGTCCCCCGGCGCTCGTCCTGCCTCTCTATCCAGGTAGTAGCTCTGAACGAAGACAGCGTGATCACTCAGACATCGCATCCACACGTCGCCCTCGCCCCGACATTCCAGCTGCACACCTTTACCTATGTGTAACCTGGCAGAGGACGCACAAACAAGCAGGTGTGAACAATCGGGCGTGGCCTCTTTGACTGTCAGTCTCAATGAAGGAGGCGTGGCATCTATGTCTATCAAGCCAAGTGCAGGAGGTGTGGTCTCTGGGTCGATCGATCCCATGAAAGAGGGCGTGGCCTCTGTGTCCGTCAGTCAAAGGGAAGGGGGTGTGGTCTCTCTGACTGCCAATCCCAGTGAATGAGATTTGGCTTCAGTGTCTGTCAGTCAAAAGACAGGAGGTGTGGCCTTCATGTTTGTCACTCCCAGTGAAGGAGGTGTGGTCTGTTTCTGTCAATCCAAGGACAGGAGGTGTGGCCTTTGTGTTTGTCAGTCCCAGTGAAGGGGGTGTGGCCTCTGTGCCTGTCAATCCAAGGGTGAGAAGTGTGGCGTTTGTGTCTGTCAATCCAAGGGCAGGATGTGTGGTGTTTGTGTTCGTCAGTCCTAATGAAGGAGGTGTGGCCTTTGTGTCTGCCAACACAAGGGCAGGAGGTGTGGCTTCAGTGACAGTCAATTTTAATTAGGGAGGTGTGGCCTCAGTGACTCTCAATTTTAATGAAGAAAGTGTAGTCTGTTTGACTGATTGTTTTAACAAAGGGGGTGTGGTCTCTGTGACTGTCAGTCCCAACGAAGGAGGCGTGGCCTCTGTGTCTGCTATACCCCTCTCAGAGACAGACAGAAGAAAGGTGTGTGTGTGTGTGTGTGTGTGTGTGTGCAGGCTACAGACCTGGCTCTTTCACTGGCCTCAGTACGGTGAACATTACTGAGCTGCCCGAGGCAGAAACGATCTCCTCCAGATGGATCCACATAACCGTCCACCGTCACCACGGGACAACTGGACAACACCTTAAACATTTCACCAACCTGAACATCCATCTCAAAATATGAAATGGAGCACCAGAACTCAGGCCCTGAGAGAGAAAGAGAGAGAGAGAGAGAGGAAGAATACATAAATCTGCTATACTAGAGAAAATATACTGTGTAGGTGTTACGTGTAAAAAGTACCTGGATGGTTGGAGACCGGCGGAGGGAATGATGACGTACTGTGATGCTGAGACCCTGAATATCAACACAACACACACACAAGCCTGTACCGTTATCTGTTAGCACCTCCTGTAGGACCCTGGGATCAATCTGAGCTCTTATTCCTGACCTTTAACCCCTAACCCGATTATCACACCTGATACACAGTTACAAGCTTTTCTACTTAAGATTACTTACAGTAGTGGGGGTGGTGGAGAGGAGGCTGGTGGGCGCGGCTGCTCTGTTGGCGTCCTATAGGAGTGTACGAGGCCGTGCTGCTGCCTGTCCAAGTAGCTGAAACATTTCAGGCAGAACAGAGGCAGTGAGCACAACAGCACAACAGATAACATTACGTTACGGAGGTCATGAAACAGTCTCGGCAGTCGCTCCCACGTGTGGACCAAGCAGCTGTTATTAACCCTGAGCATCAGAACACATCTGGGCCACATCTGTAGCACAAGGCACTGGGAAAAAAAATGCATGATATTTTGATATTCTGACAGCCGGCGTCCGTTTGAAGAGACGGTTTAGAGAAAACTGAAGTGATTCTCTCACACAGTAACGCTTTTCATCTGATTTGCCAGAATTCAGCTCCAGCAATGTATAAGCTTCCCAGAATCCATCTGAAATAAACATTCATTCATCCCCTCGTTGAATCACTTAATCCTACGAGGGTCGCAGGGAGCCCGGAGCCTATATCAGCCGACACTGGGTGAAGGTGAATTTCAATAAAATATATAACTTGAGGGAGCTGAGCCAGAATGCAAAGCTCTCAATTTACCAGTCGATTTACGTTCCTACCCTCACCTATGCTCACGAGCTTTGGGTGGTGACCGAAAGAACGAGATCGCGAATACAAGCGGCTGAAATGAGCTTCCTTCGCCGGGTGGCGGGGCTCTCCCTTAGAGATAGGGTGAGAAGTTCTGTCCTCCGGGTGGAGCTCGGAGTAGAACCGCTGCTCCTTCGCGTTGTGAGGAGCCAAGTGAGGTGGCTCGGGCATCTGATTAGAATGCCTCCCGAACGCCTCCCTGGTGTGGTGTTTCGGGCATGTCCGACCGGG
>JAQMYF010000022.1:41613564-41634994 GCA_030014195.1 Neosilurus mollespiculum | reverse complement strand
TCTGTCTACCCAATATGACTACTGGATTACACAACACAGTAGCTAGACTAATGGAAGCTAACCTGCTAATGACTTACAATAGTCAGCTTGATGTTAGCAAGCTTTCTGCTGCAGTGTTGATGAATAATGGCGTTCCCAGTTGTTTTACATCCAAGCATGCTTTTTTGGCAATTTAAGTTACAAACAGAGGTATTGGGTGACAATTACAAATACTTAAAGCCACATGCACATCAAAGCCAATCATTATTAATCACTGATATTAATCGTTACACATATTATACTAATGATTTTCTTGTGCTGTGCAAATAAAAGAAGCAACAGCTGCCGGTACAGTAACAAGCTGTTCGGCTGCTTCAGAATGAACATGAACCTCAGAGCTGCACATCAGCCGATCCTCTGCATAGTCCACTGTATCTGTGCTTACACACAGGAACAGCTCACGGAATGGTACAGTGTCCCTATTGTGCAGTGCCCGTTATTATGTCGCTGCTTTTCACGGCTTGCTTGGAGATCGAGTGGAAAACGCCCCTGATGATTCAAGCATGGTTTTGCGACGTGCCGTCTCCTTCGCCACGTTATGGTTCAACCTCCGTAAGCGTTCCTGTAACGAGAAGAGGAAATAAGAATGGCGGAATGGTCGACAAGTCATAAGGGAAGCCCAGGATCTGTAAATGATTGTGTTTTTCCTTACAATCTAATACACCAAGGACCCTATGATTCCAGCCCCTAAAAGCATGTAATGAAATAACACAATAGTGATGATGATTTTGTCAGCCACTGATAGTTACATGAACATTCTGCAGATCTGACTGAATCATTTAAATGAACTGACTCGATTGTCGACTCACTGAAAAGACTCCTTCGATACTAATTGTGATAAAAATGCAACTCTCTTTCATAGTTCTCACACTGGGGTCAGGGTCACTTCTCACTGCCAAAAAAAGGGGGGAAGGGGGTTCGGCAGTTGTGGCCTAATGGTTAGAAAAGTGGTGACGGGACAGAAAGGTCGCCGGTTCGGGAATCGTGTGGAAAAATGTGTGGTGTGACCAGCAGCGTCCCCGACTCCAGCTTGACAGCTGAAGTGTCTTTGAGCAAGGCACCTATTTTCCAGCTGCTCTCCAGGCACCACAATGTGGCTGCCCACTGCTCAGCGTGTGTGTGTGTGTGTGTGTGTGTGTGTGTGTGTGTGTGTACGTTCACTTGTGGTTAAATACTGAGAAAAACTTGCCTTGAGGGATCAATACAGTACCTCAAAATCAGACAGTGACATGAGAGTGTTAAAAACAAGATGAAAACATAAAGTTACAGCGTTACAGAAGGAGCTGAGGTGTACATGAACCTGTTGACTGACTTACTTGAGCATTCTGTAGGATGTTATTGACTAAAACCACTCTGCGCCTGGCATTCAGCAGTTTCTTCACATAGGGATCCAAGTCCAGGGCAACTTTCTGGTGCTCATTAATTCTACACAGCTCTGAAACGTCATGGACAAAAATAACTCCAAGATCCTTACAGAAATTGTAATAACACTCAGTATAGTAGAAGTATTAGTTTGTATAAATAAACTAAAATGTCACCAGTTGCCAAGTTGTCAATGTGTTCTCGGAGCTCCACCTGACTCTCTCTGTGTGCAGAATAAACACATTCATGAGGATTTTTTTTGCTTGTTTTTTGAGATTTTGGTCATTTGAAGTCTTTGGTACTCTTAAAAGTTATTAAAAGAGCAAAGAGACAACAAACGAGCAAACAAGAAACATGTAAACAAACCGTCAGAGACCGGATGTAACACTGTATTCACGAATAATTCAAGCTCCTCACTCCAAATCAACCGGAAACCGCGTTTTATTTACCTCACTGCATGCACATGTAGATCAAGCTGCTGTACAGCAGGTTTTAACAAATCCATAAGCCCCTCTGCAATAGCATCTTTACCGGAAGGACTTTCTACAACAGCAAGCGCCGCCATCTTGCCTGAGTCTTGTGACTTGTTCATAAAATCTCGCGAGATTTTGCGAGATAGTAATGAAAATTGCCTTAAAAAAACAACGTCCTGGGCTCGCGAATTACTTAATACATTAGTTGTGTATATTTTGAAATGATGTCTTGTATATTTATCAGAATATATTTAACCTCATTTAATTAATTATTCCAAATATTTTTTGTTGTTGTTTAATGGTTGCCACAAAGTAGCGTGAAAGACTTCTCAACTGTCCAATCATTACTGGACCAACTAGCCAATCACAGTATAAAATTCCACACAGTGGGCGGGGTTTAGCCTCCATTTTCCTGTGTCGCAGCTGTTAGCACCATTTTGTGATGAACAAGAAGAGAGAAGACCGAAAGGGTAGTAGGCTTATAGGCTGTTTAGGTAGCTGCTAATCGTCAGGGTTTTTTTTTTCGAAAACATAAACTGTTAAGGGTCTTGTTTAGTACAAGAAGAGGGGGTTATTATAAAAATACGACTTTTCTGGAAGTTTGTGTGGTCAGCTAGTTATTGTATATTAGCTTAGTCAGTTAGCACGTTAGCCAAGCAGACATAAAACTGCGACATATTGATCTTAAATCCACAGATACTCGAACTGTAAGTAATTAAACCTTCAAATTATGTAATTTCATTATAATCTATTACTAATAATGTACATAGTTGTAAGTTAGTCTTCAAATAACACCAGGTATGAAGCTATCTAGCTTTAGCTAAGAGTTATTTGAGTGAAATGGCTGGCTAAGTCGATTATAAAGCATTTAAATGTTGAAAAAGAAACGGTTACAAGAACGTCTTAATTGTATATAAAGTTCATATGTTGGAAGGTGACGCCCTTTGTGAGCTACACTATGACGTCACTTACCATGGAAGCTCTGGATAATGAATTTGTAGTGTATTGCAAAGTGTCAGAAGTCACTGTTGTACCCTGTAGGCTTGTTAAGGGGGATTTGGGGGGGGGGTTGACGTGCTCCCCAGTGGACATACAGAGAGCAAAATACAATAGCTGTGCATTTATTTTAAAGCCTCCACACTAGACATTTTCCCCTTTATTTAACTTTTATTCTTGTGTATTTCAAACGTCTTCCTACAGGAGCAATCCGGCAAGTGCAAGAAGAAAATGAGCTCCCCCTCTACTCAAAAAGTCGTGCTGAAAAGCACCACCAAGGTGTCGCTGAACGAGCGGTGAGGCTCCACGCATCCTGACAGCACTATCTCAAGGCCAGGGGGAGAAAAAGCCAAACAAAACAAATCATGCAGAGATACTTAAGGCACGGTGCAGGAAGCCATGCTCTGTGGAGGTCAATGAGGGGAGATACCCAAGCAGAGCAGAACAGGCACGGACGCCAGGCTGCTCGCAGTGTGTGCACTGCTCACTCAACATGGCGCCGGTGGCGGACACGTGTACGCTCGAGCTCCCCACAGCAGACGTGACTAAGTGTTATTCTTTGCGTCAGCCATCTTGTGTGAGCAGTGCACACCCTGAGGTGAGAGGGTGTGTGAGATCGTGGTGAGGTAAGCTTCCTGCAGAAGAGCCTCCTCAAACATGGCAGAGATGAGATTAAAAAGAGGTGCCTTTTTTTTTTTTTTTGAATATATAAACATAAACAAAACCCTCTCTCTCACAAACTCTCTCACTTAGGCCACTTCTCATATTCTTGCTCTTGCTTCTTCTCTTTTAACTTGATTTCCATCTTCTGTCACCCTGTTACAAAAGGCGCTTTGCCCATGCCCGGACGTGACCCACTCATCTATCCCTTCCCCCGTTTCCCTCACGAGCCTCTTGTGGCACAAGAGGTCAGAGGTCACGGTCTGGGCAGTAAGTGGCTGAGTTGCCAGACACCCCAATTAAGTCCTGGGCCGCCCTCCGTCTTGGGTCGTTAGATTCAGATGATGCGGAGACAGCGGCCTGTAAGTGGCAGCAACTGAAAATCTGCTTGTTTCACTCTTTCTTCCTGTCTTCTTTCTTTGTCTTCTCTTTTCCTCCAACTTTAAAATTTCACAGGCTTTTTGTTTGGTTAAAATGTTGGGGTGTAACCAGACTTTACAAAGAGAGAGTATAATGAAGAAGAAAAAGACGGAGGTCTGATTACAGGCCTTCGGTGATTTGCTACAGGTTCCCCTGTGGCTGCGTCCATGATGTGTGAAGTGATTTGATTTGGAAACCTCCTTTCCTCGTATCCCCCTCTCCTCTTTCTCTCTCTCTCTCTATTTATCTATCTCTCCCTCTCTTTGCTCTCCGCTCTCGGTTGTGTCCCACAAGTTTCACAAACATGATGAAGAACAAGCAGCCGACCGCCGTTAGCATCCGGGCGACCATGCAGCAGCAGCACATGGCCAGCGCGAGGAACCGCCGTCTCGCCCAGCAGATGGAGAACAGACCGTCAGTGCAGGCAGCACTGCAGCACAAACAGGTAGGGGAGAGAGCGAGCGAGGGAGTGAAAAGAGAGACACCCTGCATTTTCTAGTGAGGAAGTCATTACATTGAATGTAATTCTCTATAAAACATCAGCTTCAGCAGCTGAGTAAATAAACAGTTTATGTACACAGCACCCCCTGCTGGTCCTGCTGTAATACTACACTTTCTCACAATGGTAAAGAATTATTTAAAAAATTACCGGATCCAGAATTTGATCTGAATCATCTCCAAAAATCAATACAGTTTCCTTTGGCTGCACAAAAAAATCCGTTACTAACTTTTTGCATGCAGTCGCCGATGGACAAACAAACCAATGCCGATAAAACATAACCTCATTTGTCGAGATAAAAAATACAGTTTGTATTTTATTTTTCCTATGTCCTGTTTTCCCATCTTTTTGAGTTCCGATTTTTATTGAAATCTGTCCAGATTTAAGTGAGAATGTTATTCATGGCAACCACGATGCTGCTATACGTGCTTGTTAAAATAAACCATTTCTTTTCACCGCTGATGGAATCCGAGTCCGAAAACTTCATTGATCCTGAAAGAAATTGTTTGATCGAAAAGAGCCCTCCCTCATTATTTTTGCATTTGATGTCACCCACCAAATCAATAAAAACCTCGCCGGTGGACGTAATACCAGTAATTGTCCATCAGCTAACAATAGTGAGCAATAGCCAATAGTGTTTGTAGATTATAGTGGCGTTAATTGAGTGATTCGCCATATAACAACGCACTACGTCTTCCTGACTCTGAACACCTGTGCAGCAGGGTCATGCTACGCCCATGTACTGTCTGTACTGTACTGTCATTTCTACCGCAGTGTTTTCTTTCACCTTAAACGCGGCCTTCGTCTGAGTGGTTCGTGAAACAGGTGCACGGAGTCCAACAGCGGCTCATCGTGAAAGCTTGGAATGAAATAATGCTCTTATTCACGTATGTGAATGAATGAGTAAACACAAGCCCAGGATTAGCATGAGTCATGCGCTGAGGAAAGAATTGTTGCTGCTGAGTGTATGTGTCAGACTCGGAACGCTTCATTCCTCCAGTCCTTACAGATGTGCTGAATTATTGGGATCTGGGGTGTTTTCTCTTGTTTTTTTTCTTCTTTCCCCTCCTTATAGTTATCGAGTGATGTTTATACATGTGAACACTCGCAGCGTAGTGACATTGCCTTGTCTCCAGGGTCCTAAAGACTGCCATGTCTAAGTAGTTGTATGTCAATGAGGTTTGTTTTGGTTCGATCACAGTGGAATGTCAGATTTTATTTTGGTGTTTATGTCTAAAGTGCAAAGCTAACAGGAATCCAGACATGCACACCCACGCGAACGTCCCTTAACAGTAATCTATACACAGCGTATAGATTAACGAGTACAGCTGTCGGAGGGACATTCATGACAGGTGAGAATGATGGACTTCCTTTCTCATGATGAGTGTATAATTCTCTCTTTGTGTCGCTTTGGTTCCTCGTCTCGTCTGCGCAGAGTCTGAAGCAGCGGCTTGGGAAGAGCAACATTCAGGCGCGGCTGGGCCGGCCAATTGGCCCGCTGATGCGGGGTGGTGTCGGAGGTCGTGGCTTCGGTTTAGGAGGAATGCGTGGCGCTCCACGTGGCCTCCGAGGACGAGGAAGAGGAGCGATGTCTCTCAGAGGTGTGCAGAATTACCTCTGTTTACAGCTGAATATATATAGTCTGCATTTTAAAGGTACGGTGTGTAAAGTTTAGCAGCATCTGCTGGTGAGGTTCCAGATTGCAGACAACTGAAACCTGTATGGTTCTGGATGACTGGAAAGATAATGGCAACCCCATGTAAATATAAATAGTTCAGAAATCTAACTATTTAAAAAAACTTTAATTTTGAAATACTGAGTTTTTGCTGACAGATCCCCCTAAATATTACACACTGTACCTTTAAAGAGTGAGAAATTGTAGTTTTTCAGTTAAACTGGGGTGTAATATGTGATATAATGGGCAGTTCTTAGACTCAGGAGATCATCAAGAGATTGGAAGCTGCCGCCTTGTTACAGACCTCTTGCTGACTGCTGTAAATATACGGCACATTAAATGGCTAAAGATGTATTTGTGTGTGGGGGGGGTGCGCCAGGTCAGATGAAGGGACGAGGTGGTCCTGGGCGTCTGGGTATTCGCAGGGGAATGCGTCAGCGTGGAGGAGCAATGAGTCGAGGAGCAGCTCTCACTGGCCGAGGAGCGGCACGCGGAGGAGCTCGAGGTGAGCGCTTACACGACAGTTGTGTGTGTGTGTGTGTGTGTGTGTGTGTGTGTGTGTGTGTGTGTGTGTGTGTGTATATATATATATATATATATATATATATATATATATATAATATGAATGCATAAAAGTTCTATTCAGTAAAATCCACTGAGTTACTGCTGTCGCTCTGTGTGGAGGTTTCATGCAAAAAGGCCCCGCAACTGTAGGATACTTGCAACAGTGACTGAACTGCATTAATCAGAAGATAATTAGAGTTATTAGTAATTCGATTTTCTTGCCTTCATTTCTTTGAGTTTTGTGGGCGTGGCTAAGTGTAAATTCACTGTACCTTGGAATTAACTGGTGATTGATTGGAAGCCCAAGATGTTCTCTTTCTTTCAGGTCGTGGAGGTCTGCGTGGTCGTGGCGGTTTCCTCGGCAGAGGCCGCGGTCGTGGTAGAGGCAGGGGAACAGGGCGTCCCGCTGTCACCAGGGAACAGCTGGACAATCAGCTGGATGCCTACATGTCAAAAACCAAGGGACATTTGGATGCAGAGCTGGATGCGTACATGGCCCAAGCTGACCCGGAGAGCATGGAGTGATCCACAAGCGTACACGCTGATGTATTGTCAATTAGGCGTATAGTTACAGGCGTTTTCTTCCTGAATGTCCAATTTATTCAAAATTGCTATTTACACTGAACTTTCTAAAAAGTGATGAAAATATAACGAGAGCTGGATGTACCGTCAGATGTTGAGCTTATTTACTGATTCGAGTGAAAAAGGACCTTTTTATACAGTATAGATAGGCTCGTTTAGTGTTCTTGCAATGCCAGTAGAAAGAAATGCTGGGTGAAGGAAAGTGGACATGAAGATGACGGTCCACCCTGTAACCTCTAACACCCTGTACTGTAACTTGGAGCTTTGCCCCTGACGTGGACCCTCAGAAAAAAAGACTTTCTGCTGTTTTATTGAGCTGGACTTTGGGGAATTATTATTATTTGTTCTTGGTTTGTGTTCAAACCTAATCCAATTTGTTCACACATTTCCTGTATACACTGTGCTATAAACTCGATGCCCCTATCTTAGGACATTTTATTGTAATTTTAATGATCATGTTGTACCTATGAACCAAATCATGTGAACACTGCAGTAGTTTGTGTTTAAAAAAAAAAAATAAAATACCCTGGTCTATTGTAATT
Organism: Neosilurus mollespiculum; assembly: GCA_030014195.1. Classification (NCBI taxonomy): domain Eukaryota; kingdom Metazoa; phylum Chordata; class Actinopteri; order Siluriformes; family Plotosidae; genus Neosilurus; species Neosilurus mollespiculum. The sequence goes on along the minus strand of JAQMYF010000022.1, from coordinate 41,627,182 downwards.
CAACAATCATTTTTATTTTGTCTTTTAATAAATATTGGCCTCAGTGGACAACAAACTTTTTGATCTTAAATGTCAAGTCGTTGAAGTTACCCATTTTTTAAAAGGGGTGTTACAAATGAACTCGAAGTACCTTCTGATGTATTTAGTGTAAGCGCATTAAAGATTTCAGCTTTTGTGTATCTTGTGGTGTCTTGGTTGATGTGTCTGAACATTCTGGCTGTAGTTTGGTAATTTTTACAGGGTTCGGTTTGTTTCCAGTTGTGATGTACCGATCTTTAGATATCATTAAACCCTGTTTCTCACGGAGCGGTGAACGCTGATGAACGTAGCGAGTTTTGGATTTGCTAACGTCTGACGAATGGTTCGCTTCTGTCAATCAGTGACAATGATCAACATTTGTGCAAATTACCAACGGTTTGCCACTGTTTTGGACATTTGGGACCTTTTGCCAACTCCTGGAACAACTCCAGGTAAATCTTAGAATTGAACCCCCCAACCTGATAGAAAAAAGATGAGCAAACCCTCCCCAGATCTAGCAGATGGCCTTCCAGAATATGGAAATGGATTTCTGTCAGGTAGAAGCTCAATGCGCTGCTGCCCTCGAGGAGGAATTGCTTTGTCGCTGCAAGGAAAGAAGAGGATGAAAAAAGTGATTGATGGGCTCAACCCTGTAAAAACGAAGAGCGACGCTCATCAGCGTCGTGTTCACTACTTGGCCAACCAAAAAGAACTTTAGTGACATGTGTTGCAACTGTTTTGCAAATGTTTGGCAGGGATCCACAAAGAAAGTTTGCTGTAAAAAAAAAAAAAGTTGTTTGCTACAAGAAAAACTGTGATCCTAAAAACCTTTAGTAACCTTTTACGAACTGATGAAACCCAAACTTCGCTACGTTCATCAGCATTCGCCCCTCCATGAGATACTAGCTTTAAGTTACAAAAACCCTACCAAAGAAAATACTAGCTGTACCCTGAGAAGGTTTAGTTGTGTTTAATTTGTATTTTTAATAACACTTTATTTTTAGTGTTGTCTTACAGGCTTTTTTAGTACAAAATAAACAAACAGGGCCTCTTAGCACTGTTGCTAGGCAACTGAGAAATATGGACTCCACCAATGGATGCTAATTAGCGTCTCAGATTGAGGCCAAATGTAGCAAAACAAACGCAGAGACGGGACAAACTGAAATAACATATTTTACAGGATATATTTTCCTCAGATATACTGGTGAACTACAAAGAAAAGACTTGAAGTACTCTGTAATTCACTGCTAAGGGCTAGCTAGCTGCTAGCCGCCATATTGATTACGTCAGTGTTGCGTCACAAATGCGCTTTAATAAAAATAAATTTGACTTCCGTAATGAATGAATATTGTATAAAAATAAACATGTGCATTAAAAAAAAAAAATATTTCATACATGTAATGTTTTTACAGAATTATTGCCGTAAAACCGTTGTAGCTAGCAAGTCGTATATGTTCACCCGGAAATGACGTAAGGTTTCCATAACAACAAGACACAGCTCCTCTCCAGAAGGAAGGCACCACACAGAGCTCAGAGGTTAGATGGATGTAGGAGGTTATATGATTATCCTAACGCTGTTTTCTTTTCTTAACATGAACTGTTGATATTTTGTGTAAATATTTCGAGCTCCTGCTCGGTTTATTCTCTGCTGGATCTCATTTCTCCTCAGATTTAACACAGCAATGCAGGAAGCCATTCGAGTTACTGGTGAGTTTCCTGGGTGATATGATAAATCTGATATCATTATTCAAATATTTAAATAATAATCTGCAAAACCACAACGTTTCTTATAAAAATCAAAACAAAACAGGATTCCTTACAAGCCTGTCATTGTCCTAATAATTGTTAATTGGTTGTAACTTTAAAGAGGAAATATTAAGTGTGATATACATCAATGAGGCTGTAGTAGAAAATAAAGTCTACAGATTGAGAGTTTTATTACATAATGGCTATATTAAACAAAATGTGTATTTAAAAAATAAAAATAGTATACGGACATGCTGGAATAGCATCCAGTCCTGAGGACCGAGCTGTTCTGCTTTATTACACCATGCTTTTTTCCTAGGTGGCCTGTTTTTAGCCACGTTTTTAGGCGTAGTGGTAGCACGTCTGCCTCACAGCGAGAAGGTCCTGGGTTCAAGTCCCGGGCTGTTTCAAATTGCCCCTAGGTGTGAGAGTGAGCGCAATTGGTGGTGTGTGCGTTGGCTTTAGGATGGTCTGGCAAGCTGTGTTGGCTGAGATAGGCTCCAGCCTCCCTAAGCAGTTCAGCAAATGAATGAGTGATGAGAGTGTGTAATGTTATTAATTTTACATTACCTAATCTAATAATTATATCCAGAACGGCAACCATTCCCTGATATAACTAACAGAACAGTTTAATAACCATAAATTACAGCGAGTCAGAATTTAAACTAGAGGTAGTGTGTAAAGCTCTGCAGGTGGGATGTGCCAGGGTGGTAGCATTACAGAGTGTTTAGAATCACAGCGTGTTTAGCATCACAGGGGGTGTAGGTGAATCAGTAGGTGATGATGTGACAGTGGGTGGGGTGATGTGACAAAGAGAAAGAAGGGACACAGATTCCGGCCTACATCAGAGCATCACTTAGTGGTCTGTCCCATATATCTATATGGGACATCCTGCAATACCCAAAATATCGAAAGTATAAGGCGGTGTACTTAATGCCTGATTATTTCACATCATGAAGCTTTGTTACACTAACTGGATATGATGATGAAGCCGTGCCCTTCCAGCTCACTGCTCTCATTAGAAGTTGGCCGCCGTTGTGATTGGATGCCTCGGGTGTTTCCCTTACAGAAGCGTGAGTCCTCACACTGCCTGTGTACCCCCACTGTCCAAAATAATCAGCATCATTTTAATGACGTGCGGCACCGGGAGTCATCAGAGTTCGCCCATTCCAGCCACCAAGGTCAGTTTAACGTGACTAGATTCTACAAGACAAATAAATATAATGATGCACAAAACATCCATAGATTTGTATCTAATGCAGCAGGACACGTCAGATGAGATGAGGGAAATGGGCGGCAGTTTTGTCTCCCTGTCACCGAATCATGGGTGAATTTATCAGTGAGAAACTTTTGCTGACACGCTCTTTAAAAGGTTTTAATCAGACTGCGGGGAAGGAAACGATAGGCTTTGCTTTGTTCTTCCCATATCAGTTTCATTTGTTGCAGTTACAAGGAGAACACGGGGGTTTGGTTTCCAGGAAAATGGGACACAAAGGGCAGAAGGAGAGACACAATTCGAGGCCATGGCTCTTTAAATGCTGAAGACTCATCATTCATTCATTTTCATTCATTTTCTAAGCCGCTTAATCCTAATTAGGGTCATGGGGAGCCTGGCGGCCATCCTAGCCGACTCTGGGCGAAGGCAGGGTAGGTACATCATGGACAGCTGGGGCCAACACTCACACAAGCATTCACACTCACTCACACCTAGGGGCAGCCAATTTGCCTAATGTGCATGTTTGTGGACTGTGGGAGGAAACCGGAGCACCCGGAGGAAACCCCAACCAAGCACGGGGAGAACATGCGAACTCCGCACAGAAATGCCCGAGCCCGGGAATTGAACCCAGGACCTTCTCGCTCTGAGGCGAGCGTTAAACGTCAATTTAATCTATAAATTTGTGCATGTTTTTGTTTTTTTATTCGGTCATTTGGAATGACACCACAAATGCCGCGCCTCTTTTACTGGGACACACCTTTTATGACTGGGACTGACATCATAGAAGCCATGCCACTTTTTCTGGGCCACACTTTTATCACTGGAACCGACCCCTCAGTGACCACACCTCCTTTGAATACTATGACACCATAGAAGCCACACCTACTTTACTAAGCTGGCATTTCCATTTCTCTTTAGAACATCTCCACTGGGCTGAGAAGGACACGGCTAAGAAGTGTGTGCTGAGCATCATGGAGAAGCCTGTGAGCCCAAGCCAGGTGTACGTGGAGCAGTGGTCTTCCAGCGTCCTAAAGAACCCGTTCTCCAGCAGCTCAGTCTTCCCCCAGAAGGAGGACAAGAAAGAAGGGAAGAGGCTGAAGTGCTCTCCTTACAAACAGTTAAAAAGGGCACAGTGCATCGTGTCAGCATCTACCTACCAAGACGTGAGACCTTACATGCTGATCGGCTCAGGAAATCAGGGCTATGGAGACATTGGCCAATCACAGCTCTTGAAGTGTTCTTGGCCAGGGGATAATATAGCCATCCTTGGCAGTCCTGTCGGTCTGTCTCCTCGTCCCGTTAGCCTGCAGAATAGAGCTTTTCAACCTCTAGTCAGACTCCCGCAGCTGGTTAAAGACAGCAAAGATGGAGAGAACTCCATGAGGAAACAGGGCATCCTCATAGCCATTAAACCGTCCAATGTGGAGAGCGAGAAGGTCAAGTTCTTCAAGTCCGACTTCCTGTATAACCCACAGTTTGAGTACACCAACCCAGCTTCGGCACAGGTTCTGGAAAAATACAGCAAATCCTCTGACCGCTTCCTCATACAGGTACCACCGTGTCTCTCTCTGATGCTAGGAGACGCACAGTACACACGTCTCACACTTGTACTAAACACGACCGAATGCAGCCTGAGTTAATGAGGTCAGAGATACAGTAGGCTAAACAATGCAGTGTCCTTGTTCCTCTCTCCCTTTAGTCCCTCGTCTCTTTTTATGGCAGACAGCATGAGATTTGTGTCAGTGTTCAACAGACCGCACTCATCTTGGTGCCCTTGTAGACCTGAGAGTGTTGCTTTTCTGCCAGATCCCTTCCTTCACCCCTCTCTGATGAAGATACTGTCATTCTCCCAGGCGGTGCGTATCATGGAGCTGGCTCTGCACAAGTACGGAAATTACGAGACGTTCGAACAGGTCACTGGAGGAAGCCTGCTGGCCAAGAGCCAAATTTCGGCCCACGTCAAGAAGTACATGGAGAAGGAAGGCTGCGTGGGAGAGGTAAGAGACACAGTGAGGCTGAAGATACGAACATCAGAGAACTGATTGTTAGAAAAGATGAGGTTAGATTATCGTGTAGTGTTTTACAGTACGGGCGGCGCAGTGGCGCGGTGGTCAGCACGTCCACCTCACAGCAGGATGGTCCCGGGTTCGACTTGCGGGCTCCTGAGTTTCTGTGTGGAGTTTGCATGTTGCTTGAGTGGGTTTCCTCCGTGTACTCCGGTTTCCTCCCACAGTCCAGAAACATGCACGATAGGCTGCATAATTAATTGGCTGCTCCAAATCGCCCCCTGGTATGAGTGTGTGAATGATTGTGCGTGTGTTGGTCCTGCGATGGCCTGGCAAGCTGTTCAGGGTGTACCCTGCCTTCGCACAGAGTCGGCTGAGATGGGCGCCAGCCCCCCAGCGACCCTAATTTGGATTAAGCAGCTTAGAAAATGACCGAATGAATTGAAGTACACTTTATCAAAGCATGGGACAATATATATATATATATATGTGTGTGTGTGTGTGTGTGTGTGTGTGTGTGTGTGTGTGTGTGTGTGTGTGTGTAGATAGTGGTACACCTGACCAGCGACCTGCTCTCCAGAGCCTGCATGAGTCTGGTGAACCGCAGACCAACTCTCACTATCAACATCTCCACGGCCAGGGAGCAGTGGCTCGAGGGCATGCTCAGACACGAGATCGGTGTGTGTGAACCACGTTCTACAGATCCATTACCCTGCAACTCTGCGCGTGATTATTGTGCTTTGACGTACAAGATTGAATGGATGCTTTCCCCTCTCCTTCTTTCACTCAGGCACTCACTATTTCCGTAGCATCAATAACAGCCAGCAGCCGTGGAACAGCGGAACCGTACGAAAGAAACTCGGCCTGAAGCCGGTCAACCCCACCGAGGAGGGTCTGGCCAGCATCCACAGTGTGCTGTTCCGCAGAGACCCCAGGCTGTGGCGTGCTGCACTGCTCTACTACACCGTCCACCAGGCGGCGCACATGTCCTTCGCTCAGCTCTTCAACGAGCTTGCGCGCTTCGTCCACGACCCCGGCACACGTTGGGACTACTGCGTACGGGCGAAACGCGGCCAGACTGACACCTCACAGCCTGGTAGCACACTCCACCTTACTGCTCTACGGCATTTACCAAAACATAATGCAGTGAATTAAGGCAATGAATCTGGAACTATGTGTTTTTTTAATGTCCATCTTCTCAGGCTGTTTTAATAAGGACCAGGTTTATCTGGACGGCATCCTGAAGATCCTCAGACACAGAGAGAAGATCAACTTCCAGCTCCTAACAGCGCTTGGAAAGGTCAGAAGAACCGAAATTCTGTTTGACTGCAACTGCATTTCCTTTTAATCCTCTTTGTACCATTTAATTACAGTTCATTGATTTACTTTTTGAGTTAAAAAAAAGGTACTTTTAGACCGACTTATCCAGGATGTAGAGTGTACAGTGTTCACTACATGTCAACGTCATACATGAAGCTAATCAAATATCTTAAAATTTATTTCACCTAATTCTTCGGCCTCATCTAGACGGAATGACTGGGGGATGGACAGATCTCAGCTTTGTACTTGATTAGACTCGTGCAGTATTTGAGTGCTGGTCTTTAGTGTTACGTGAAACAAGCTGGTTCCTGGAAAGTGTCGAATTTTTCACCAGAAAAACATCAACAAGAAACAAACTGCACTCCTGTGTCTGTCTTCATCCCAGTGACATACAGTTCAAATTAGGGAGAAATTGGAGAACATAACATTTTTCACCCAGAAAAACATCAAGGCTAATTAACCCCTTATAGGTTTTTTGGGAGAAAAATGTGATGCTCTCTAATCTTGCTTAAATTCACAGGGCATGCTGGGTAGGTAAAGAATAACAGATGCTGTGAATTTGGATATTGTATCATGCTTTAAGTTTAAGTGCTCAGTTCGGGTAAGGCCTGAACTGTAAAATTTAAATAGTTACAAAAAGCAGATACTGTTTATTACCTAAACTATCAGAGAATTTCAGAAATTCTACAAAATGACTCATTGTTTGTTGAATTCTGGTATTTGATTAGTTACATTATTATACATTATATAGTATAATTACATTACGTGAAACAAGCTGGTTCCTTTCCTCCGGTTAAAGCAGCTATAAACATGTTCTCTTTCTCCCTTTTTTGACATTAATTAAACAAACAAAATGAATGAATATAGTTTATAAAGTGGGCGTATCTCACTCAGTTTCCTTCAGGATCAAAAAAGAATTGTAATTCTGATTCTGATTCTGGACTGGTCTATTGGAGATGGTCACATGTCAGTTTTGATGCAGGATTCCAAGAAATAAGCCACACTCGTGTGTTTGTCTTCGTCCCAGGATCATACAGGAAAAATGTGGGGGAAATTAGAGAAGGTCAAATGTTTCACCCAGAAAAACATCAAGGCTGATTAGATTTTTACAGTAGAATTTGTCACAAGCAAACCTGCACTACCTAAAATGTCAGAGAATTTCGCCAGATGTTGCTGAAAAGTTTTACCAAAAAAAACCCCAAAACAATAAATAATTTCAAATTTTAACAACAGGATTTGTCAGAAGAAGGAAGCTCAAGCTCACTTGATGCTTTTATGGTCAAAATATGTAAATATTAGGAATAAAATCTGCTTGTCTCTGTTTCTACACAGCACATTCATAACCTCTGAGTTCGGTTTAAAGAGAAGCTGTTAGTTACACACCTCACTGACAGTTCAAATTCTGTATGTCAGTATTGTGTAATTTTTAATACAGCAGCACATTCATCTTCACGTTCTGATCATTTAAGTTAGTTTCATTAATAATAATAATAATAAATCTATGACTTGTTGGTGCAGGTGTCCTATGAAGATGTGGATCGCCTGAAGGGCCTGGCTGTGTTGGAGAACATCCGAATCCCACACTTCCTGCAGGACCAGACGATTTACGCCCAGCAACTCCAAAAGATCATGGCAGTCAACCGTCTGACCGATGAAGAGCTCCATGCGCTCATCTGAGCACGCTCGGAGATCCCTGTGACCTCTGATTCACTGACACACCGGCCTGGCCTGATCATTCTGTGTGCTAACGTGACCAACCCTGAATCTTTGAACCAGCCTAGGACTGATGCTCATTAAACCCAAGTGTCCTTTTTAATCCATTCAATGTATATTTTATATATCTTTTTTTTACTAATATTAGTTTCTTAAGGTAGTTGTCATTCATTACTGTTTACGGAAACAGGCAGGAACCCGAAGGCAACCACACACAACCTCAGTGATGCCTGCCAGCTGGAATCGTTAAGAGCAGGGGCTTTTTAAACTTGTGAGCAAAAATATTTACCTGCACGATTGCCACTCTGCCCATGCCAGTTTGGGGGTGTGTTGAAAATTCTAGGATTCCATTTGAATTGTTATGCTGTCGAGTACATGTTCGAGTTGGACCTTGCTGTAATCTCTGTACTTTTTTAAAGGTTATAGAATACTGGTATAACTACAGGTCCTATCTAATCAGCGTATAGTCCGGCGTGGCCCGGTAGACTTTAGGTCAGTGTGGAGAGCTGTGTAGGTGTGTGTGTAAAGAGCCCATATGTTTATATTCTAGCTTAGCTACTAGGTTAAACTGTATGATTAAAGTCACGATGCTACCACCACCATGCTTCAGTGTGGTGAATGAACTGTACATCGTATCTCCGTTCTTCAGTCTCTGAAAGTTTATGCTTCCAAGGGAAGTAGAGTTCTGCAATCAGGTGCTTCAGCATTCTGTGCCAAATTCGTAGTCAGGTGCCTCGATAATATAGATGCTAAGCTAAAAACGAGTTAATGACTGAAGCCACAGGTACAGTCCGGCAGCACAGTGGAAGGATCCAGTAATGATGATGAAAATAAGATTTCTTTATATTGTGATGCAGGAAGTGAAAAGCCGGATAAAGATGCAGACAGAGATTCTGTCTTTTTGCGATCACCATGGCAGACTAAACACTCGGAGCATGAATATCGGAGCCTTTTCAGTTTTATTCTGTGGATTGGGATCGACTGACAGTTTCAGGTGAACCGTCTGGAGTTTTAATCAGAAGTTTAATCATTTAATAATGCGCCACAACTGACAATTTATTTATTTGCCGCATTACTAAACCACACTAATTCAAAGAACAGACGCAAAAAGTGGATTCTCGGTCTGCGTCTTTAGCCGGCTTTTCACGTCCTGCGTGTACGAAGAAAAGGCTCCGGATGACTGAAATCATGCTGTGACTTGACTTATAGCTAACTATTGTATCTCAGTGGGCTCTACTGTACTGGGAAGCGTGAATGTGAATCAAACTTAGCACCTGTACACTGTACCGGAACACCCGCTAATTTGTTTTAGATTTACTCTTCAATTCCAACCCGAGCGTTTGAGATCCACCCTGTAGTCCAGCCATACTGTACAGACACGCGTGATATTAAATATGATGATTCGTAATCTGGCATGTTTTCAGATTTATGGTGTGGTATTTTGAGTGACAACACCCCCCCCAAATAAAAAAAAAAATCCTCCACAGGATCCTTGTCCTATTATTACAGCAGTTTAAAAGAAATTTCTCACACATGTGGGGCTCTGATGTCCATGGATATGTCAAATCCTATTAAATTTACCCAACTACTTCTCTTTCTTCCAGTTTCTTCCAGTTTTCTGGATAAACTGGGATGATGACCTGGTCTTAGCATTGATTATTCACTGATGGTGATGATGCTGTAGTAAAAGAATAGGGCTTGACCTGAGAGGGCATGTATTCCTCATCGGATTTTTTAGAATTGGGGTGTTTCTTTTAAATGCAAATCTATATTTTGTAAAGCACCCCTTTTTTAAACTAATTAATCTCATTTTATCATTTTACACACAGTATCTATAACCAAAAACCCTCAGAAATATATTTGTACCCTCCTAGGGTTTTAGGATTACAGTGCTCTATTGGGTAAGCTAGCTAGCTAAATGTGCGCTCACAGGATACCGACGGTGATCCCGATTTGCCCCGATCATATTGTGATGTTACAACTGAGAACATTTGTACTCATCAAAGAATTTCAGGGAAAACTTTGGGGAACAGTATTTGGGGTAAATATTTGGGGAGGGAACAATTTGGTGTTTTTTTTGTGTTTGGCGTACATCAGGGGAAACAGGAAAAAAACATCGGTACAAACATCAGACTGACACCAACATAGTTCGTAATAACATGGGATGAAACGTCGGAATCACTTCAAGTAACAATTAGAGAACATCAGTACATGTCAGAACAAAATCATCTGAAACATGGGACTAACCTCGGAGTAACATCGGCTCAAATCGGGATCATGGTCGGTATCGTCTGAGCACACTTTAAGTACCGCTAACAAGCTGCTTACCTGGGATTAAAGTGAGTTTCGAAACCTGGCAGTACGTTATTGTAAAAGATGTCAGGGCTTTTCGACTCCAAAGAATATAATGAGGGTTAATGAAAATAAATAAGAAGGCTTTTATCCCCCTGGGGTATTTTGCTTGCTGGTGTTAGCATTGATTAGCTTTAGAAACGTCACACATTATTTTAGCTGAGTCATAATTTAATATTCAGTGTTTCAGAATCGCTGTAGTGCATTCTTGTTGCTGCTTTTGGAGTTCATGGTCATTTCAGATCTCAGTCCGTTGAAGGCACCTGAGACCGAGCTCACGTTCACCGCAGTCCTTCCCCCAGAAGATGGTGCTGTTAAACACTACACTACATGAGCTAGGCTGTACAGTACAGGAGCCTGGACCCGAAACAGACCAAGTGGAGCTTTATAGATAAAATAGCCCAACATTCTGAACTGGATACATCTGACTCATGATGAAAGTGGTTATTCCGTTGCTATTCACCCCTGTTTGCGTGAAACCCCTGAAACAGAAGCTGAATTACAGGGTCATCTGATTTTAATATAAAAGCCTTAATGTTTGTGAGAAAACACACCGAAACACCTGGGGGGAACTAACAGGTCCAGGAGTCCAACCTTCCATATCCATTAATTCATTTTCTGAAGCGCTTAATCCTTATTAGGGTCGCGGGGAGGCTGGCGCCCATCTCAGCCGACTCTGGGCGAGGGGAGAGTACACCCCGGACAGATCGCCAGACCATCGCAGGGCAGAAACACGCTGACGGCTATGCAGTCTACTCTTGACGAAAATCAGCAATGGTTCTTTTACAGGCCGGCATTTGATAACCCAGTTAGCTGCTCTGGGGGAACAGCAGTGACATCCCTCAGATAGTGGGGCTTGAATCCCTGACCTTGGGATCAGTAATCCAGCACCCTACCACCAGGCCACCACTGCCCCGAAAAAAATAGCCAGGAATTGAACTACAGCCAAGGATTAAATATATGATTTGGAAAAGAATCCTAAGTTTGATGTTGCTGAAGGAGCCCGTTTACTGAAAGCATGGAGAGTGGAATGAGTCTGTGAGGAAGGGATCAAGCAGCAAGCAGCCAAGGATGAAGCTCAAGATGATGCTACCACCACCAGGCTTCATTCAGATGGACATGTGTGCAGTTTCACATTCGGTCTGGGCGTGGGGTTGGGTGTGTGTGTGTTATCACTCACTCAGTCACTCTATGGTGAACCGCTTAATCCTATCAGGATCACGAGGAGGCTGGAGCCTATCTTAGCCGACACTGGGTGAAGGCGGGGTACACCCTGAACAGCTCACCAGACCAGACTACTGTTTCTTTCCACGCACAGGTTTTTCACTTCATCAGCAGTGAGCTGAAAATATTTTGTATGTTATAAGCGTGACCTGAAGAATTTTGTATTTTTTTTTTTTTTTACTCAGCAGCGTCTTTCACGTCCCAACTCGGACTTTACTGTCTGACCTTTAAAAATGTCCTTCCCTGCTGGCTGTTTTTGTGCAGAATGTTTACTCGATCGTTTGCAGTTGGATGTTTTCAATGTAAAAAAAAATTAATGTGAGCACTATTTAATAGAAATTGTGAAAGCGCGATGACGTCGTTCGTTGACCATCACTGAAGTTTAACTCGTTTCTTTAGTTGTAAATGTTACAGAGTGCTCATTGAGAGCTACTTACAGCATGAGGTTGCAGTGATGCGTTACGTATTAATGTTCTGGAATGAGGAACTGTTGCACAGAGCATTTACATCGCCGTCTTTCAATCGATGGTCTCTCTCTCTCTCCCTCTCTCTCTCTTTCTCTCTCACACACTCACACTAACACAAAAGCAATGTCGAGTTATAGTTTCTTAAACAAACGTTCTCACTGGTTCTCACTTGGCCTCTGTGTTTGTCTTACTAAAGTAGGCGTGGCCTCTGTGTCTGTCTGTCTTAATGAAGAAGGGCGTGGTCTCTGTGCCTGTCTTTGTAAAGTAGACATGGCCTCTGGGGTCTGTCTCTCTTAATGAAGGAGGAGTGGTCTCTGTGCCTGTCATTCTAAAGTAGGAGTGGCCTCTGAATACCATAATTAAGAAGGTGTGGTCTCTGTACCTGTCTTTGTAAAGTAGGTGTGACCTTTCTGTGTCTATGTTAATGAAAGAGGCGTGGTCTCTGTCTGTCTTAATCAAAGAGTCATAGCTCATGTGTCTGTGTTACTAATTTGGGAGTGGCCTCTGTGTCTGTCAGTCTTAATGAGGGAGGCGTGGCCTCTGTACATCATATCACATCTCTTTCTATGTATAACACAGATACAATATTATGTTGTGTAGTTAAAGTCTCCGTATTGCTTTATTCCAAGAACTCCATTAAAAAGTTTTAAGCACATTTGTAATTTTAAAAATTTAATCCAGACATATCTTTCATTTCCTTAAATATCTGATTATTTCTCTACATTTAAAATTATTTCTACTGTACAACAGCTGGGAAAGATGCAGTCTCAGTCCATCTCAGTCTCTCTATAGTGATGTCATACCACTCAAACTGGGACACAGCCTGAGGTTAAAGGTCACCGTTCGTGTTTGGGTATGATGTCATTCCTCTCCACCACCGCCACGCTGCTTCCGTTCTGCAGCGGTTCCTTCATCATCTTCTTGTTTGTGCAATCTGTGTAGAACTCGGCCACGATCGGGCAATGCTCCGAGGCCACTCCACCCCACGACCAGTTATCAGGGATCCAGGGGTTGGTCAGGCCCGCCCTCACAACAGAGCAATGACCTACACATTTGTTAGAATGAACTCTAATAAGACATCATCTTACACACTCGAGCACACACACCCGCGCACACAAACACACACACAAACACACACACACACACACACACCTGTGAAAAGCTTTTTGATGCTCCGGCTGGCCCAGATGTTGTCCAGGCAGCTGGATCCCTGCGGCGCTTTGGTGCTAATGTTGGTGTTGATGGAGGAAGGCACGAGGGCGCTCAGCTTCTCCTTCTTTAGAAGCTCAAACTGAGAGCTGTCTGGTGGAAGACCAAAGCCCCCGACGACCAGCACGTTCTTCACCCCTACAGACAGAACCCACACTCTGAACACAGGCTGCTGACAGAGCCGAGAGCACAACCGCATACTCATACGCACTGTGAGTAGCATTGGGATAGATAACAGCCAATCAGCAATGTGATGCAGTTATATATTACAATGCTGATTGGCTGATATGTATCACAGTGCTGATTAGCTGTTATCTATCTCAATGCGGATTGGCTGTTATCCAACA
>JAQMYF010000022.1:41589544-41602568 GCA_030014195.1 Neosilurus mollespiculum | reverse complement strand
GAGAGAAAGAGGGGAGGGAGAGAGAGAGGGGGAAGAAACAGAGAAAGACAGAGAGAGAGAGAAAGAGAGAGGGGAGTAGAGAGAGAGAGAGAGAGAGAGAGAGAGACAGAGAGATAGAGAGAAAAAGAGAAAGAGAGAGAGCTTATTTACAGCTCTGCAGTGACAGTACACTTTATTTCATCTTCCCTGCTCTTAGTGACAAATAATCTAATAGTCAATTACACACACACACACACACACACACACACACACGACCCAGCAAGTAAACAGAGCAGCACAAAGTCAATATTTATGATGATAATGAAGATCCGTTTGTTATCGATGCTGTTGTGTAGACGAGAGCTCAGCACTCTTACAGGGAGCAAAGTGCAGATCACCGACACGGACATCAGCGTCCGCTTTCACATCCACACGCCGCCAGGCTAATCTTCCTCAAAAAGAAACACAGCAGCTGACTTCACAAAAACAAGTCCTACAGTCAGCGTGACCTGAAGTAGACCTTCTCCAAACCAAGACGCAATACGTCACGTCAGAGTGTTTATCACGTGCGAAATTCTGACCACAGCGGCTTCCGCGTTTAAAAAAAACATCTCCGGGGATTTAACTGCATATCAAACATTCCTTATTACTTTTCACCTTGTTAATGTTCTGTCACTCAACCGTTCACACTCACACTCACACCTAGCGGCAATTTGGAGCAGCCAATTAGCCTAATGTGCAGGTCTTTTGACTATGGGAAGAAACCAGAATACCTGGAGGAAACCCACCCAAGCACAAGGAGATCATGCAAACTCCGCACAGAAACGCCCTCGCCGAGCCTGGGGCTCAAACCCAGAACCTTCTTACAGTGAGGTGAACGTGCACGATGTTATGTGTTAAGAGTATTTTAACGGACATGTACACATATAAGTAATAAGAGCCTGAAGACTAACAGCAGCATGAACCTCTGGACTCACTACGGTATCGCAGGGATGGCGAACTGAAAACGACATGCAGCGGAAGTGAAAATTTCTCACGCAGGCTTCCTTCTTTCTCGTTTAGATTTATTCATGAGCTTTAAAAGAAATCCACGATCGTAATTTTTCCAGCGACTGCAGTCACATGCAGGTCATGCCGCCGCCGCCGCACGAGTTCGCCTCGATAGCACGGACAGGACAGAGGTCTGGTGAAGCGGTTGTTGTTTTGGAAGGGAGCTGCTGCGTCACGCTGAACTCTGCACTATCTGCAGCGGTGTGTCTATCAGGAGAGACTCTGCTACGGTCTGACTGAACAGCTGGACCTTGTTACACCTCCAGCTGTAAGAGAAGGGATTCGATCTGTGAGGAATGAGGTAGAACTCAGAGCTTAAACAGATCCATCAGCCATACTCCTCTGCCAGGCTTCATACTCCTTCATATTATCTTTAAAGTGACTGATGGGGAGGATTTCATGGAATTATGACAGGAATAGTTTCACTCGAATTCAGCAAAAACGAGCCCTGAAGCACTCAGCATGCAAAAGCGACCGGCAGTTTCAGAATTAAAGGGTACCTGTGGCGAATTTGTATTACCAGCTCTTTAAAACGATCAGGTATGACATCAGCGGTTCCGTCAGGCAACGTTAGTCCTTGCCCCTTGTCCAGTACGCGCGAGTGCTAAAAAATTCTATGACTACTGTGCAGCGACATGTTGCCTTCTTCATTGGCTGAACTCGTCGTTTTGCAGCAGACACCAGTTTAAGATAACACATTCTCGGCCAGTGCTGAGCTGTATGTCGCCAGGAAAACGGCGGAGTGCAAAGCATACGGCTGCACAAATAACAAGCGCGGAAAACATAACATAACATCGCCAGAGGCCGTACTCTGAAAACGTTTCCTTTCGGACGCAATTCTGTAGCCTACGAAGACCACTTCAAGCCGACCTGCTATTTTTTGCGACCTTCAGACAGAATTACTAGTCTGCATTGGTTCAGCTCCCTGCTAGTAATCCATGGGATTATACACTATTATAGTGTTTTTTTGGTTAAAATTACGCTCTTTTTGGCTTAAAAGTATTACATTACACACAAATTAGGCTGTAAGGATGACCAACTTTTTAATAAAAAAAATTATCACAATTCGTCATAATTTTTTAAAATTATAAAACGTAAGGAAATCAGAAAATTACAATTTCAGTGATGTAATAAAGACGCTGGAAAATGACCTTGCACCTGGAAAGTGCGACCACCAGGCTGACCAGCCCGGCCAGACTGGTTTAACTACAGACCACCGATGGAGGAATCGCACCAGCAGCGAGCTCCCAACTTCGAGTGTGTGTACGTGTGCTCACTTTGGATGGGCTGAATGCAGAGCTTTTGCGGGATAATTATAGCATGTCATAAAAAAAACGTGCAAGATATAGATGAGCATAGCCAGAAAAAATTAATTAATTAAATAAATAAATAAAAGAGAGAGACACCAGCCGCTACCTATCCATTACAAACAATTGGCGGCCATTTTGCTGCCCTGGAACGTTATCTACAATGACCTTTTTATAAACTCATTTCTGTCTTTGGTCCCAAGTTGCTACCCAGAAAATTTGATGGCGATACGATCAAGCAGTTCTTGTGATATGGACGTGCTTAGCCACAAACAAGCAACGAGACAAACAAAAAAACTAACAGAAGTGAAAACAATAACAGATACGCTCTCGCAGCTGGTAACTAGCAAGAAACACACACACACACACACACACACATAAGCACACACACACACACACACACACAAGCAAAAGTAACCACAAAAACAAACTAGCAAGTGAAGTGCTAACTAGCAAACAACAACAAACTAGCAAGTTTTGGTTAGCTAGCAAACAAGTAAAAAACTAATTAACAAGTGAAGGTTAACTAGTAAAAAAAAAAAAAATCTAAAAAGAAAGTTTATTAGTTAAACTCTACTTGCTGGTTAGCAAAAACAAGCTAGCAAGTGAAAAACTAGCAAGTAAAGGTAATCTAGTAAGCGTCTGCTACGTTACTGGAGCTCTGCAACATAAACATTTCACTTTGCAGTTTAAAGTAATAAAACTAAAATAATAAGTTAAAGAATTGTTAAAAATACACACTGGTGGAAGGTAATGAGGTGTAGGTTTATTTAAACACGAGTTATTTATTAATGACTTTATCAGCACAGTCGCCTCAGTCACACCAACGCTGCGCTACCCTGGCTCAAGTTATTCAGGCCACAGACGGCGAACATGCTACGAAATGCGACCAAGATGAAAGAACAGATGACCGAACTGATTCCACGAAGGGGAAGCGAGAGAAAGAATAGAGAGAGAGAGAGAGAGGAGAAGAGGAACTGAGACGAGTGACTGAGGAGTATTAAACACTA
This sequence comes from Neosilurus mollespiculum, assembly GCA_030014195.1. Classification (NCBI taxonomy): domain Eukaryota; kingdom Metazoa; phylum Chordata; class Actinopteri; order Siluriformes; family Plotosidae; genus Neosilurus; species Neosilurus mollespiculum. The sequence continues at coordinate 41,599,222 of JAQMYF010000022.1, read as the reverse complement.
ACAGCATCGAGATGGGGTTACTATAGTTCACAGACAAGCAAAGAAAAAAAAGAAGCATCAGCATGTTAGTTAGTTGAAGACATGCATCATTACGCGATGGCTTTTCCAAAAAAGGAGAAGAGAAGACTGGCGTCTGGGGAATGTGAGGAACGCAACTCGGTCGGAATCACCACAGAGACGGTCTCTTAGGGAACACTGTTGTTTTCAGAAAGCGAGGAGGAAACTGCATCATCATTTCGGTTTCCTCAGTACTAACGATTACATCCAGATCCTGTTTCTCGAGCAAACAGGAAGTTCAGTATCATACCTAAAAATGTGTGTTTGTGTGTGAGGGTAGCTCTGAGGGAGTCTTTTCTTGGGAAATGAACTTGAACACTTTCTCAGTCTCTACCTGTTCACTATCGGGCAGGAGAAGCTCAGCAGTCTGTCAGGGTCTGTGTTAGTAACTGGCTGCACTGTCTGACCTTTAAGAGTCGAATGTTTTGGTTTTCACACCATCCCGTCTTCTGTAACCCACCATCGCATGAATATGGACAGATTCACACAGGAACAGAGGCAGCTTGGTTTGCAGCAACATGACAAACTGGACTAGAAGTTCGCATGTCCGCCGCACAGCAAGAAGGTCCCGGAGTTCGAGTCCCGGTGCTTGGCGAGGGCATTTGTGTCTCCCCACAATTTTTTTTCATGACCCATGGACCAAATACTGTGGAATGCCCTTGGCTTTTTTTCACCCGAGCCTACTGGCTCATCAGGTGGTTCCCGGTTTCTGTAGCGTGAAGCGACTAGGAGTTCCACTCCTCCTGGATGGGACGCTAGTCCACCACAGGCACCCTTCCCAGTATTCTTTACTGGTACCAATTTATACTGCAGAGTTTGATACTACAATCATGAGCCCAGCACCCGAAACCACTACACCACCGGCTCTTTGCACAACATTAAATATAAACAAATAGATATGAAAAAAAGCATGATGTGCCATTCATTAAGTAATCACTGGAAACACTTCACAACAAGTAGGTCCTGGGTTCAAGTTCAGGGCTCGGCGAAGGCATTCCTATGTAAAGTTTGCATGTTCTGTCCGTGCCTGTATGGGTTTCCTCTGGGTACACCGGTTTCCTCTTACAGTCCAAAGACATGCTCATTTGGCTAGTTAGCTGTTCCAAATTGCCCTGCGATGGACTGGTTGCCCTATAATGGACTAGTGAGCGGTTCAGGGTGCACCCCACCTTCGCCCTGAGTTAGCTGAGATATGCTCCAGTCTCCCTGCTGCCGTGGTAGGACTAAGCGTTTTGGTAAATTAAAGAATGAGAACCACAGAAGAGATGTAACAGTAGAAGACAGAACACAAACTTGATGATTCCCAAACAGCCTGGAGTCGAGGACAAGAGTGCGAGTGTGACAACGCCTTGAGACTGCGGGCGGGGCTTTGTTACCGAGGGCAGCAATTCTGGCAGTCCACGAGAAACTGTTTTGCATCTGTTTGCTCTACACTGAGCAGATAAACAGATACCTGCTGCGGACGTCGCCACGTTATTCCCAAGTAACGTCACCGGGGTTCTGCCGAGCCGAGCACACACACCGATCATCCTTTCAACAAACAGAGTGCTGTGTTTTTTTCTACAACACTTAATTCCACTACACCACTGATCTGATTGGATAAGCAGTGTTCGAAAAATCCATGTTGCACACGGTATATTAGCGTTTTGGTGCGGACAGAAATTATTTGGAAAACTATACGGAAACAAGTGCGCACGGAAAATGTTTTTATGCCCAATCCGTGATCAAATATATCTGAGTCAGTGCGGACGGAGTTATGTGGTCAACTTACGAGAATGATTTTCTGCGCGACACTGTATGGTAATCGTCACTGCGTGCTGACCCGCTTAACACCCGCTTAATTATTCGTCCCCTCACGTTGCGAGTGCGTCATCTTTTGCTCGTAGTGTTCTAAGGGTTTGGTTTGGATTCAGAAACTTGTAACATGGTTGCCATGTTAAAAATCCTCTCCGGCGAGTTTTTACGTGAGCGGAAAATAATCATTGAAAGTTGTTCGCGTAACGCCGGCTTTGACCGCGTGACCCAAAAGTACCATGAATTAAAAAAGTTTAAACGATCAAATTATTATTCACACACGTGAAATTTAGCGATGCAGGAGAGGCGGAGCTTAGGTGTGTTGGTGACCCAACCCCATTTGAACACTTCGATGTTGAAGAAGTGGATGTGTGGTTTCAGTGAGACGGAGCTACGGCACACACAGCTCGAAGCTCATTGGAGCTACATTCAGTACGTAAAAATTCCAGTTCTAGCGTCGCTTTGTTGTATTAAAGCTGTCACTACTACCCGCTGTCAGTCAGCTTGTGCGTAACCATGCCAACATAAAACACCCTCTCCACCTGTGGCTTCTTCAGGGACATTTTTCCAAAGACGGAGTTTTTTAAAAACGGTAGCTACCGCACACACGATCATGCTGCTGTACTGAACATCAGCTTGCCTGTGATTACCCATGATTACCTCTGATTACCTGCAGCCTCGTGCTTACATCCATACCACATTTCAATTATATCGTACAATAATTAAGGATTAATGACTCGTAATCAGATCATCAGACATCGGGCAGAAGAGGTCGGGTTCCCTTCAGCGTCTGGTTCCTCCCGAAGTTTCACAACTCATGTCGCCACACTGAGATTATCCTCCGAGTTACTCGTTAGGGATCTAAGTATAAATCGATTGTTAAAAGTGTTGTATAAATAAATACTGAGGTTCTGATAATCCAGGGTGTGAAGTGAGCTCTAATTACAGTGAACAAGCTGCGATAACACTCAGGGTGTGGATATTTGAGTCTGACGCTTGTTTGTTTAAGGGCATCATCATCATCACCACCGTCGCAGGTTTCTTTCACACGAATGCATTCCTTACAGATCGCTCCCTCTAGTACTGGGTCTGATATTTTCCCTGTGATCAACACTTTAAGAGCCTGAAAGCTTCAAAGAGAGTCACGAGTGGGCTGGAGCCTATCTCAGCCGACACCGGGTGAAGGTGGAGTACACCCTGAACAGCTCGCCAGACCATCATAGGGCAACACACACACACACACACACTCTCACACCTAGGAGCAACCCGATAACACATGAAAGCCGATTGGTTGAGCTCTCAGGGTGGGACGGCTCTCATAGGATCTCTTCCCCTTCAGACACAAGTGACTCCAGCCAATCACGGGCGTCTGGGAGCTCATGTGTACCAGCAGGCACGCTTTCCATCGAGCGCGTTACGCCGCCCCCTGAATACGCATACCCACACGCCTCCGAGGTAGCAGTTGTGAACTCTTTAATGGGTGGGAATCAGCTACGACTAAATTAGGAGAGAAACTTGGGGGAAACTTGGCGGGACACTGAAGAGTCGTAACGGTAATGATTACGGTAGCGTGCGACGATATTAGTGTGGTTAATCGTGATTGTTTCGGGGGAAAAGTATATAATCAAACAAACAAAGGTATCATGACAGGCCTACCAGATAGATATCCACAGACTACCAGAGTCCTGGACCCTGAAATGTATTTAAATGTAACACACACACACTCACACACACTCACACAGATTTCACCATTAGGCTGACTGGACTGATTTAATCAGAGTTCTGATGGATGTTTGATAATGAATGTCAGGATGGTCATCAACATGATTACTGACGAGCTTGTATTTAACACACACACACACACACACACACACACACACTCCTTTAAACATCAGAGCGGCACGGTGGCGCAGTGGTTAGCACTTCCGCCCCACAGCAAGAGGGTCCTGGGTTCCATTCCCGGGCTCGTGAGTTTCTGTGTGGAGTTTGTATGTTCTCCCCATGCTTGTGTGGGTTTCCTCCGGGTACTCCGGTTTCCTCCCACAGTCCAAAAACGTACACATTAGGCTAACTGGTTGTTCCAAATTGCCCCTAGGTGTGAGTGTGAATGGTTTTATGTGTGTGTTTGCCCTACAATGGTCTGGCGCGCTGTTCAGGTTGTAACCCCGCCTACATTACATATGTCAGCTGGTGCCACGTGAGCAGTCCGTGAACGTATGTGTGTTCGCTCCACCAGTCAGGATTTCAGCAGAGTTCCATCAGGAAGACGATGCGTAAACAAATGAAGGAGCAGCGAGTTCATCAGGGGCGTGTTTCATCTACACCAGGGTTGACTGCATGGATTTTTTTGGCAGGACCCGCGTGTGTGATGCACACACAGTTTTGCTTTGAAAATGATCCAACACATTTCCCTTTCTTTTGCATTTGATTTGGGTGAAAGGTTCTCGGAGTGCCGCAGTTCACGTACTTTGCAAGTCACCGGAGCATTTAGGACATGTTCACTAAAACCAAATACACCCTATATACTAAAATACTGTCGCCCTCTTAAACCGGTAGCCGCGGCTCTGCTAGCCTGTCCCACTGATGTCTCACGCCGATGTGATCAATTACATTCGGAGATCATCGTACGTGACATTTCTTTAGATTTTAACTGAAATAACGAGCTTTAAAAGACAGAAGCCCATCAGACAAAATCACTGAGGGGTTTATTATTACTATTATTATCAGAAAACACTCAACAGCTGAGCGGTGTAATGCAGCCCGAGGTAATAACCGAGGTCCGCGTGTCCTGATGCATTTTATCCCCGTTTATACCACAGCAACTTTTCAGCGATTACAATTTTTATCAACCACAGAACTTTACAGCAAAGCACCACAGTCATGGAATATGGCTTGGATGGTCGTCCCGTGTCCATGTGTGCCAACCACAGGGAACCCAGTAAGGCTGCATGTTCTCCCCGTCATCGTGTGGGTTTCCTCCTGGTACTTCGGGTTTCCTCCTGGTACTTCAGGTTTCCTCCCACATTCCAAAGACCTGTACATTAGGCTAACTGGCTGTCACAATTTGCCCCTAGTTGTGAGAGTAAGTGTGAACGGTTGTGTGTGCGATGGTCTGCTGAGCTGTTCAGGGTGTTACCCAGGCTGAGATAGGCTCCAGCCTCCCCACAACCCTATTAGTAGGATTTTTTGTCCACCGTACAAGTCCCTGTAGTTACTATAGAAACTGTAAACTGTCAAGAGTTATTTATCCAGAAAATGAATCCATGTTCTGACCAGGATTTCAACAGTGCTGGGTTATACGCCACCCTTTTGAACAGAAATATCTTCAAATCGATGCCTAGAGGACACGCAGAGGGGCGGGGTGAAAGACTCAGGCGTCCTCACTGTCCAAATATCACTGCATGGTGGACAGATACACAAGTCACGTGGGTAAACAACGTCAAAACTAACAGCGTTAAGGAAATGATTCAGGCTGTTTGTCTTTCAGGGTGTGTGTGTGTGTGTGTGTGTGTGTGTGTGTGCGCAGGGTTACTGTAGGACATTTATGAGTAAGCGTCTCCAGTACTTTCTAAGCGTTGAACTCATGTAACCTCGAAACAGGCTGTTTGTTACCAGGTTTCCCTTCGGCCTTCGTGCATCAGGGAGATCGAGGGAGTGGTGCGTTCTGCCAAGTAACACACGGCCTGGAGACTGAGGCTACTACAGGTCAGAACCAACCGTCTTTCCTAGACCAAACTGTAACACAAACCCAAATAGACCACAACAAACCAATCAGTCAACAGTAACACCATGGCGTAGTTCCGTAATGGTTCCCGACATGGTTCCTAACCCACACTGAGGACACGAGGGCGCAGGATTCACTGGGAGAAGTTCTAAAAGCATGGGGGGTGCCAAAAATGAGTGTTTCCAGAATGAGAGTGGTGAGGCGTGAACCGCTTCAGGCTGTGCTGTTAATCTTAATAAAAAAAAAAATCACACGACGAGGTGGCGTGAAGTTCCTGTTACGCCCTCACGGTGAATATTATGTTTAATTCCTGTTATCTCGCTGCAGTGTGTCTGCGATCACTATTTCTTAAAAAAAAAAAAAACAAACAAAAAAAAAAAACAAACAAGATTTGATTATGTATCGAAATTCTTTTGTTCAGAGATTCATGCGTCACCACACCGGCTCCAAAATCGAATTTTTATTCATTTGTATTTTAGATGTTTGAATTCGAGTTGGTAAAACGCTGCTGTTCCTCTCCAGCCCTGCAGGTGGCGAACTCTAAGCTATTAGCACACTGGCAGGCAGCACAGCATCCCGTTGTGGTAGAAGTGAATTATTTGCTAACTTTGTGTAGAAATAACTTTTTTTTTTTTAAGTTTTAATTTGAATCCGGATATTTCTAGAATCGCGATACAAATCAAATGATGGTGATAATATCGTATCAGGTCGTCCCTGTGACTCCCTTCCCTCATTTCATTTATTTTAAAATAAACATCCTGCTTTTAAAAAATATCCTTATAGTTACATTTTAATACTGTGAAACATTATACGGCGACGCGGTGGTTAGCACGTCCGCTTCACAGCAAGAAGGTCCTGGGTTTGAGTCCTGGACTCGGTGAGGACATTTCTGCGCCGAGTTCTCCCCATGCTTGTGTGGGTTTCCTCCGGGAACTCCAGTTTCCACCACACACACACCACACCAAGCACACACACTGCACTCACCACACCGAGCACACACACTGCAGGCACCACACTGCAACACCACACCATGCACACTACGCACAAACCACGCGCACACACACACACACACACACACACACACACACTGATATGCAATAAATCCTGCCAAGTAATGAAAAGCCCAGGTCTGCAGCTCAGAACCATCCTGCATCTCGTTGTGTTGCACAAATGAGAAACGAATGCCAGACAACACACATGGGAAAAAAAATTATGAATTACACTTGGATAAGCACCAGCTTATCTTCCTGTTTGCACCGGACGAGTTTATCTGAGCACGTTATAAAAAGCAAAGGACAACGTGAACTTCACACTGAACCCTCGTCTTCCTGGACCAGTCACCGGGGACGAATTTCCCAAAAGCATCGCAGCTCAAAGATCATAATCGTTAAATGGTAGAGCGAGCATCATGCTCTCTCTCTCTAAGCTCAGTCCTGAGCAGAAACACACACACACACACACTCACACACCTCACACACACCTTATCCTTCTAAATCTATATATAACGCACCTCTGACGCTTTTGAATCATTTACAGTTTTAAAATGTCGTGTTTTAGCCACAGTATTACGAGTAAACGTCTCTCCACATCACCACAGTGAAGAATCCTTCACAATCAGGCGGCGCAAGTGCACGTAGCGAGAACACTACACAACGTTCGAGCCCTTTGAGATTTACGTATATTACAGTTAATGTTCCACAGACAGTCTTTGGGAATTCCTTCTAAATGTCAAGCCACTACACCAGGGGTGCCCAATCCTGCTCCTGGTGATCCAAAACACCCAACCGAATCAAAACTCAAGACTTCAGAGTGAAGACTTAAAGTGTCAGATGGGACCCATTAGGGTTGGAGTTAAAATCCTTAGGAAGGTCGATCACCAGGAACAGGATTGGGCGCGTGTACATATCTATATAATTCTAATGGTGTCTCTTTAACTTTCTAAACATTTAAGCATACACTACACAGAAACAAACTAAAATCGGATTTTTTTTGGATGATATTTATATATTTTAACCATGACAGAGGCGGGTGAGGTGAGCTCTGTGCTCTGAGCCGAGCTCATGCAGACCTAGCGAACGGCGTCTGTTTCTACTCACTCAAGAGTTTAGAACACCCCACACCGAAATGGAAGTAAACCCTGCTCCGTAACGGTGTTGTGGTATATACTACACAAAAATACGACATTTTCGTGGTTTATTTCTCTAATTTACAGCGTCGTGGTGATAATGATGATGATGACGACGACACCGTCTGCTCCAAGTGGCCGTGACATTACCGTGAACGTCCGCTGTTTGGATTCAAGCATTATCCACTCAGAATAAATATCCCGAGGGAGCAGACCGGGGCAACCCGCCGGCGAAGTGATCAGCACGTCCGCCTCACAGCAGGCAGGCCCCGGCTAACCAGCCTGCTGTTCAGGAACATGCCCAGTAGGCTGATTAGCTGTTCCAAATCGCCCCTCGGTATGAGTGAGTGTGAGTGGTGGTATGTGTGATGGTCTGGCACGGTGTACCCCGCCTTCGACCAGAGTCGGCTGAGATGGGCTCCAGCCTCCCTGCGACCTTAATCAGCGGTCATGCGGCTTAGAAAATGAATGAATGAATTAGAGCTGACCAATCAGGTTGCGCCGACAGGTGTAGTACATTCTGGATACGCGTGCGCGCATTACGTAACTGCCCTGTTAGAATAAAGCCCGTGTGATATGTACATGGGGTAAATGTTTTGAAGTAAACCCCTCTGCCTTGGGACTACATGAGGAGGGGGGTATTAAACACTGAACTGCTGCTGGGTGTGTTATTATAAAGTCCACACGAGCCCCGCGGACAGGATGTCGGGTCCCCCCTCCCGCGGAGAGGTCGGTGCGGCTCACTCACTCGCGCTCCAGCAGGGTCCTGCACACCACCTCTTTCACCCCGGGGTTGTTGGCTTTGTCGCTGGAGCAGCGCTGCAGGTCCCACGTGGCGACCCGGACCACCGGCTTCCCGTGACGCGCGCGCGGCGGACGCGGCACGTCGAGGCGCTCGGACTCCACGTGCGGGGGTCCGCCGGGGGGCAGGCGCAGCTCGCCGCAGGCGGACGGGGAGTCGGGCTGGGAGGACGCGCGCAGCTCCTGGTCACTGCCGCCGGTGTGGTTGTTGTTGTTCCTCCGGCTCGACACGCAGATCTCCGGCTTGATGAGCTGCAGCTTGGCGGCGCCGATGCCGCTCACCAGGGCCACGTCCTCCACCTTCCTGAAGCCGCCGATGCGCGCGCGGTGCTGCACGATGGCGCGCGCGATGGCCCGGGTGACCCCCGGCAGGGTCATGAGCTCCTCCTCGCTGGCCGCGTTCACGTTCATGCGCTCGGGGTGGTGCGCGGAGACGTGCGCGAAGCTGCAGGTCGCGCTGAACTTGCGCCCGCGCTGCCGCACATCCGCGGGGTCCGCCGGGAGCGAGCGGTGGCACCCCAGGTTTCCCCCCATCACCCGCGACCGACAGCGCCAGCCCCGGACCTCTACAGCCGCGCGACACCGCGCATGAGACGCACTGGAGTGATGATGAGGATGATGATGATGAAGGAGCGTGGAAGTGCGCGCTCTCTCTCTCTCTCTCTCTCTCTCTCTTTGTGTGTGTGTTCGTAGATGGACTCGAACTCAAACCACACCAGCTCAGGCACTCTGTAGTCCGGACAGGGGGCGTGGCTCGCATGCCGCTAATGGGGCGTGGCTCACTGTGACGTAGAGGCGCAACATGGAAAGCCAAGTGGGGCAGAACGTGGCTTTTTTTTTTTTTTTTTTTTTGTGACTCAAAACTCATGTGTCACATTTTACCACTAAGGAAACAGTGTAGAAGGTCCTGGGTTCGAATCCCGGTGTTAGTGGTGGAGGTTACGTTCTCTCCTTGAGCTCACGTGGGTTTAATCCAGGTGCTCCGGTTTCAGTCCAAAGACACGCACACCAGGCTAACCGGCTGTTCCACGTTGCCCCTGGCTGTGAGTGTGTTGGCCCTGCAATGGACTGGCAAGCTGTCCGGGATATTCATTCATTCATCATTCATCTTCTGAACCGCTTATTCCTACTTAGGGTCGCGGGGAGGCTGGCGCCCATCTCAGCCGACTCTGGGCGA
>JAQMYF010000022.1:41553553-41566655 GCA_030014195.1 Neosilurus mollespiculum | reverse complement strand
CTGCACCTTATCTGTAAGTAACATTCTCTCTCTCTCTCTCTCTCTCTCTCACACACACACACACACACACACACACACAAAATGCAGACATCATGAGAGCCTAAACTCGTGATGAGCAAAGTCCTCTCTGAGGCCGCAGGGTTGGGTGTTCGGCTGTGTGTGTGATTACAGCGCGTCTCTGGGGAGGTCATGCACATTTACTCAGATGCTCATGACACCCGGGGGGCTTTACAGCGCTGCTGCTCATGACCCAAATACAGCCACAGTGTGAACGACAGTAAACATCCATCCGACATTCAAACTAATCGACGACAAACTCGACTGCAGCAGAGGATAAAAACTTTCATTCAAAAGTACAACACGACTGATCGTACAATAACAACAACAACAACAACAACAAGGACGCAGGCTTCAGATGCAGCTCAACCCTGTCACAGTGCTTTTAAGAGCAGCAGCTGCACCTGAAGCGATGCCAAGGCCACATTCGAGTGAAACCTCAACTAAAAGAAGAAAAGCAGCGTGTGGTCAGAACTCAGAGAGTGGAAATGAAATACGGTCAGTAATGAGCTCTGGAGCGAATCCGGACCTCGGTTAAAGCGCCTGTACGGAATGTTTAGAAATGCTTTTCTACCTGCTGTAATAATCCCAACATTTCAACCCAAACAAACAAATAAATAAATAAAATAAAAAAAGAGTGAGGACTTGGAACATTTCCTGAAGCGGATCTATCCAGAGTCTTCATGTGAACATTTATTTCTGGCCCAGAAATGATCCTGAATCAAACTTCTTACTTTGGTGTTTATTCAACTAGAAATGCGTTCATGTAACAGAACCGTAGGCGTTCGCCCCCCGCGTGGTCAACGGCATGCTTTGTACCGTCATGTTTTTATTTTTGCAAGGTTACTTGACCATGACTTTATTTCATATCACCCCTGTGACCTTGAAAAGTAGGTCAAGGTGACCCAGTTTCAACAGGCTGGTAGGGGGTGCTGTTGGGCATCACATCAAATCAGTAAAGGTTTCCATGTGCTGGAGTGCATGTAAATTTGTACTCACTTTGACCTCTTTGGCCTTGACCTTGGTCACCTGATCACCACACTTGACCTTGACACAATGTTTTCAGTTTTGTGATTAATAACAGAACTATTTTTTTTTTTTTACTGGTGAATCAGGAACCTTACTGGGATTCCTGTACAGGCACGGACACGGGACAACAATCCAAGTCATCGAACATGCCTACGGGACTCTACTCAGGACCTCTACTCTTACAGCACCTTGGGTTTTTTTGGTTTTTTTTTTTTTTTAGCCTGGCGGAAATTTCGTACTCTTCTTATTCCTTTAAAAACGTATTACGCGGCAGTGTTAAAGCAGTTAACGTTAACAGAGCCGGACGCCGCCGCAGTGGTTATCTTTTAAACATTTATTTTAATAGACTTGCTGATAGTCGCCGCGTCTCTGATGTGTTTTGACTCGTTTCTTTAGATAAGACCTGTATTTTTGGAACGCCTGGGTTGAGGAGACAGTTTAAGATCGCACCGGGACGGACCGAGGTCAGCGCTCTCGCTCGGACATTCTGTGATGATAAATGAGCCGCTGCTTTACAGACGCCTGCTTCGGATCACCGTCACGTATTACCAGACGTCTGCGCTGCATTTCAATCTGTTACTAATCCTGAAATGGGGCACGTCGGATAAACCAGTAGGAAAACGAATCCCCCAACACTTATACCTCCTGCCACGCCCTGCCACGCCCTGCCACGCCCTGCCACGCCCCCTCGTCGGGATTCACAATAGTCAGCTTACTGTGTGTCTTAGACTTTACTTCCTATCGACTGGAGGGCCGGACCACTGCTTTAAATGGTGCAATTCACAACGTTTATGTCCTTTTACTGCTATAATAATTATATATTTCAACATTTTATTTGATTATATATAAATATATATGGATAAATATGTCACCGCAAGTCTGTGATTGGATGATGGTTGATCAGGAAGCTGCTGGGCTATCGTGACTGTTATCGTTACTCTGTGTTTAGCTGCTGGTGAGCAAGGTGATGGAGGACAGAGACGGGGAAAAAGGATGCCCCCTGCTGGACAAAACAATCACATATCCTGTATATCCCATAATAACACTGGTCCAGATTTACAACAGAAAGCACGAGCTAAGAATCTGAAATAAAGTACAGTATACACCTGCAACGGCGGGGTACACCCTGAATAGCCCACGAACAGACCATCGCAGGGCCAACACACAAACAACCTTCACACCTAGGGGCAATTTGGAACAGCCAGTTTGCCTGATGTGCCTGACTTTGGACTGTGGAAGGAAACCAGAGCACCCAGAGGAAACCCACGCAAGCACAGGGAGAACCTGTAAACTCCACACAAACACCCCGGGACTCGAACTTGCTGTGAGGTGGACATGCCAACCACTACGCCACCGTGCCGCCCCCAAACATTACAACAAAATCATAACAGTGATCCTTTCTGTGTGGATATTTAGCAGAAAATATTCCATCGAGATTTTTTGTACTTTTTGTAGAATATTCTTTCCTCCACTCACTCGTTACCGATTGATTAGTACTCCGCTTGCTTTTTTTACACGCTCTGCTGATTTGCTAGCTCACACTGACGGCTTCTGTAGGGCAAAAATGTCGATCTGGGAGTAGTCTGAAGCTGGAGCTGTGCCTTCGGGGCGTTGGGGAAAAAAAAACAAGGCCACTCTGAATAAACGAGGAAGGTTGTAATCGGAGATAACGGCAGTGAGTGTTTTCCACACTTCCCCCCCTCACTAGGTGTTGTTTTCAAGCAGGCTGCGACTGTTCGCAATGCCAGCGCCAATAAAACACGGGCCAGTGAGCAGGACGAAAAATAGCAGCGGGGATCAGGAGGGGGGGGAAAAAAAAAGAACTCGACAATAACAGGCCAATGAATCTACACGGTCATTTGGTGGAAGTATTTAGAGCTGGGCGTGACGATGCACACACACGGTACTGACGAATGGATGGGTTCAGGATTCTGATTGGCCGCCGTAGATGACCCTGAATCAACCAGAGCTCAACTTTACGATTTTTCTAGCATTCTTTCCGTGACCTTCAACACCACCACAGCATGCGGTTACATTAAAGTGCGACAGGGCTATAAATCTGCCACGCCCCAAAACCAACCAATCGCTACAAAAGGTATGAGTCACATGCTTCCTGCAGGGTGCATAATGTTTAATTCCATCTCACACAGTACCATGATGTAATAAATCACTTATAAACACACTATCTACTGTTATAAGCTTCTGGGACACTTTTTACTGGTACTCTTATATTACTGCACTACAGCTTTATAAAAAAATTTCATTTAATGCTCAAAAAAAGTAGATATCTGCAAGCAGCAATCTGCGGGGTCCAAGCAGTATTTTATTTAATTCTACTTTATTACACAGTGCACCTAGTGGACAGTTCGTGCCAAACTAGAAGCACATGTGGAGTGCAAACCTCTGCCAAGGCAGCTCACTTCCCTACTTATTTGAATTTCTGATAAATATTTTCCATGTTAAAGAATTTAAGGGGTTCTTTCCAGGTTTCCAGGCTGGTGGTGTAGTGGGTAGGGTGCTGCGTTCATGATCGAGAGGTTGTGGGTTCGAATCCCTGTTACACCCCCACCGTGCTAAGTCCCCAGGGCAAGGTCTTAACCACAATTGTGCCTCTGTCCACCCAGCAGTATAAATGGGTACCAGTAAAAAATACTGCGAAGGTAACCTGCGATGGAGCTGCGTCCCGTCCAGGAGGAAGCTTCCATAGCTTCACGCTACAGAAACTGACGCTCTGATGAGCCAATAGACTCGAGTGTAAAAGACCAACAGACTTTCAGTCCCATGCTCCACTCCTTCACCACGTTTAATGATAATCGTTGCAATAGTTTTTGCGTAATCCTGCTTTTTTTTCCCCCCTGCGTAACTCTTTTAGAAATACTTGTCAAAAAGCCTTTAATAAAATCCTGGATCTGCTCCAAAATGTTACGGGTTCTTGCAAGGCCCATACCCCATCCCTCCACCAAATCTGGAGAAAATCAGTTCAGAAGGTTTTTGTGTAATCCTGCTAACACACTAAACAAACAAACAAGCAGACGCTGGTGAATACATGACCTCATCTGCTCAGTGACAGAAGTAATTATACACAAGCAGAACCATTTCTTTGCAGAACCTCAGAAAGGTAGTCAAGTCACACCCCAAAAAAGACCGAAAGAAACATTTTCGACCACAAACAAAGCAAATTCGCCATCACTAACCAGCTCTGAGCTTCTACAAATGGAAGAAATGACTCACAGGTCACTAACAGAGCTAAAGCCACCACACACACGTGCATCTCTAAACGGCTCGCTCAAAGCACAAGGCTTTATTTCTGGCGGCGTGAAAGCCGTGAGGAAGCTGCTCGCATGGCTTCACACCTAACAAACAGCCGGACAGACCACCTGCGTTTCAGACACGCGGCACGACGAGCTGTGATTACAGTAAAGCCGTGAACGTTCAGCGCTGCGGTTCTCCGTCACCTTCTTCTGAAAGCTCTTATATAACATCAGGTCCCTGTAGGTCCCGAACCGCCGTGTCGGTTTTTATCTCGGACGATCAGAAACGTGATGTTTTGGTGCTGAAGTTCCTGTGATTAGGAGGGTGAGGTCATCTCTGCAGCATGGAAACAACTCGAAACAAACAAGTGGTCTGTGGAAGATCTGCAGTGCGTCTGTGGGGGCCGCGTTCAGTAAAAAGGAGTCACACCTTATCAGATGGGATTGACAGATGTCCGACGGGGACGGAGACGGAGACGGAGACGTCTGTTCTCGCTCGCAAGTGCGCTTCTTGTCAAGGCGAGGTCCGTTTAATCTTGCAGAATGTTTTTGCATGCAAAAAAAAAAAAAAAAAGGTAAGAAACGGAACGGAACGGACTCCACAGGGCAAAGGCGTCCACTGGTTGTACGGTGGTTGTACAGGCGGCATGCGTTTTGTTCAGACCGCAGGTCCTCCTCCTGTCACTTGGCATCCGTTGACGTCCGGTTGACCTGACTCACGGCTGGACTGCTACCTGACATGCCATGGTGGACCTGGAGGTGTCCAGGACTTAGAGTGCATGTTCACTGATGATAAACAGAACAGGGGAACTGCCGTACATGGAACGGGTCTTCTCCAGGGTCCGAAACAGACAGCGACGTACATCCTCCGGGGCGTCGTGAGAGCCTAGAGTAGCAACGTAGCCGATTTCACCCCCGATCACCTATCCATCAGACGTTCTTTAATGTTATCCAGCAAGGTGTATGGTGAAGCCTGGTGGGCTTCTTACACCTAAGCCCAGTGGCTCATCAGCGCCGGCGCGTAACCCGGTTTCTGTAGCGCGAAGCGACAAGAAGTTCACCTCCTCCTGGATGGGACGCAGGTTTCCTTCCAGTACTTTTACTGGTAACCATTTATACTGCTGGGTGGACAGAGGCACAGTGGGGGTCTAACAGGGACTCATGACCCACGACCTTTCGATCATGAACCCAGTACCCTAACCACTACATCACCAGCCACGGCAAGATGTAACTCCTCCCTAAAGAGCATCAAGTCGGGAGATCGGACACTGACACTGGGGTGCTGCGGACGTCTGGGGTGCAGTCAGCGTTCAGTAAGGATGAGGTCAGGACACTCCGGGGCTTCCGCTCTCTCCCAGCAGTACCACACGACGCTCAGCCCGCTTTGTGTACACAAGAACGGTGTTTAGTTCCGCAGCTGCGTGTGGTGATCAGGTGTACACATACTTTTGACCATAGTGTCCATATTTCCGGTCTTGATGCCCAATAACCCCTCCTTTGTGCAGGAACAGGATCAGAGTTGAAAGTTCAGCGGAACAGGTACCGGACGACCGGCGGGCTGTTGCGATGCTGTGTATGGAGAAGCATTTGTTTTGCAAAACATTTCTCTTGTATTTAAATAAGTGACAGACTAGTCTGTAGTCCCCCCCCCCCAACTAAGGTTTAATAAACAGCTGTCTGGAAAAAGTGCCACACCTAAACACCTTCCAGGGTTAAAAAAAAAAAACTGGCAACAAGGCAGGATAACAAATTTGGGTGGATAAGCGAGATCCGTTCTAGGTGTTTAAAGGATTAGAAGGGATCTGTGTGTGTGTGTGTGTGTGTGTGTGTGTGTATTATGACAGTGTAATCTTGTACCATAAACACACAGCCGGTTCAGTCATATGATGTTATAAAATATACCTGTTTATAGCACAGCGCTGCTCAATTCTCTGCTCTGATTGGTCAGAATCACATATTTACATTTATGTACCTATTTGAATATGTTACAGTCTGGAATCTATAGAAAAGAATTGATGGCTATAATAAAAGAGGAGTAAAACACTTCAGGTCGGGCGGTCACGCAGAGTAATCAACCTCAGCGTGGGAGGGGGTGGGGTGTTTTTGGTGGAGCTACAATCATACCGCCATGATCCCAAACCAGCAAGAGCTGAGATCAAGCCAGACCTGGTGGTGCGTCTGTTGAGCAGTACATCCACCAGAAGGCAGTTCAGAGGCGGATGAGGCACAAACATGGCGAAGGAAGAGATTTTAATGATGTACGTTATTAGGAAAGAGTTCGCGGTGTAGACGGCGGCGGTCTGTGGGGCTTGTGAACAAATCGGTCTTACGCAGATCGCCATTCTTCCTTCGCTGTGGTCAAGTTCGCGTTCAATCCCCTCCCAGCTCTTCCATATCAGATGTTTGTTCCCGTCGCTGGGTGAAGTGACATCATATCACCATAATCGTGCATATTTAGAAAGTTCTGCCATCATTACTTCTTTTTTTCTTCTTCGTGACTATTGACTGCAGCGCTCCGACTATTACCGATGATACCGCTGCGTTCCGTACGGGTCCGTGCACATGTACACACAGCGTGCACAAACACGCATGAAATGAACTTATACTACAGACAGAATGCTCTGTGTGTATCCGTTTTGAACACTGAGCATAAAACTGCTTTAAAGCTGGGGTTGGTTCCTTATCATCAGTATACGCAAACTGTTGTACTGCTTCCAATGGTGTTTAAACCCTGACAGCAGTCAATAACTAATGAGACCTGAAGAAGGTTCCACAAAAAAAAATAAAAAAAATCACATCACCTGCGATGACTGTAATCCTGTAAAAACGTCGACCAATCACTGCCTCGGAGTCTGCTGAGAAATATCCAATCACATTCTCTCGTGTCTCCCTGCTCGCGCACAAACCTGCAGTCAGATCGGACCTCGTGCATGTGTTTGTGTGTGTGTGGGGGGGGTGTTTATGGTTCTGAAAGAACCTCCAAAAGCAGAGAAGGGGTTTAACCGGAACCCTAAAGAGGTGCTACTTTAGATTTTGTTAGCTTTCCAGATTACCAACCCCAGCTTTAAGTTAGTGCTCTTTAATCAAGCCCCATAACGCGTGCGCTCCCCGCTGAGTAACATTTCTAAAAACGAAAACGCCTGAAAACTAAACGTCCACATGGAGGGTTCATGCATGAGCAGCCATGTTTAAAGTCCGTTAATCTTAAACGTTAATCTAAACCTCGGGGACGGACGGAAACGTATTTAAAAAGCGCGAGGGAACAATAAAAGCGACGGCACTGACGTCGTCTTTCTTTCGAAAGCGGAGATCTTGCTGTCTTGACAACGTGACGACAACACATCAGGACTCCGAGAACAACACCTTATCGATCGGATCACTGGAACATTCTGAAAAACGGTCGCGTTGTGATTCAGCTACAGGTGGAACGTGTAGTTGTGGGAAATCCGGTACTCTGACAGGTTTTAGGCGATGACCTGTGACGCTGCGGTTCGAGGTGTGTTATTACATCAGCCTAAAGACGGCGAGGAATTTCTTATAACCGCATGAACATTAAACTGGAGACAGGATGAGACCTCTCCAGTCTGTGTGTGTGTGTGTGTGTGTGTGTGTGTGTGTGTGTGTGTGTGTGTGTGTGTGTGTCGGTCTAAGGTGTAGGGAAGAGCGCGTGTGCAGACATGCAGCACGTCAGGCCACGCTATTAGGAAACTATGTTGGGAAACCAGAAGGACTGTTCCGTGTTCATGTCCCGTCTGCAGCTGTGGGTCGGATGAACGTCCTGGGAGCGAGGAGCGCGAGTCCAGAAACACAAAATCGCATTAAACCATTTACCGTTTCACATCAAAGCACGAGAAACCGAACTGGCAAGTCAGTAGTGCTTCCTCCTGACACTTCCTCTCTGGGGCCGCCGCTCGAGCGGAACGCTGCAGCGTCATTACGCGTACAGAAAAGGAATAAACCACTCGCACAATCAACGACAGACTGCAGGGATAAAGCAGAGTCCCACCTGCCTCCCACCGAATCTGTCCACGGTGAGGAGTTTCTGCTCATTCAGAAGAACGCAGTGTACCGATTATCCTTTTGCGGCTACATGGAGTCAGAGGGACGTATACCTGCTGCTTCAGAACACCACACCTGTCAGCATTTCATAAAGAACTGAAACTCAAGCAAGAGGTGACTCAGAGTGAACGTGTGTGTGTGTGTGTGTGTGTGTGTGCAGCCCAGCCTGTAAAACACCTACCACGCTTTCTCCAAGCCTGAAATTCATGCACAATGACATAACAATAATCACACTCCAGTCCTCTTTCATCACCTCACCAGACAAACACAGAGCAGCGTCTTTTGAAATGGTAATGATACAGAAGAGAAGTGTGTGTGTGTGTGTGTGTGTGTGCGCTCGTGTTCAGTGGTTTTAGAGCTTTGGGGACCCATCTGGCCTTAGATAACAAGCAGACAACTGGTTCCGACAGCGCCTGTCATAAATAAACGAAATAAAATCCCTGTCCAGAGTCGTGTGAGGAATAAAACACTTGGGATGAACAGTTATGGAAAATAATCAACGATGCGATCGCGTGATGTGACCTGACGCACACGTTCCCTTTAGATCCACGAAGCAGTTTACTTTCCTGTAAAAGCACTTTTGCCGGCAACCTTTTATTAACAAAAAATAAATAAATTCCTATTCATCCTACGCTTAGAAGCTCGAGGAGCTAAATCACAACAGTAACGTTAATAAAGAGTAAAAAACTTTAATGTACAAGAAGCCTTTTAATTTCAGAACACTGCGCTGTACAGCTCTCTCTGCTTCAGGTGTAGCGCTAATTACACACAATTCACCAACATACAGCAATAAAATAATAACCTCTGATTTAATCACACAGAAATGTTATAAAAGGATGAGAGACAGAGAGAGAGAGACAGAGAGAGAGAGAGAGAGAGAGAGAGAGAGAGAGAGAAACCGGTAGGGAGACAGAAAGGAAAAGAGGGGGAGACCGACGGAGAAGGACAAAGAGGGAGATAGGGCTGAGAGAAAGAAGGAGAAAGAGAGTGAGCGAAAGAGAGTAGCAGGGACAGAGACAGAAGGGGAGAGAAACGGCGAGAGAAAGTGGGAGACAAAGTGAGAGTAGGCCAGAGGGGAGACAGGGAGAGAGAGGGAGACAGACAGCAAGTGAGAAAGAGAGAGAGAGGCAGCGAGAGAAAGACAGAGGTGAAAGAGAGAAAGAGAGAGAGACAGACAGAGGTGCGTGAAGGAGAGTGAGACGAAGAGAGAAAGAAAGAGGGAGAAGGAGAGAGAGAGAGGGAGACAGACAGCAAGTGAGAAAGAGAGAGGGGGGCAGCAAGAGAAAGACAGAGAAGGTGAAAGAGACAGAAACAACAGAGAAAGACAGTAAAGGTGAGAGAGAGAGAGAGAGAGAGAGAGAGAGAGAGAGAGAGAGAGAGTGGGGAGGAGATACAAGGGAGACAGACAGCAAGTGAGAAAGAGAGAGAGAGGGAGAAAGAGAAAGAAAGAGGGAGAAGGAGAGAGAGAGAGAGAGAGGGAGACAGACAGCAAGTGAGAAAGAGAGAGAGGGGGGCAGCAAGAGACAGAGAAGGTGAAATAGATAGATAGATAGATAGATAGAGAGAGAGAGAGAGAGAGAGAGGAGGAGAAACAAGGGAGAGACAGAGAGGTGTGTGAAAGAGAAAGAGAGAGAGAGAGAGAGAAAGAGAGAGAGGGAGAGAGAAAGAAAGGGATGAAGAGAGAGCCAGAGAAACTCACCGATGAGAAAGACTGTGGTTGAAAATGGTTGCTTGGCAACGGTTTCATAACAAAACTCTTTTTTCGGCATCGCTGAAAAATAACCACCGTTCACGCCAAACATAGCAGCACTTCCTCTCGCGATATTGTTCCACACGCTAACTTCCCTCAGCATTATTACACTTCTCATCTATTCCTGCAGGTAGACTTCATAACAATCTCTCGTTATTCACAACACTTCAAAGGATCATGGGAGTTATTCCTGCATCAGACATCCTCACTAAATTTCACTAAACTTCGTCTCGTGGTGTCGTTATCGTGCGGCTTTAAAGGGAGAGGAGATCGTGTGCTGAGGCATGTTTTCTATTCAACTCTACAATTCAAGAGAATAAAAGATAAAGATGATAAACATGCCCCTAAACACCCCGGAGATGCTTTTCATCTCACCATGGGTGGTAAAGAGTGATCATCTGAGTTACTGAAGCCTTCTGTCAGCTCTATCCCTTCTTCTCTGATCTCTCACAAACTGTTGCCACTCGCTCTTTGTTTCCCACATCATTTGGTGTAAAACCTGCCGTGCTTTTTCTGAGCCTGCCACCACCAACCATAACCCCTCACTGAGCTCACTTTCCCCCATATTTGACTTGTATCTGCATAATTTTATCTATTGCGCTGCTGCCACGTGATTGGCTAACGTGATAACGAAGCAGAAATGAAGGTGTTGCTAATGAAGTGCTTGGTGGTGGTATAGCTACTATTGTTTCTTAGTTATATGAGACAACACGCTCATAAGGAACAAGTTACAAATGACATGAGCGAGAGTAATGTGAAAGTAGGACCGGCGAGTTCAGGCACCGGGCTAGCGACTTGAATCCCTGCGTCGCCGCCACAAATCTGTCACGACACACTTGCAAGCCAAACATGACAAATGCAGTAGGTAATGATGCTGGAGTTCAGTACTGCGTTACCAAATGAATCATGTGATGCTAATTCCTGCTAGCCTGGTTAGTTCTCTTAGCAGCATTTAGCTACAGATTATTTTATTTTATTTCTTTATTCCCTCATTTTCTCCCACTAATTTTATTCGTATCCAAATCCCACCTGTCAAGTCTTCCCTTCCCTGTCACATGACTACCACCAACCAGGGAGGGGTGTAAGCATGCGCACGCCCCCTCCGTGAAATACGATGCTGCCACCCGCCTCTTTACGAACTGCTGCGCATGCGTATTTGGGGTTGACCCAACACACTCTGAGCTCACAGACGCTCATGATTGGCTGGTGATCGCTGTGAGTGACAGGAGTGTATGCCATCCCTCCCTCCCGTGAGAGCTCGGCCAATTAGCTCCCGTGGACTCTATGTAGGGTGGATGTGGAATCATCCTGGATCAGAATCGGTGATCTCCAGGTTGATTCTCGCACCTTGTCGATGCGCCACTCGGGAGCCCTTAGCTACAGATTATATCCGTTACTGAGTACATATTACAAATGACAATGAATCTGATGCAGAAACCATTTCCAACAATAACCGGGTTCTTATATTCTAAGAAATATGGTGTACTGATCTCGTACCGATCAGTAGCCGGGAGGTGAGAGAGCACTGCCAAACGAAGACGAGAAGGTTAGCGCTGCCTCGGAGGTGTGTGTGCGCGTGTGTGTTGGGAAGAGTGTATGATTCGCAGGTTGTGTGTTGAGATGCCAGTTTGCTGCAGTGCGTCTCTGCTGGAAGCGAATGCGTAAAGCAGGCTGTGTGGAGGCGGTGAAGTGTGGGAGAGAAGGCGCGCTTTTGGGAATGGCATTCACTAACCACCCACACTGCGGCCTGGCACTGACACACACTCCACAACGGCAAGCTATTTCAGGCTTGTGTCTCTCTGTGTGTATCTGTGTGTGTGTGTGTGTGTGTTTGTGTTGCAAGAGCAGTAATTATGTTGTTAAAGGATTGGCACCTCTGTGACTGAAATTGTGTGTGTGAGAGATCGAGAGAGAGCGAGAGAGAGCGAGAGAGAGCGAGGAACACGTCGTATAATCCTTCCTTCTGTATGTACCGCAGTACAACTTGCAGTGTTGTTCTGGTTTTGAATCTCAACATCAGTGCTTCGGACCGAGTCCCAGCGTTTGTGTCGGGTGAGGTCAGAAGGCGGAAAACGTCTTTTACGTTTTTAATCGCTGGCATGGAAACGATCCCGCGGTTCTGATCATGTGACGTTATAACCGAAGACACATCAGGATTCATGGGTTGAATTCGTTTTAGTGTTAAACACAGAACATACACTACATTCATAAAATAGAGACAAACTTTTTCTGCACTGATCCGATTTTTTTTTTTTTTTGTACACCGAGACAAAAATAAGGGGGCGTGTCTCGTCTCTCCTCCGACGAGACGATGTTCTGACAACGGCCCATTATATGTAACGGGTGCAGCTTGCTGATTTCAAAATAGATTTAAGTCTTAATGAGTCTGCGATTTTCCTTCAGTGGATCTCGGGTGTCGCAATCGCTTTTACACACGCACGGCTAAACTCCAAACATCGTGGAGGGAGAGGGAGAGAGGGATCCCGGACATCGGGACGATAGAGGGGGGATACTGGACATTGGGACGAGAGAGAAAGAGGAGGATACCAAAAATTGGGTAGAGAGAGCGAGGCATACCAGACATCGGGGCGAGAAAGAGAGTGGGATAACGGACATCGGGGCGAGAGAGAGAGAGGAGGATACCGGACATTAGAAGAGAGAGACTGGGATACCAGACAATGGAAAGAGAGAGGGAGAGACCAGACATCAGGGAGACACCAGAGATCAGGGAGAGATGGGGAATACTAGACATTAAAGAGAGATCGGACATCATGGAGAGACAGGGGGATACCAGAGATCAGGGAGAGAGAGGGGGATATTGTACATCAGGGAGAGATGGGGAATACCGGACATCATGGTGAGACAGGGGGATACCAGACATCAGGGAGAGACAGCGGGATACCAGACATCAGGGAGAGACAGGGGGATACCAGACATCAGGGAGAGAGAGCGCGCT
>JAQMYF010000022.1:41495251-41535162 GCA_030014195.1 Neosilurus mollespiculum | reverse complement strand
CCTTCATCGTCTCCTACCCTTCCTCGTCTCTTACCCTTCCTCGTCTCTTACCCTTCCTCGTCTGAGCCTTCCTCGTCTCTTACCCTTCCTCGTCTCTTACCCTTCCTCATCCCTCAGCCTTCCTCGTCTCTTACCCTTCCTCGTCCCTCAGCCTTCCTCGTCTCTTACCCTTCCTCCTCTCTTACCCTTCATCGTCTCTTACCCTTCCTCATCCCTCACCCTTCCTCGTCCCTCAGCCTACCTCGTCTCTTACCCTTCCTCATCTTACCCTTCCTCGTCTCTTACCCTTCCTCATCTTACCCTTCATCTTACCCTTCCTCCTCTCTTACGATTCCTCGTCCCTCACCCTCCCTGTCTGAACCTTCCTCATCTGAACCTTTCTCGTCTCTGAGCCTCGCGTGAAGAGAAGAAAAGACAAAACCCCACACAGGAAACCCGCAAACTGCACCCGTATTGTGTAAAAACAAACCCTGTGTTTCCAAATAAATGCCCCTGAAGCACCCTGACTGTCGTTTCCCCTGAAACAGAAACGCTTTTCGGTTTTAAAGCGAGCTCCGACTCACCCATTGTTATTATTTGACGTCCCCGAGTCGCCTCAGTAACCGAGTCTCTCACACCGACATTCCAACTCACGGCAACTCCTCGATTCACCCCACCGCGAGCCTACGTAAACAGCGTAACGTACATCCACCGACGTCAACGCACGCCCACGCAAACGAGCTGCGTAAATCAAATCGCGAATAGACCGAACCGAGGATCAGGAAATCTCGCGATATCTCATCAAGTCACGCCAAATATATGCATTTTTTTCCTTTTTCAAACGGAGGTCAAATTTTCCGCTGACACTCTCAGGCATTAAAACAAGAAAAATATATTAAAAGAAAAACATAGAGTTTTGATCAGTTTATAAATTCATTTTTTAATATTTTTAAAAATCACGTGACACTCAAGCTCTCCACTTGTTATTAATTGCATTATTATTAATATTATTGTTATTATTATTATTATTATTATTATTATTATTGTTGTTGTTGTTATTATTATTATTATTATTATTAATAATAATATTATTATTGTTATTATTGTTATTATTATTGTTATTATTGTTATTATTGTTGTTGTTATTATTATTGTTTCATTATTATTGTTATTATTGTTATTATTGTTATTATTATTATTGTTATTGTTATTATTGTTATTATCATTGTTATTATTATTATTATCATTGTTATTATTATTGTTATTGTTATTTTTATTATTATCATTATTATTATTATTGTTGTTATTATTATTGTTAGTTATTATTATTATTATTGTTATTATTGTTGTTGTTGGTGGTGCTGCTGTTGTTATTATTATTATTGTTGTTGTTGTTATTATTGTTATTATTATTGTTGTTGTTGTTATTATTGTTATTATTATTATTATTGTTATTGTTGCTGTTATTATTATTATTATTATTGTTGTTGCTGTTATTATTATTGTTATTATTATTGTTGTTGTTGCTGGTGCTGCTGTTGTTATTATTATTATTATTGTTGTTGTTATTATTGTTATTATTATTGTTGTTGCTGTTATTATTATTGTTGTTGTTGTTATTGTTGTTATTATTATTGTTGTTATTATTGTTATTATTATTATTATTGCTGTTGCTGTTGTTATTGTTGTTGTTATTATTATTATAAACATGTGGGATTTCATAGGGCTTCAAAAATGTTATTTTAATAAAAAGTTATAATAAGATATTTCAAAGATATAATAAGATATTTTAAGATATTAAAAAGATATTCCTTAATAATTCAAAACAAGCAGCAATTCATATTAATTGTAATAAAATTATTGTTCATTTGAATTAGAATCAAAACAAAGGGGTTTCAAACCGTTAAATAACTATTAATCATATTAATCAATCATTCATTCGCCCAACCGCTTAATCCTACTAGGGTCACTGGGAGGCTGGAGCCTATCTCAGCCGACTCCGGGCAAAGGCCGGATACACCCTCAGTTGACCCTCACAGGGCCAACACACATACAATTCACACCCACAACTAAGGGCAATTCGTAACAGCCTAAAGTGCAGGACTCCAGGTGGATTCCAGAGGAGCTGGAGGAAACCCACACAAGCACGGGGAGAACATGCAAACCCCACACAGAAACGTTTTGCCAAGTCCTGGGCTAGAACCTAGAAGCTTCTGGCTGTAAGGCGGATGTACTAAACACTACATCTCGTAGGTATGTATCTGGTTAATAAAATAAAATTGGTTATACAAACCTTCCGCAAAAGGAATAATTATTAATCCTAAACTTGATAAGAAATATATTTTTATAACAACTGAACTCATAAAATTTTATTACAATTTATTCATACTATTTATATAACGCACAATGTTCACAAAGTGGAAGTAATTTGGGTTCTGTATAACTGTAATACCCCTATTAACTACTTATAATGGCATGTGTTTGCATAGCACAGCTAAGCTTAATTGCTTGGTGGTACAGTGGTTGTCTCTGTCAACTCCCAGCAAGCAGGTTCGGAGTTTTGAAAGGCAAACTGGAGTCTTTCTGTTGTGGATTTGCATGTTCTTTCTGTGCTTGTATGTGCAAGTAAATCATGTGCTTTGATTAAATGATGATTCACTCATTAAACATTCACTGCATAAATTCATCACAACCTCCTGAGCTCATATGTTACAATGCTGCCACCTGCTGGTCAAATGTTAATAGTGCAGTTTTCAGAGTTATCTTCTACAAAAATTAGCCAAAAAATTGGACCTAATCATTACAATGGGGGGTGGGGGGCTGATTGAAAATTCACACACACACACATTATATATATATATATATATATATATATATATATATATATATAAATTTCATGAAGTAGAGAAGTACCATTCTCCTGGTTCCTCCCACATTCCAGTCATGCACAGTAGGGTAATTATCTGTTCCAAATTGCTCCTAGGTGTGAGTGTGAATGGTTGTGTGCCTGTGTTGGCTCTGTGATGGACGGCCGAGCTAAGACTGGTGAGTTCAGGGTGTACCCTGTCTTTGCCCTGAGTCGGCTAAGATAGGCTCCACTCTCCCCACGACCCTGGTAGGATTAAGCGGTTTGGCAGCTGGATGGATGGAGAAGTACCAAAGGGTTGGCTTTACATCAGCAATGGATTTATAAGGTTTAGGATGGCGTTTTGAGCCATTTTCAAACTGTAAAATGTAAATAAATAAATAAATAAATAAACAAACATATAAACATACATAAAACACATCACAATCCCCTCACTTAGCCAATACATTTGATACAGTTATCGAGTTATCGCATGACAGGGAGTGCAAACCTCTTCTAAGCCAAGCAGTCCTCAATATGAAACAAAATGTCAAAATCTCACAAAGTGAATCCTTTTAAAATTCCTGGACCCAGAATTTGATCCGGATCAAAGCCGTGCCTCCCGTCTACAAACACAGAAACAACTGATGTACAACATAAACTCCTTGGTGGAGGAAAAACCCCAAACATTTATTGTTTTCAGTGAAGCCGGGGTATGATATATGTGCTCCCGTGGCGGACACAGGTCAAATCACCAGGAGACGTGGATTCAAAATCAAAGAGCAGTTTTATTCAATGAGAGTAGACAAGACGACGGATTGTTTAGCAGTTCAAAAAGTTTAGGAACACGTTATTCAGTCAGAGTGAAAATAATAGCAGTTGAGCGCAGCAGGTGTGATCTCCAAATGAGAGTTCGAAGACACCC
The DNA here is from genome assembly GCA_030014195.1 of Neosilurus mollespiculum. NCBI lineage: Eukaryota > Metazoa > Chordata > Actinopteri > Siluriformes > Plotosidae > Neosilurus > Neosilurus mollespiculum. Next base: position 41,531,413 of record JAQMYF010000022.1, on the reverse strand, counting down.
AAATCCACTCAAGGCCGGGTATTTATACCACTGGTTTTCAGTGATAACGTTCGCTACCTTTATTTCTCTTCTCAGGAGAAAACCAGAGATTGTTTAAATCAGGTGGTGTTGATATTACGTGGTTGGCCTTGGGCCTAATGCATAAATCATCATTTAACAGTTTAACTACAATTTAATACAAATCATCATTATTTAACAATCCAACTACAATTTAATCAATTTTCACCAATCAAATTAATTTAATACAAATCATCATTATACCCCGAGTTCCTCCGCTATGGTGCCTACAGATTTATATATTTATTTTTAAATCTGATGTTAAAAGTAAACAGGGCCTGACTAGAGGCCCTTGTGATCCCCAGTCTATGATCGACATTGATTTGTTTTATAATGATACAGCCATGTGTTTTTATTACAGACCTCTGAAAAACACAGATTACACATTTCATCCCCTGATTTTTATTTATTTCTTTGCAATTTGCATTCATTTTTAAATATATTACGTGAAAACAGTAGTTTTATGTGACATGGGACAGATACACACACACACACACACACACACACACACACACACACTCATTTACCAAGCTGCATTATTCAGGGTCAGGGGGAGGCTGGAGCCTATCTCAGCCAACACTAGGTGAAGGCGGGGTAGACCCTGAACACACACACACACACACACACACACACACACACAGGGGGAATCTGGAACAGCCTCTTACCCCAGGGTTCAGTGTTTGGACTGAGGGAGGAGACATTTCATATTAATATAAATAAATAATATTACTGCTATTATTAGATTTCATTCATAATATTTCATTTAATCCCAGATGTGACGTTTGTTTGGCTTTCTGCATATTGTTTGATCTTGGGGGCGGGGCTTGTTGATAGAGGAATGGGCGGGGCTAAGCAGCAGTACGCTACTTCCTAGCAGCTGATAGACGGTGTTGTAATTTGGGGCCTGAATGTTGTTCTGCTTTCCGTTGAACCTCCCCGAGGTGTTTGTAATGTTCCCTGCGGCGGAATGAAGCGGTTCGGTTCTGCTTCACGGGTTTTCTCCCCGACTTCCTGCTGAGACGCTCGAACTTGCGGAGGAATGAAGGGAGGGCCGTGACTGCGCCGGACTGCGCGTTTGTGTGGCCGCCATGGCGCGCTCGATGTTCCCCGGGTACTCGTGGCTGGACTTCGTGTTCGGCGTGTTCGGCGTGTGTACGTACGTGCTGGACGTGGCGTCCGACCTGTGGCTGGCGCAGGAGTTCTTCCGCCGCGGGGATTTCTTCTGGTTCGGCTTTCTGCTCGGCTTCATGTTCGCCTCTTCCGCCCTCGTCCAGATGTTCAGCTGGTTCTGGCTCAGGTATGACCTGGTGCTCCAAACCTTCCAGACGACCCACAAGCACGTGATCCTTTTCGGCAGCGCGAAGCACCTGGGAGTCACGTGTTTCCTGCATGTGTGTCAACTCGGATTCTTCTTCCGGTAAGCACGCGCACACGTGCACGCGCTCTCAGCACACCTGGACGGATGGACAGGTGATTACGTCACCTGTCACCTGTGACAGGTGATGCGCCCCTAAGGGTAATTATTGGACCCCAGGGGAACTGGTTGTCTTTATGATGGCCATAAAGGTCCATATATACTCCAAAGGGGTAATAAGACATTAAAAAAGGGTAGGAATAATGAGTAGTTTGGGAAGCACCGCCCACTGATACGATAATGATTATATACTACATGGGAACATAAGCGGGAAAAAATAGCCCCGCAAACCAGGCAGAAACCCTCAGCCCGCGGCAGCCATCTTGGAAATTGGACCGCAGTGAAAATCGAAAGGCTTCTGTAGTTACCCAGGGCCAACATCCCCACCGGTGATGGCGTTCATGACTAAGTGCGCCGAATGCAACTGTAGACAGACTGCTGGACGTCACGTGTGACGTCAACACCCACGGGGGCGTATCGGTTAGCACGTCCGCCCCACAGCAGAGGATTCCGGGTTCAAGTCCCGGTTTCGGTGAGGGCATTTCTTTGTGGGGTTTGCACGCTCTCCCCGTGCTTGAGTGGGTTTCCTCCGGGTACTCTGGTTTCCTCCAACAGTCCAAAGACATGCACATTAGGCTAACTGGCGGTTCCAAATTGCTGCTAAGTGTGAGTGCGAGTCTGAATGGTTGTCATAGAGACTTGTCTAATACTGATTGTTAAAAATAAGAGGTGGTGAAGGATGCGAGTTTACAACCAGCCTGTTGTTATCAGCTGATATAATGCCAGTGATAACAGGAAGTGATGTTAAATAGAGGAATCAGAAACATGCATCATTCATTCATAATTAAAAAAAAAAGGCTTTTAACCCTTTTAATTCTGTTATCGTTCGAGGTTCGAAATAAAACCCTGCTCTTCAACCTTAGGTACGTATCGGCAATCTGGCAGGGCTTCTGTGTGTGGTGGCGAGGCAAACAGGGCTCGGAGTACGCCACCTACCTGACCCACGACCTCAGCATGCTGCGGCTGATCGAGACGTTCTGTGAGAGCACTCCACAGCTCTCGCTTAACATTTACATCATGATCCGCAGTAATCACGCCACGACCATCCAGTGTGAGTCACCGCTTCTGTTTCGCCTCCATTCAGAACAGTGCGACTGATTGCCACGAAGTGTGAGGGTGAATGTGTGTGTGTGTGTGTGTGTGTTGACCACGCGATGATCTGGTGAGTTGTTCAGGGTGTACCTCGCCTTCGCCCAGAGCTGGCTGAGATAGGCTTCAGCGTCCCCGCAACCCTAATAAAATTATTCGGGAAATGAGTGAGTGCTGTGTACTTTCTGCTATTCGGGCAGCTTGGCGGAGGTTTGCGCTCCCCGAGTGCCCTTGTTGTTATTGCTGTACTGAAGTTTTAGCTGAGGAGAAGTTTATTTTGCATTTATGCAAAGAGTCTCCAGGATCAGTGCTTTATAAGGGCGTCAACAAGAGCACTCGGAGAACGCAAACCTCTGCCAAGCCCAGCAATCCAACATGTAAACCAAAATGTTACAATATTAAAGAACCCCTTAAATAATTCTGGGTTCCAGAATTTGAGCCAGATCGGCTCTAGAGTAAAAGCCATAATTGTGTGTTTTTTATTGATTGATTGATTGATTGATTGATTGATTGATAACTGATGTTTTTTCTCGTGCAGATGTGAGTGCGATCGCGTCTACCATTTCAGTAGCGTGGATGGTGGTGGACTACCATCGCTCGCTGCGCTTCTTCCTCCCGGAGAAAACCAAACAGACGTGGCTGTCCTCTGCCGTCTACTTCCTGTGGAACCTGCTCCTGATTGGCCCACGCGTAGTGTGCGTGTCCCTCTTCGCCTCCGTCCTGTCCTGTTACATTTTCGCTCACTTCCTGTTACTTTGGCTGGTGTTTATGGTCTGGGCGTCTCTGCAGGACACCAAATTCATGGACAGCAAAGCCGGCGAGTGGCTCTACCGGGCCACCGTAGGCCTGATCTGGTACTTCAGCTGGTTTAATGTAGTGGAAGGAAGAACCAGATGCAGGAGCGCCATCTACCACTCGTTTATTATAATGGACAGTACCATCCTAACCCTCACATGGTGGTGCTTCAGAGATCCCGGAACCAGCCGAACTTATTCCCTTCCTCTCCTCGTCCTCATCCCTCTTTTCTATCTGATAGGTTTGATGGTTAAACTTCTTTACTATGCCTGCTTTCACCCCAGGCTGGGGTGGACCCAGGACTTGAAGCCCGTTTCAGATGTGCCTGATGACCCGGTGGCTCGGTGTATGGTTACTGAGGCGGACTCTTTCAGGTCGGAGGTCATAAACAAGCGGATGGCCAAACACGCTGCTAACTTCTACAGCACAAGGACACATTCGATGGTGTCAAGACAAGAGGACATTGGCACTCCTCTTTAATATACCCAAATATGGAAGTTGGCACGGTTTCAGGAAGTGTAAAGACGTAATTTCAGGAAGTGCTAAAATGTAGCTAAGGGCTACCAAAAGAATTAGCATAAAATATTCTGTACCTGTCCCTTCTTATAGACTGTTAACAGGCAGGATGTTTGAAACAGAGGGTCACTGATCAGAGGGTCTGGGGTTCAAGTTCCAGTACCACCAAGCTGCCATTGTTGGTCCCTTGAGCAAGGCCCTCGACCCATAACTGCTCAGTTGGATAAATGGGATGCGAAAGTCATCCTGGATAAGGGCGTCTGCCGAACGCTTTCAATGTAATTTTATTCTGATGCATCTCATTGCTAAAAAAAAAAAAAAGAAACATGGTTAAGAGAAATCGGTCACAGAAATAAAGAAATTCCATCAGTTGAGTTGATAAACTCGATGAAAAGGACACCTCAGGTGTTTTTCTGAGACCTGGGTGCCTTAACGTGTCCACATCGAATTAACCGAATGAGTGTTACCTTATAAGGGAAAATCAAAAGATGAGTACCAGGGTCCTTTACCATATATGGGAGGGGGCATGACCTTGTGAGGATGGGTGCTGTTACAAGGTGTGCTACACATGTGGCGTGTGTGACTTCTCAGGGATCTAGAGAAGTCTGCGTAGGTACCTTCGCTCTGGTAAGTGCGTGCTGCGTTCGACTAAGGCGCGGGGGTTTGATGTGTTTGGCGCTCGTGCAGGGTTGAGCAATAGACGACTGAAGCAATAGCGCTGTTGCATTTTATAATCTGATTGCTCTGAGAGCAGCACCGGCTACACGTCAAATCACAGGGTTCTCTTTATTATTAAAGCTATAAAGGACGTTAGGGTTTGCGGATTATTGATTATTGATTTATTTCTTGCACACGGTTGGTTCTGTGTGTGATTATGAATCTGTATTGATTGGATGGTCCTATACTGTTACATGAAGGTACAGTGGCATAACGGTTAGCATGTCCGCCTCACAGCAAGGTCCTGGGTTCGAGTCCCAGGCTCGGGTGTCTCTGTGTGGAGACTGAATGTTCTCCCTGTGCTTATGTGGGTTTCCTCAGGGTTCTCTGGTTTCCTCCCACAGTCCAAAGACATGCACATTAGGTTAACTGGCTGCTCCACGTTGCCTCTAGGTGTGAGTGTGAATGTCAACGGTTGAGAGTGTGTTAGCTGTTCTGGCTGTACCCAGCCTTCGGCCAGAGTCCGGCTGAGATAGGCACCAGCCTCCCCGCGACCCTGGAGGATTAAGCAGTTCGCCGAATGAATGAATGAATATACTGTTGCAACCAATCCTTTAATTTCAGTTGGGAAAACATTTCCGACCGGAATTTGTCTCTGGAATTACGACAGATGTTTACATTTATTTTTGATATGAAATGTTGGAGGAATGTTTTACTGCAGCAGTGATTTTTAACCGAATGTTTGTAATTCACTTCCTACATCTCGGAGTGTCACACACTATACCTCAGTCTGTCACGCTTCCTAGCTTAAAAACTCAGCCGTATGCAGATTTAAACATTTCACGCGTGACAAGACGTCCGAGACAAGTTCACTGTGGCCCCATGATGCCTTAGGACAGCGGTGTCAAACTCGAGGCCAAATCTGGTCCACCAACTCATTTCTAAGTATCTGATTATCGTACATTCTTTGCATCAACCATTATACCCCTTTCTCACTGACGCAACTTTGACGCGGATACCCGCGGTACCTCGAGGAGGACCCCCACGGTGTAGATGCGGAAAAAGATTCACAGCCTTTTATATCGCGGGAAAAAAAGCTATGATCACCGTGAGCATCGTATGTTACCACCGGTGGTCCCACGATGCTGGATTTGGTGTCACGTCACGTGGAAATGACACGTTTTCGGCCTCTCCGCAGAAATGCGGCAGAACAATCGAACATGATAGAACTTACGGCGAGTAGCTGCGGTGCTGGCGGTTCTCTGCGACGAGTCGCGGTACACGCGACGACAACCTCACGTTGCTCTGCGGTGTGCTGCGGGTCAAGTCGCGTCGGCGAGAAAGGGGCATTACCATGAAACCTAATTCGCCGTCCATCCACTAGGTGGCGGCAAACCTGTTTCAAGTGTCATTCATGGGTCAAACGAGTTTGACGCCGCCGCCTCTGGAGATGTAAAAGTTCAGCGGGTGTTATATGATGGAATGTTCTAATATTATATAAAAGTACATTTCAAAGATCTGAAGCTCAGGATTTTCAGCACTTTTGCATTATTATTGAATCTTTGTTTAATTCTTTGTTAAGAGAAAGAATTGTATGTGAAGATATTTAACATGTTCAAAGCCATACTCTACACCGTAGCATGATTAACTGATTGTTGTTGTTGTGTTTTTTTTTTTTTTTTTACTCCAATTAAAATAAATTCACGTTGTTCTACATTCAGTATTTTCTCAGTTACTTGTGATATGCCGGACAGTCGGTCAATTTTAAAGACTCGGGTTAATACGAGAAAGCGAGGTGGATATCGCTGAGTAGTCCCACGGGATTGACCGCCATGGGGACTGTTCGGCCCTGTCGAGCCAGACTGCAATAACTCTATTAAAAATATTCAAAATTTGGAAAACCAGCTTTTCTACCTCCTGATCCCAAATTTAAAGTACAGTAGCGTCCCACTAATATGCGCGCGTGGACATACACATGACGCCTTGAGTTCTGGAGTCTCAGGTTAGAAGCGTGCTTGATCACGACCCAGTGAGCTCAGACCACGTGGACGCCGGCCGCAGATACCCACGTCAGCTGATTGCGCCACACAGAGGTTCATACTGGAGATTCCACTTCCTGTTGTGTGGATGATGTCTGGAGACCTCACACCCACACTGTGTGTAGAAATATCTGACGTGTTTCAATTCTTGACACACAAAACACCCCCCCCCCCCCCCCAACCTGTGTGAAGTTGAATTCTTACTTATATATTTTATATACAATTTTATAATTCAATAATAATTCCATCCTGTTGCACTGCACTTACAGTGAATTTATTCAAATATATAAACAAATCACTGTGGGGTGTCCCACGTCCCTGTCTCTCTGTCTGTCACGGTGTCCCTCCATGAACGTTGTGCATTTTGAGTTGTATGTCCACAACCACTTATGACAGAAATTTGACGTTTGGTTCATATGAAAGGTCTTTAGGCAGGCTTGTAGCTTGAGCAGACCTCCAATCATCTCGTGATTAATCTGCCTGCTCACATCCCAAACGCACTTTCGTGGACCTTAATAGAGAAAACCACTTAGGATGGTCTAGTCGGAGCGTTCGCCCCATACACAGCTCACTCCCATCCCCTATCCACATTCCCAGGTCATCCTCGAAGTTGTCTCTGGGACGACTGCCACCTCGTCGGCCATGTGATGGAACCCAATCAAGAAGATACTTGCGGGGTCTGTAATCTTGTACTCATGCAACGTGGACAAAGTATTGGAGACGGTGGAAGCTTATAGTCACTGCAAGGCTGCAGCACCTGATTCGCACCATTAAAATTCTGCATAGGCAGTTATGATGGAAAACCATATCGACATCTGGACATGTTGACTCGCCCCAGTGCGGCTAACTGGGTTATCAAAGGCCGGCCATGTCTCTCACTGTGTTGAGTCGGCCGTAGGGTTGCCGTCAGCGTGTTTCTGCTGTGTGATGTCCTGGCGAGTTGTCCAGGGTGTACCGGGCTGAGTACGGACGGGGGGGATGGACGGACATCTCAGGAAGTGATATAAAAATGCACGTGTACACTGTCTGGTGAGTATGTTAAGATATATTTCTGGTGTTTTATGAGTTTAAAGTGTATTTAAACTGTTTTTACCTTGAATTTTTCCTCCCCCCCACGTTTCATTCCTGTGAAGCGTTCCCAGCGATCTGTGCACGGAATCCACGCTCATGGCTGCGTGACACGACAGAGGGAAGTACGCCTCTCTCTCACGCCTTGAGCTACAGAAGCGGTTCATGGTCACTCAGGAAAGCATCCAAGCTCGTACCATGGAGGAAGGTTTTCCTTTAAAATTCCTTCTCTCAGACGTCTTGTTCCCTCTGCTGTCTCTGGACCTGTGGGCCGTAGAGTGCCTCTACGAAGAGAAGAAACACTTCTCCATGGGATTGTTGATATTCCTCCTGCTCGCTTCTTCGTGTCTTCTGCAGATCTTCAGCTGGCACTGGTACGCGGATTCCTGCATAACTCCGGAGACCAGGATAGAAAAATTCATCACCGAGCACGGTTTGTTGGCTCCGGTGCACTTCTGGCAGCTCGGACTCTTCCTCAGGTCTGTGATTTGGTTTCCTGTTGTGTAGTTGCAGATGGATCAGTGGGAAGGATAGTGGTGGAAATACGGTGCTGCCTGAAAGTTCATGAGACCACCTCGAGGAGAACAATAAACAAAAGTGTTGTGCTCGGAGGAGTCGCATGAGAAGAGAGAGACAAATTAGTACAGTGCAGAAATGTAGGAACGTTCGAGCAGCACGGTACACTAGTGCAGGGTGAATTTACTGTCCTGAGCTTGTAGCTGGAGTTTCTTGGTTAAAAGGAGTGTGTGCATGGCTTGTTTTTTGTTTTTTCTCGGTAGGTTTGCAGCCGTAATGGAGATCTCGATCCGCAGATTTAAACAGGGTGGCGTTTTCCCGAAGGGCGTCACTGTATACATGAATCACGACCTCAGCATGCTGCGTCTGATCAAGGCTTTTTCCGAAAGTGCTCCGCAGATCATCCTGATGATGAACCTCATCATAGAGATGCAGGAGATGCAGACGTTCACAGGTCAGAAATCAACAACCACCACAACCAGATGTTCAGATCTTTAATCTCATTCACTTTTGCGTACTTTTTTAAATTCGGATTCTTTTCCAGTCGTTAAAATCCTCGGCTCTCTCTCGGCCCTCACCTTCAGCATGCTGTCCTACCATCGCAACATGCGCGCCTTCGTCCCTCGGAAGTTTAGAATGGGATGGTGTTCCTCTGTTACCTACTTCCTGTGGAACCTCCTCCTGATTGGATCGCGTGTAGTCAGCGTGTCCCTCTTCGCCTCCGTCCTGCCCTGCTACATCGCCACTCACTTCCTGTCCCTGTGGACGCTGCTGGTCCTCTGGGCCTGGTGGCAGAAGACCGACTTCATGGACACTAAAGCCGGAGAATGGCTGTACCGCGCCACCGTCGGCCTCATCTGGTACTTCAGCTGGTTTAACGTCGCGAGTGGAAGGACGAAACACATCGGAATCATCTACCACCTGGTTATGGGGGCGGATACGGTGCTACTGTTAGGATTGTGGTGGTGGAGGATATCTGTGGAATCGGCTTGTGTTAATCCGCTACCTGTTAATCCCTACCTAATTATCGCTATATTAATGACGAGCTACATTACAGGAGTTCTACTGAAACTGGTTTATTACTGGAAATTCCATCCCAGTGAATCTGTTTTACAGATCAGGGTAAAAGGTGAAAGATCGCAGGTGAAAGCAAGATGGGGTTTGACGGAGAGTTCGTGTGAGAGCCCTGAATCTGAACCGGAATCTGAGGGCATCCACAAAAGGATAAGACACACGGCCATGAATTTCTACAGCTAAACCCGAATTATTTACACGTATGCATGTATATAGATGTGCAGAACATCGTGTATATAACACGTATATCAATATTCTAGTAAATCCACCATTTGATGTCAAGTATATGAAATGCATGTCAGTAATTTTTCTGATCGCACAGTAAGGCTGGATGATCCCGGAAACATGCTAAACTCTTTATTACCCGGGTGCGAGGGCTGTACAAAAAAGACCAAGGGCTGAGATTTCTCTGTGCAGACCGAGCAGGTCAAGAAGTACCTCATTATATGACATTTATAAAAAAATTTTAATTCCTATCAGGTGCTGTTACTTGTAGATAGCCCCGAATTCTGAACGTCTGATTCTGAACAAGCCGTCTTCATCAGTGCCTGTGAGGGTTTTGGCAGCTTTTCGCTCATTTCCCTTTCTGTGATGAACGATTGCTTCACGTGACTTCGTGAAGTCTTTTATCTCTAGGATATTTCCAGTCTTTTCTCTTGCTTTATTTAAAGCAAAAAAAAAAAAAAACCTGCTAAAGATCATAGCAATTAGTACAGCAAGCTAACAGCTAAGTTGCCAGTCAGATACGAACTGGTCCACATGTGATTTATTGGCACCAAATTGACCAATCAGATCGCGTGTACTGTCGTTCCCATATAATAAATAACAATATTTTCTAAAATTTACCTTATATGCATATATACATATGATCTATGTTGTGGATGCACGGTGGTGTAATGGTTAGCACATCCGCCTCACAGCAAGAAGGTCATGGGTTCTTGTCACATGCTTGCGTGGGCTTCCTGTAAGCACTCCGGTTTCCTCCCACAGTCCAAAAACATGCACAGTGGGACAACTAACAGTTCCAAATTGCCCCTGGGTGAGAGAGTGAATGGTTGTATGTGTGTTGGCCCTGCGATGGCCTGGCGGGCTGTTTAAGGTGCACCCCGCCTTCACCCAGAGTCGGCTGATATGGGCGCCAGCCTCCCCGCCACCCTGATTAGGATTAAGCGGCTTAGAAAACATGTTAACATCAAATCTGGACATATTTAGTGAAGTAAAACTATTGGACTATTGGTCACATGCTCTTATCCACATCTGAAGCTTATTTTCTTACATTCTTTCCTTATCCAGACTTTTTATTGATGCACTTATCAGAGGTACAAACACTGCAGTTAAACGCCTTCGTTTCTGGAGGAAATACGGCGGTACGATATTCAGGTGGCTGAAGATACGATCGTTCATATCGCGATTGGATAGCTTATCGATATATCGCCCAGCCCTATTGTTCTATAGTATTGCTTGAACTGTGCCTCACTTCCTTTATTTAGATTATTTTCTGTTTCTCTGCCTTCCCGTACACTCCTCGCAGTCACTCTCCCGCAACTTTACACATGGGTGTGTGACGCAACAGCGGGAGGTGGCTCAGACACGCTCCCTTACAGTACAAAAGTACATTTGCTTTCATTTCACAGTCCAAACACCGTGCCTGTTTTCCCGGAGAAGCGTCCCCGGCTCGTGCGATGGAAGAAGTATTTCCTTTTAACTTGGTGCTCTTGGACGTTGTCTTCTCTCTGCTGTCTCTGCTGCTTTTCCTCTTGGACGTGGTGCTGGACCTGTGGGCCATAGTGTCTCTGTACGAAGAGCTGAAATACTTCTCCATGGGGTTGTTGATATTCCTCCTGCTCGCTTCCTCGGTTGTCCTGCAGATCTTCAGCTGGCTCTGGTTCTCGGATTCTTCCAGAAACCCTGAGACCAGAGTAGAAAGTTTTATCAGCAAACACCGTTTACTGACCCCGGTGCACATCTGCCAGCTCGGACTCTTCCTCAGGTTTGACTTGTCTTCCTTTTATATAAATCGTTGGGAGAGAGAAAGAGAAACTAATTCAATAGGACTCAATTTGGTCGGGGATTAAAATCAGAACCTGGTTTCAGCTGATCAGTTCTCCCTGTGCTTGTGTGGGTTTCCTCCAGGGAGTCCAGTTTCCTCCCACAGTCCAAAGACATGCACGTTAGGCTAACTGGCTGCTCCGAATTGCCCCTCGGTGTGTGTGTGTTGGTCCCACGATAGTTTGTTGATCTGTCCGTCTTACAGCGAGAAGGTCCTGGGTTCGAGTCCCGGGCTTGGCGAGGATGTTTCTGTGTGGAGTCTGCGTGTTCTCCCTGTGGCTGTGCGGGTTTTCTCCAGGGACTTCAGTTTCCTCCCACAGTCCAAAGACATGCACGTTAGGCTAACCGGCTGTTCTGAATTGCCCCTCGGTGTGAATGTGAGTGTGAATGGTTGTGTGTGTTGGTTCTACGATGGTCTGGGGAGCTGTCTGTCTCACAGCAAGAAGGTCCTGGGTTCAAGTCCCAGAAGTTCCTGTGTGGAGTTTGCATGCTCTCCCCTTGCTTGGGTGGGTTTCCTCCAGGTGATCCGGTTTCCTCCTACAGCCTAAAGACAGGTGCATTAGGCTAATTGGCTGTTCCAAATCGCCCCTAGGTGTTCAGGGTGTACCCTGGTTTCGCCCTGAGTTGACTGAGATAGGCTCCAACTTCCCAGCGATCTTTATACTAGTGGGATAAAGTGGTTCAGAATATGAATGAATGAATATAAGAAGAGAAATCAGCTGCCTCGGTGGAGGTTTGCGCTCTCTGACTGCTTCGAGTTCCTAAAGTTGCACTTATAATAAGCTCCACTCTTCTGGGAAGGGTTTTTAGAGACTGGTGATCCTTCAGCTGTAAGATCAGGGGTTCTGTACAGGACACTCGAGTTCTTCCACTCCAACCGCGACACTGTCCTCGCGTCGTGGATTGAGGTTTCATCTGGCTGGAATTTTAGGCAATCATGTGGCTTCATATTATGTAATCAGTCTGAGGAAGTAACCGAAGGGGGTGAGGGAGTGTTGGTCAGGTGTCCACATACACTATTAATGACCAGAGGTTTGTGGACACTTGACCAGAGCACTCATCTGTGTTTCTTGATCGGTGGACTCCAGGTTTCGTTCCTGTTTGCCGTTGTAATAAATTTCTCTCTTCTGGGACGGCGGTCCACTAGATTTTGGGGTGTGGGCTGTGGGGATTTGTGATCATTCATCCACAAGAGTGTTATTAAGGTCAGGTACTGATGTCAGGTGGGGACACCGGGGGCACTTGGCATTCTAACTGAAACGTGTTCAGTGGGGTTGAGGTCAGTGCCCTGTGCAAGCGACTCACATTCTCTCACTGTAACTTCGGTAAGGCGTGTCTTCGTGGGGCTCACTGTGTGCGCAGGGGGGACAGTCATGCGAGAACAGGTTCGAGTCTCTTAGTTCTAGTGAAGGGAAAGTGTAACCCAACAACATACAGAAAACATTCTGCACAACCAACTTCACACACGGGTCTGAAGAACAATCACGTGTCCGTAAACTTTTGTCCATATATATATTTTGTTTTATCACCGGAAGGTTTGCAGCTGTACTGGAGATCTCAAGCTGCAGTATTAAGCAGAGTGACCTTTACAGAAAGGGCGTGGCGGTGTACCTGAGTCATGATCTTAGCATGCTGCGTCTGTTTGAGGCGTTCACCGAGAGTGCTCCACAGCTTGTCCTGATGATGGCTGTCATCATGGAGATGCAGGAACTTCATCTCTTCACAGGTCAGAGAGAAAAAAAAAACAAAACAAAAACTCTCTTATTTTTAATAATAATAATAATCATCATCATCTTTATCTTTCTTTACAGTCGTTAAAATCCTCGGCTCTCTTTCCTGCCTCTCCTTCACTGTGATGTCCTACCATCGCAACATGCGCGCCTTCGTCCCTGAGAAGCATAAAATGGGATGGTCTTCCTCTGTTGCCTACTTCCTGTGGAACCTCCTCCTGATTGGCTCGCGTGTAGTCAGCGTGTCCCTCTTCGCCTCCGTCCTGCCCTGCTACATCGCCGCTCACTTCCTGTCCCTGTGGACGCTGCTGGTCCTCTGGGCCTGGTGGCAGAAGACCGACTTTATGGACACTAAAGCCGGAGAATGGCTGTACCGCGCCACCGTCGGCCTCATCTGGTACTTCAGCTGGTTTAACGTCGCGAGTGGAAGGACGAAACACATCGGAATCATCTACCACCTGGTTATGGGGGCGGATACGGTGCTACTGTTAGGATTGTGGTGGTGGAGGATATCTGTGGAATCGGCTTGTGTTAATCCGCTACCTGTTAATCCCTACCTAATTATCGCTATATTAATGACGAGCTACATTACAGGAGTTCTACTGAAACTGGTTTATTACTGGAAATTCCATCCCAAACAACCAAATTTACAGGTACCGTTAGACGAGAACGATAAGAAGCCAGAAAATGAACTGCAAATAGTAGGACAGTGTTTAGGCTATAAGGAAATGGTGGAGACGGACTCAATGGAGACACCTGAACCCGAAACTGCTGCTACAGCTCCAACTCCAAGGATCGTCACTGGCGTTCACAAAAGGATGAGAAACATGGCTGAGAACTTTTACTTCTAAACTGGACTGTAAGATTTTTACTAATCTGTACATAATGTACATATTCATGTAGATATACTCTGTGAATATATATATATTCTAATCTAGGTCACCAGATATTACCAGTTGCGTGCTCTGATTGGTTAATCTACTCCTAGGATATCAGCTTGTATCCTGTGACCTGAAACATCCGTACAGAGAAAAACAAAAACAAAAAAAAAAACAACGGAACCGGTTGTGACTGGTCCAGTTTTCAAGCCTTGTTCCTAGGTATTTCTGTGGAGTTGGCATGTTCTCCCTGTGCTTGCATGGGTTTCCTTCAACAGTTCAAAGACATGCACGTTAGGCTATCCGGCTGTTCCAAATTGCCGCTAGATGTGTTTTGCCCTGCGAGGTGTTCAGGGTGTACCCCGCCTTCACCCAGTGTGGGGTTGAGCTAGGCTCCAACCTCCCTGCAACCCTAGTAGTATCCCCCCCCCCCAAATGTGACTTTATTAGACTTCTGAGAGAACCAGCCTCCAGCTAACCAGCTAGCGGCGTGCTAACCTGCTCTCCGGTAAAGTCTCGCCCGAGGCCGTAGGATGACGATGATGTAAAGTATTTTCAAGAATTTGAATACGATCATTTCTTTCATCCAGTGAATAAGATAAAAATGGATATCGCATTCCCTCTCACTGGATACGACTACTAGCCTGCTTGGCGAATATCTCATGAGGCTATGAGATCATGGAATAACTAATAAACTGTGTAATACTTGGGAAAGCAGGGACACAAAAGGAGCAAATTTACTGTTATGTACATTTTGACGTCATGTTAAAAATTTTATGCTTTATAAAAAAAAGAAAAATAAATAAAAACGAACCCTTCCTTTGTCCATGAATCCATGTTTTTCCACTTGACACCTCATGTAATGCTGAAATCACGTGAGACTACCATGACCATTCTGGCGGATTTCGTCGGAAGTCTGTCGCAGATATGGACGCAGGACATATCCACCTACATAAGAAAAAAGCAACGTGGTTGAATTGATCCGGAGCTTAAACTACAGAGATTTTCAACACGACCAAACTTCTTTTGGGGAAAAAAAAAAAAGCCACGCCCTCCCGGTTGTAAAGCTACTTCAGGTATTCTGATGGAGGAGCCCAGGTCACATGGGATCATGCTGATTGATCTCCGGTAAGCGAAAACTATAATCCACTGTCAACTCACAGGAAGTAATTCCGGCTATTTGAAACCAGGGCATTATTATATATTATCATGTTATTCGCTACCTGTCAAAAGTTTTAGAACACCGCCACTTGCTTCTGTTTTTAGTATGGTTTAAAGCTGACCCGCACATAAGCGATCTTGTCCGAAAGTACCAGCGCATTTTATTTCGAAGGGAACTGAATAAATTCGAATTGGAATTCGCATTCTTTTCGAGGACCTGCACAAAACTTGGTGCGAATTTAGAATTTCGATCATTTGACAATATGATAATCGAAGACAGCTAATTTCGAGCATAGTAGTGGGATTTCCGGCCAAAACCAACCGACAATGATGTCGCACTATTTCGCGGCTATATCGCTTACTTGTGAGTCGGCTTTTAGGCAGTTTGATGCCTCGGTGAACTCGGAGGTTAAACCAGAGAGCAAAAAAATACAAATTGTTGGAGGAAAAAAGCAAAAAGTCATGAAAATTTCGTTTAACACGACTTAAATACCCAAATCTTTTTGACGTCTGCTCCCTTTTGCAGATGTTCCCGCCGAACACACGCGTGGCAGGCATTCTTTCAACGATGGAACTCGGATATTGTTCTGGATGTTTCTTCCCGAGACTGCTTCAGAATTTTCCGACAGTTCTCACCAGTCTGTCCACTTCATCCGCCCCCAGCTGGATGTGGTTTAAGGCCGGAGACCGCGCTGCCCGTTCCATGGTTAGAAGCCGACCAAGTCAACATCGCCGTTTTCTTCTAGGAGAGTTCTGACGTAGCGCTCACCCGTCTTCCCCTTCAGCTCATTCACTGGACTTCAGCTGCTTCAGGGGGTGTGTGTGTATATAATGGGGGTGTTCCAACCCTTTTGACATGTAAAGCACATCTGCATATGGAATATTAAAGAATAAAATCGGGAAATAAACCAAAAAAAAAACCCCGAAACCCTGTCATAAGTTTGAGTTTCGAAATGTTTTATTTATGCTGCCACAAACAGTATTATAATTATAATACACAGGAAAACTTATCCGGGACAAAAACAGTATTCCCGAAAAAAAAAAAAACCACAGTATTCACAAAACAAAAATAAAAATAGTAATTAAAAAAATTTCAGTAAAAGAAATTGCATCAGAGTACAGTTAGTAAACTATTTCCTATGTAACAGAGTCAAGTCACATCAGCATTCGAGTACTTGCAAAAGAAATCTTCATTCATACCCTTACACACACACACACACACACACACACACACACACATTAATGACTGGGCTAAATGATTTGTCATAGCTGCTTTATCATCAGAGGTCGAGCTTTGGCTCAATATACTTACACCCCACTCACACACACACACACACGTGTATACATACATACATACATATATATATATAAAAACGAATGAATGAAAGCAGCACGACGAGAGTGGATCCTCTGTGGGTCGGGTTTAGTTTTGATTGTCCGTGCGGTTTAAATCTCGGAGCGTTTCACTGATGACGGTGAACACGACATTCATAATTGGCGCTTCGTGCATGAGGCGAGACGACGGGGTTCAAGAAAGGCGCTACATTCCACTCACTCGCCGTACCGCTTATCCTTGCTAGGGCCGCAGGAAGGCCGGAGCCTATCTCAGCCGACCCGCCCAGAACGCCTTGCCAGACCATCACAGGGTGACACGCATACACAACCATTCGCATTCCCTGCCGATCTGAATCAGTCGGTCAGCCTAATGTGCATGTCTTTGGACTGTAGGATGAAACCTGGGTAACCTGAATGAAACCCACGCACGCAAGCACAGGGTGAACATGCAAACTCCACACAGAAACGTCCTCGCCGAACACGGGACCTTCGTCCTGGAGCAGGAGACTGAGATATATATATGTAGAAGTCATGGCGTACGCGAACATCGTAGTCGTAATAAAAGGGAACGAGCGAGTCTGAGCATCAGGATCACATGTTTAAAAAAAAAACAAACCAAAAAAAACCAAAAAAAAAAAAACCCAGAAGGAACATTTGTACCTAGTGAATTCTAAACACACAAACACACTCACACACACAAACCCTTTGAACATTTGCAGTATTACAGCAAATCCCTTTAAGATGATGCACTATAAGGTTTAGAGTTAAAAGGCACGATATAAATAAGTACGGAAAAACAACAACAACAACAACAACAGTCCAAATTCTGAATTCAGTCAGAGCTGCTTGTGTGAAAACATTTTCTTCTTCTTGAGGCTCAGCGCTAAATCAGTCTTCTCTCACAACACAACGTCACATCCACGACATCCAGAATCCCCATCATCCTCCTCTTCACCATCGCTCACGTCTTTTCCTATCATACATCACTGACCGAAAACATATTGCACAAAGTTTCCTTCTCCCAAAACGTGTGGGTTTTTTAAAACGCAGGTTATGGCTCCCGAGTGTCATCGACAAGGTGCGTGACCATCAACCTGGAGACCGCAAGTTCGAATCCAGATTGATGCCACAGCCATCGGCGACCGGGAGTCCATGGGAGCTACTTTGCCAAGTTCTCACGGGAGGGAGGTATGGCATGTGCTCCCCCCGTCACTCATGGCGATCACCAGCCAATCCTTGGGCGTATGTGAGCTCATTTGTACAAAATGGACGGAGATATTTCCCTCCGAATGCGTTAGACCGCCTCCAAATACACATGCGCAGCAGTTCGTAAAGAGGCGGGTGGCAGTGTCGCATGTGCTTGCTTATGACCCTCTCCGGTTGGTGGTGGTCGTACATGATAGGGAGGCAACACTTGATGGGTGGGACCTGGATACGACTAAAATTAGGAGAGAAAAAAACCCCTGCAGGTCACAATGTAGCGTGGCATGGCGACAAACGAATCAAGCACTCCGATAAATTTGGGCTGGACGATATATGTATACACACACAGTGATTATATCACTATTCGCTTTTAAAGGACATTGTGGGGGATTAGAACACTGAGCAGCTCCGACGTGACGTGCTGTGATGCTCGCGCTCGTATCAAACCCACAGGGTCACAGTAATGAAGTACATCAGAGGGTCAGTCGGGTACGCGGTAGCTGCGTATTTCAGTGTCGATGCCCTCAAAAGTCACGAGAGAAACACCATTAAAGGAATACGCCAGCGTTTTTACACCCAATCTCTGAATTATAAAAGAACCCTTCAGACTCAACAAATAACCGCTTGAAGTTTCATGGAACTTCTATCAGAGGTGGGCGGGGCTTTGAAAAGGGAAGATTCCAGAAGAATTTGAAGAGGACCTGGATCACATTCTAGATCCAGGAACCTTTTAAAAGATTCTGCAACATTGGACGACTTTTTGACATTTTTGGTTCATACGTGAGATTGCTGGACTTGCTGGACTTGGCTCGGAGGCTCTTGTTAAATTCTTTGACTGTTTAGCAAAAGCTATGGATTCTTGATTCTGATTGGTCAGAACGTGCTGAGGAAGTTCCTCGCTTTGTTACTTTATTTGGTAAACTGTAGAAACTATCGGAGTTACTATAGCGACGTGGTGAAGGTTTCTCTGAGGTGACAGTTACACATTTACGGAAGGAAAGAAGCGGCACGTCTGTGAGGTTTCTGTCGTTAACTTGACAACTACCCAAACAAAAGGGGTAAAATAAATAAATAAATAAATAATAATAATATTAAAAATAAAAGTGGCTGTTTACAGCTGGGCGGCACGGTAGCGTAGTGGTCAGCATGTCCGCCTCGCGGCAAAAAGATTCTGGGTTTGAGTCCCGGGCGTTGCTGTGTGGAGTTTGCATGTTCTCTCCGTGCTTGCGTGGGTTTCCTCCGGGTACTCCGGTTTTCTCCCACCGTCCTAAAGACATGTACATTAAGCTCACTGGCTGTTCCAAAATGCCCCTAGGTGTGTGTGTGTGTGTGTGTGTGTGTGTGTGTGTGTGTTAGCCATACGATGGACTGGTGAGCTGTTCAGTCGTACTCCACCTTCACCCAGCATTGGCTCCAGCCTCTCTCTGCCCATAAGGGGCTTCAAGTGGATTAAGTGGTTCAAGCGAATGAAAGAACGAAACGTTTCTATCTGCTATGATGTGAACAGAAACAGGAAGCCACTTGTGCATGTAACTATAACTGGGTAAAAATGATGACAGGCTGTTCTATAGTTAATAAAGCGGCGTAATGCGGAGGTATACGAACTTATCCACAAAGGGTCGGTGTGGGTGCACGGTTTCATTCCAACCAAGCAGGAGCCACAGCGGAGTGAAGATCAGTCGATTTAAGCAGGTGGAAGGTGTGGCTCCAGCCCTTCGTGGATCAGGTTACACATCTGATGTCACGGTCGAGACACTGCTGTAGCGTGAGAGGAATAATACACTAATTATTCGGGTCAGGGAGGTATCGGTTAATCACTTTATGATAAATCTGCATGCTCTGTTGGGTTTTATTTATAAAATGATTTTATATATGTATATACAGATGAACGGGTGACGGTGTACGGACAGGAATAAACCACAAAGAAAAGGAATATAAACTCAACAGCTTTTCATAAACGATCCAAAATTAAACGTCCACGAACGTCTCATCCTCAAACCCCTACTGAATATTTAATATTTATTGATTTAGAATTTTTCCGGTGGGAAGTGAGCGTTCTGAGGGTTTTGATCCGGGATGAACAGGGATTAGAAAACACCAGAGTACTCCTTTAACGGCCTGCCATCAAAATACCCAGAGAGCCGAATCGCTTCCTGGTTGGTTTATAATCCGAGGGAGGTTTTGATACTGAAGTTGGGGTTATACACACATGGCACATGGAAAAGTCTCCGTAAAAACAAACTGCAGTACCGTCTGAACACGGGGATTACAACAACACACAAAAAGACAGACGTCCATATGACAGTGAGGTGAAGGTTTCTTCCACCCCGATCCTTCCTGAATTCAAGTGCACTGGATTGTGGGATTGAGAGTGATTTAAAAAAAAAAATTAAAAAATGATGAGATGAGAACAGAAACGTACGGACACGAGAAGTGAAGCTCGTCATTCCGACAGGAATCATCCAGCACTGAATCCTCATGCAGTTTTTCATCTGATGGTCGTGTTTCGTTTGAATGAAATGCGAAAGCGACGCAGCGTTAATGCATCAACAACAACAACAACAGCAACAACAAAAAAGAAACGGAAAACTCCGCTATTTCATATCCACATTCAGGCTCAGTTGCCAGTCCAGTTCAGTCCACGACGAGTGCAAACAGGAAAAAAAAAAAATCCCCAACAAACTTTCACGTTCAGCAAAAATATCCAGGATCAGAAATTAACCCCAAAAATGTAGAGAATAAATTTCAAAAAGAAACTGACGTGGAGTTTAGCCAGTGCACAGCTTTGGTCTTTTCCTTTGGTGAATCCAGTTTGAACATAAAGATGCAGTGCTTTAGTGGGCAGGCTGTCAGTACGAGGGCCCGGTTCGGATCTCGCCCACCGTCCTGGTGTGGATCTGGAGATATCAGCGCAGTGCAGCTAGGCTCGTCCCCGGAGTTTTAGCTGCCTTTAAAGGTAGTGGAAAGATTTCCTGCAGGCTCAAACTCTTCTTCTGTTCTCCCAGCCTCACCAGGTGTCCGTAATGACGTGTGTGTGTGTATGTGTGTGTGTGTGTGCGTGGGAGATGGATCCTCAGTGTGTGTGTTTGCGCTCTATAAGAAGTCCAGCTCTAGAGCTTGGTGTAGAGACACCAGATCACCGTGTGTGGAGATGCGCCAGAACGGCATGTTGTGCTGCAAACACAATTATTATTTTTATTATTATTATTATTATTGCATTTATAATAAATTCCTGCTGGTGACAAACTTCAGAATTGAGGAAAAACATTTTTTTATAATTTATGTGATATAACATTTATAAAATAAGACCAAAGGACAGAGTAATAAAAATTAGGTAGCAATCTGTATCAAGATACGACTCACGGACCACTGGATTTTTTTAATAATAATAATAAGAAGAAGAAGAATTATAATAGTAATAATAAATAAATAAATAAATAATAATAAATGTATCATACATTATAACATTTTCAATTAATACATTTTAATCAATTTTCCCTTAATAAAAAAAGCCCATCCGTCCATGCCTGCCTTACCTGCTTAGCTGCAAACTCCTCCTCCCGTCCGTCTCCTATAACTACGTAGGTCACCTTCTTTCCAAAGCGTGTCACGATGCGCTCGAAGCAGCTTTCCTTTCCTGTCAAAAGAAACATTTAACATCCCACAACAAACTAATCACTAATGAACCCTCTGTGGTACAAAGTCTTTAATAAGGAGGGAGGAAGCGGAACGTTACCGATTTTGGTGGCACTGTAGATGTTGTCGATGGGGAAAACGTCACCGAGGCCGTACAGGAGCACTTTAGCCAGAGCAGGAACCAGCTGAGTCGTGGTGACCAGGACATTCATACATCTGCCCCTGCACCACACACACACACAGACACACACACTATCACAAACCATTACACAATTACATCAGTGGGAAAGGTCAGAGGTCGCCATCCTGACCTGGACTGGATCAGCATGAGGGATTTGACGGCGGTACCGAGCCAGTTGTCCGTCACGGTCTCGATGTCGCCGCGCACTCGCTGCAGCAGCTCCCTCTTCAGGGGACTCAGCAGAGCTGCACAGAGACAGCAGCATCGCATCACTCACCGTGCGTGCATCAGCGTGTTTATCAGGTTTAAACCTCCATCGTCCAATCACCAGCTTCCTCATCGCCTTCAACAAACAACTCGATTATACGTCTAAACGTAGCCGAGCGCTCACCTCCTACGTTCCCTTTGTATCCGTTGTAGATGTCTTTAAGGCGACGGTACCGGAAGGCCAGCTTGCGCATCCAGTCCACTCCACCTTGCACCGCTGGGTTGGAACCTTGCCCTCCTGCTCCACCCGTTCCGCCAAATCCATCGTTCGTAAAATTATAGTTGCTGGGGGAGGAAGAGGAGGCGGAGTCTATCGTAAGGTTGTACTTTTATACATTACAACATGATTGAAAGGCGGAAATATACCGCGTACCACAGTACATCTATTAATCCCGCTTTACCTCAAATCTTGTCCGTTATCATCAGAAGACACATCCTCCACGTGAACCTGATCGCACTCCTAAACACGAACGCATCACAGATCACAGATCAGATCAGACCAGCAGAAACGGTGTGAACGGATTTAGCGTGAATGAGAAACGCAGCTCACCTCCAGATCATTAAAGAACAGATGCGTGTCGGCGAGCTCGAAGATCAGTTCCTCCATCTGCAGACCCAGATTCAGCACCGTCGCCGGATCCTGGAAGAAGAGAACGCAAACCTCAAATACGTCACAAAAAAAAAAAAAAAAAGCTGTGCTATGAAACCTCTATCCAGCTCGTTATAACAAGAACCATATTACCCACAATGCCCTCTGTTTACTCTATAATATATCCAGTGCTTGCGGTTTAATATTGTGCGTATTTGTGGTACCTTGCTGAACTTTTGCGCGAACGACCCTGTGAGGAGTGAGTGGAAAATGATGATGGTTTCGTCCAGATCCCACAAGAAGATTCGCTGTGGGACACCAGACGGATAACGCGCGGTTAGTCATAAACACACTGTTTGATGTTTTTAAGAGATTGAGTCTCTGGTGACTCTGACATGGTCTCTACCTCCAGGTCGTTATCTGTAGACTGGCCGCCGTCTGATTTCTTTGCTTTGCCTTTTGCTTTGGGGGGAGGGTTTCTGTGGGCGCTTTCGTCCTGCGCCACACCTGCGGGGAGAGTCGCGCTGGCAGGAGACACAGCTAGCAGAGAAGAAATAAAAACAACCTGTTTCATTTTTACGGTTGAGTTTAAACAGACAGACGTACAAAGACTGAGACCTTTCGCTGACGGGGTGTTTTGTTACTTTTCTATTTTAAAGCAGGATAACGATGACGCCACCTGCTCCAAGTGACTGTGAGAAACTGGGTGTCCGTCATTTTGATTTTTGGACCAATCAGGTTGAGCCATTTCTTTGCAGTATGCTCATACAACATAAAATACAGAAGTGTTTACTGATTTTTTTTATTTTTTTTTTCACACTTCATACTCCGGTTTTCTCCCACAGACCAAAAACATGCACAGTAGGCTAACTGGCTGTTCCAAATCAGCCCTAGGTGTGAGTGTGAAGGGTTGGATATGTGCTGCCCTGCGATGGCCTGGCGAGCTGTTCAGGGTGTACCCCGCCTTCGCCTAGAGTCGGCTGAGATGGGTGCCAGCCTCCACGCGACCCTAACTATAATTAGGCGGCTCAGAAAATGAATGAATCAATCTCAATACTCCTGTAATTACCTAAACGACCTTGGGGTTGTTATAAGTATCATACCGGTGGATTATAATTAACAATAATAAAATTATGTAATATAAGATAATTTCTTACAAACAATAAGCAAATGGTATTTAAAGCCCGTATAACTTTCTGAGAGTTTGATTTGACAGTGATAAACACGGCGTACCTGTGGAGGTGAGCAGTCCCGTGGAGGCACTGGTCTCGGTCTTTACGGGTGTATAAGGAGGCACTGAGACCTCCGCATCTCCGTCTGCCTCGCCGCTGGGGGGTGCGGGTGGGAGGTAACTGTTGGGAGGGGTGTAATACTGAGAGAACTGGTTCTGACCCAATGAGTTATAGCTGGAAAAGTCCTGCAGTTAAATAGGAAAATAAGAAGGAGCTCACCATCATCATAATGTTCTGAGGTCACGTTTAACCTGATAACAAGGTTCGGTTTTAATACTGCTGTAAAATTTACACTCTTTTTTTTTTTTTTTTTTTTTTTTTAAATGCATGTGCTCACTTGATGTGTAGTGGTGGCGGTGGTGACAGCGGGGGCTGTGGGGATGTTGGAGTACACACTGGATGTTGTGAAGCAGGAACCTGAAGTGTTAAATAATAATAATAATAATAATAAAAATATGTAGATGTCAGAGGCGATGAAATTAAACACAGCGGGGGTGGGGGGTGGGGGTGGGAAGAAATGCCGGAGTGGTTTTTAGGAGGAATGAGTGAAAATGCTGACACAGGAGGCTTAAACTCTGGACCAAAACCAGACAGATTTCATTTACTGCCACATTTACTTTACATAAAAACATATTCGGAGGTTTTTCCCAGGTGGAGGATGACAATCTTGAAAAAAAGAATAACTTTAAATGCAATTTATTGATATTTCATTAACGGTGTTGATGCTTCCATGTGATTCCGTCATGTTATGGACTTTTATAAAGTCTGAACTACTCCTCCTTTATAAGCAACTAATCACACAGTGGTGTTGTAAGATGTTGCTGTCATAGAAACAAAACCCAGCAATGTGCTGAGCTGAAGCCCTCCTCAGTGGTTCTGCCAGGAAAAAAAAAAAGCTGTCTGGACACACACTCTTAGTGTATCAGATTACACGAGAGACATTATCCTTTTAGTCTTGCGTCTAAAGGCTTTGTTCACACGTGGATATAGCCCTAAGAGTACAGTGATGACATCACACATGCTGATTGAGCCATAGGCTACACTCAAGCCACGTGTCGAGGACGGTTTATACACACGTTATCGGAAGCATTCATCATTAACATTCAGCGATACCCGAGGTTTGTTAAAGCAGGTTACTGCACATCCTTTACATATTCAGTGATACATGTGACTGCTTAAAGTCTTCAACAGAAAAGTGCATGAGCAGCTTAGCATTTGTAGGAAGTGCAGAGGGAGGACAGGAGGGAGGGAGGGAGAGGGAGTGAGAGGGAGGGAGTGAGGAAAGGAGCCGCCTTGCCTTGGCTGGGGTACGAGTAGTGGGTCTGGCACGGCTGAGTTGAAGTATAAGCTGTGCTGAAGCTGAGAAACGGCGTCTGGCCAGCAGCAGATACGTCCTGCAGCCTGGGCTCGCTCTTTATGCCCGGCCACATGGCACCTACGGCCGCGCGGGTGTGGGTGGAGACATGGAGCAAAAGAGGACACACGTACACAAGAAACAGAATGCAGAGACAGAGGATGAGATGAAGCGGACGTGAGTGGGGAAAATGTGAATGCCAATGGAAGCTGCTTGTGCACTGAGTGGTGCTTTGAATGCAGTGACAGCATGAGTGGTAAATGTGGTATGAGGTGAAGCTCCAGGCTGGGACAGACCGAATGGAGGCAGACCGTAGCTTTGGCCTGTCTGGCTGAAGGCGCTGTACGCTGATGACTGACCCAGAGACGGAAACGCCACCTGGCTGTCGTAGGCAGTAACTGCAGGGCTGTGATACAAAACACGCACCCACACAGAGAGAGAGAGAGAGAGAGAGAGAGAGGCACACATCAGAGAGCAGATCTAAAAAAAAAATTGAGAGTACATCTGTTGCTTTTTGACACTTTTTCCAATCGATCCGCCATAATGTTGACAAGCCCAGCAAAGAAGGCGCGGCCTCAGTGCCTAAGAGGCTCAATGAAGGAGGTGTGGCCTATGCACCTATCAGTTCCAATGAAGGAGGTGTGGCCTGTGCACCTATCAGTTCCAATGAAGGAGGCGTGGCCTGCACACCTATCAGTTCTAATGATGGAGGTGTGCCTGTCAGACTCACTGCAAGGGGCGTGGCCTCCCTTCCATCACAGCTAGCACTGTACTCTTTGTAACTTAATTCTCCTTCTACAGACAGGAAGAGAGATCAGAATAAATGTCCACTAACTGCGGTGCTGAGCTCTTACTTATTTCCTTGGTAGATCTGTGAGGTATATTCAGTGTCTGCGGCTGTGAGTTCTTTACACGTCTCCACTGAAACACAGAATAAAAAAATACACAAACTTTACTTTGACACCAGGATCCCTCCAACCTTTAAAACACTAACAACAACACCAGTACCTTTCGTATAGGAGCGGTCTGAATCACAGGACAGGTGTTGATTTGAGTGTTCCTGGTTCCCTGGTACTGAGACACAAACAAAATATTCAGAATACCCAAATAATTGTGTTCATGTTACCACAAGGTTCTTGTAACAGTGGGGGTAACAGGAGTAAAAGAACAGTAACAGAAACTGCAGCAATAGCAGCCATAACATTAGCAATAGCAGTATTAACAGTAGTAAAAGTTGGAATACTAGTTATAAAAGTAGGAGTAACAGTAGAAGTACAGTATGAGTAACAAGAGAACAACAATAGTAATAGAAACAGAAGAGGGAGTAACAGTCAGAGGAGTAACAGTAAAGGCAACAGCCAGAGGGGCAACAGCCAGAGGGGCAACAGCCAGAGGGGCAACACTAAGACTGAAGAAGGATTAAGTATACAGACCAGAATCCAGGTGAGCAGCAGATGATGGAGGATAAGCGATGACGTCAGAGCCTAAAACATCTGGCCTGCTGTCACGAGCAACCTCGCCCCTATAAGAACAACAACTATTACGAACGCAAAATTAATGGAAAAATACCCCAAAGAGGGAAAATTATATCAAAATCACCTGGAATCTTCTTCCTGACTGACTTCTGGGTCGTGCCTTGCTTTCTTTGCCTGTTGAGTCAAAACACACACACACTTCAGGTCTGGATGTTCTCATCATCATCATCATCATCATAATCATCAACATCCGTGATCTCAAATATGTTACTGCACTGAGGTGTGTGTGTGTGTGTGCGCGTGTAATGACTGATAACACGAGACTAACCGGGAGCTCCGCTGCCTCCTGTGACTCCTCCATGGTTCTGCGGATGTGAGGACGGCACTGTGTGTCCTGATGTGTTCACTCACTCACACTTGCAGACCCTGAATCACAAACACACCCAAACACTTTTACATACTATACCCCTGTCTCTGTATTAGTGGATGAGTGGTATGAGTTTTAATGTTGATGTTTTGAGTAAAAGTATATATGTATTCAGAACTTTTTGGTTGATTATTAGAGGGCTCTGATATTTTGGGCCAATATTCAGATATTCATATTTCAGATATTAGCAATTTCGAGTCCATGAGCGCGTTCACACTGCGATGCATATTTTTTTTTGTTTTTTACCCTCTCCACGGTTGCAGGACGTCTTAACTGCGTTAAAAGACTCAGGAGGAAATGAGTCCCACAAATATATATTACATCAGGGCCAGAGAGTCTCTGCTAAAGCTCAGTCCTTCTGCCATGGGGAGATATTTATATCCGCATCCCAAACGGCTCCACATTCAACCTAAAGTGCACTAGAAAAGGGCGTAGCGGCCATTATTCACGTGCACTGTGTTATTCACTTTTTAGGGGCTACACAGCTATTTGGGACGCGCCCCAAACCGTGCGCTTAAGTTGTTGGTTAAAGAACTTATCTTTTTTTTTTTTTTTTACATTTGAAGGTTATCTAGCTGACGTTTTTTCCTGCGAATGTGTTTGTCACAAGCAGGACTTAAATAAAAGATAGAAAATTTACACTGAATTCATGTTAAAAGGAAGATAAAAACGAGTGCACACATTATTAGCTAAAGCTAACGGTATTAGCGAGTTAGTGTGCACTAAGCACAACCTGGGATGTGTGTGTGTTCGTTTAAATAGTTTTAAACCAGAATAAATGCTTTAAAATAAATATACAGTTCAACTTCGCCTGTTTTTAAGACAACTGCTTAAACCACCGTTAGCTTAGCGAGCTAGCCACGTCGTTAGCCTAGCGTGTATTATTTAGCTTAGCTAACCGGATGGTTACTCCATGACCTTAAGATGCCGCTAAGTGTCAGAATTAAACTGTGAATAAATATTAATTTAAACATGTTGATGAAATAATTCCTTACCATCATACTAAGTAGCTCAAATCGACGAATTAGCTAAGCTAAATATTACCAGCCTGAAAATTAACAACTAAAGTGAAGCTCTTGGGTTGTTGGTTGTTAGGGACAACTATTTGGCAGGAAGCGCACACGGCGCATGCGCAATAACGACGGGTCAACTTCCGGTTACTCCTGCTTTTACTTTTAAATGGTTCGATTCTAATTTCACACTCGTGAATATTTTTATTATATTTATATTATAATTTTATTATTATTATTATTATTATAAAAATAGACGGAAGGTTGTGAGTAAAATTGATATCGATTACACAACCATGACAACAACATCAAAGCAACAACAACAACAACAACAACAATAATAATAATAATAATACACATTTTTTATTAATATAGTAACTAACAAACCTACTAAAATTAATTCAAATATAAACAATTTACGTTTAAACAATAATAAGAGCGCTCTGAGAGCACAAACCCCCACCAAGCCATAAAAATTAGGTACACAGCTCCCCCTGCTGGGCTTACTCTACTACTACACGAAACTTCAGATCCGGACAGAACTTGAGCATCAAAGCTTCTGATCCTGAATATACGGAGCACATTTAGTTCAAATTGGATGTTTTGAGAGGTATATATTTTTTAATTTCACCCATTAAAATATAGTAGGGATTTTTTTTTTCAATTTTAATCATTTTTGCGATACCATGAGTGTGTGGATTCTTACTAAAATTTAATGGGAATATTCTCGGGTAATCACTGAAGACAAAACGAGAACTACTTTCCCGGAGCTAATAAAATATTACTAATATTACTAAAATACCTTTCCATTACTTTATCCCGGTCAGGACTGCAGTAGATCCAGAGCTAATGTCATAAACACTGGAATAATATTATTATTAATATAATAATAATAATAATAATATTTAGGCCTTTGCCAAAAGTTGAATGAGATCAGAATCAGAATCTGAGGATGGGCGCCAGCCTCGCCACAACCCTAATTAGAATTAAACGGTTTAGAAAATGAATGAATGAATAAATAATTAGAGATGGCAATAATCTGGTAGATGGTATCAAAATCAGAGCAACACCATATTTTTTGTAATGGCATGTTGGCACGTCTGCCTCCCAGCAAAAAGGTCCTGGGTTCAAGTCCTGGGCTCGGCAAGCGCATGCATGTTCTTACCGTGCTTGTGTGGGTTTCCTCTGATTTCCTCTCACTGTCCAAAAACATGCACATTAGGCTGATTGGCTGTTCTGAATTGCCCCTAGGTGAGTGTGATTAGTTGCATGTGTGTTGGCCCTGTGATGGTCTGGTGTACCCCAGCTTCACCCAGTATTGGCTGAGTTAGGCTCCGGCCTCCCCGCAACCCTAGTAGGATCGGTACTCACAAATGAGTGAGTGAATGTATCATATTTGCAAAAATAAACGATTTTGTGTCAAAGGATTTCTATAAAGTGCTTAGAAAAAAGAGAGAGAAAGTTTTTTGTCATTTTATTGGATATTTAATAAACATCACATTTAAATATTATAATTCTAAAAATTTATAATCAGCAGGATGGTACAGAATGCCATGTAAAATAAATATACATGAAAAATGTATGAAATAAAGCGACCAACTTCCAAATATGGAAGAAAATAAAATTGTTAGGTTTCTACAGAAGGTTGAGATTGGTCCATCAGTACAAACAAGCGCAACCTTTCACTTATCAGACCCTCAACGACCCGTCGGACTTCACGGCCATTTAATTTTGATCTGAGAAGTAGTGTAGAAGTAGCTCTTATTATTTCTAATCGTGTGGTTCAGTGGAAAGTCGTATTTCATTGCACAGGAGGAGTTTGAGCGTGATGGAGGGAGGGGAAACAAAAGCTACTGTATGTTTCTACATCAAGAGATTGAAGCGTATTTAAGTGCTGGACTTTGAACTGATGTACTCGATACATCCATCTTACAGAGCGGGACAGTTATTTGTAATTTTATATTATTCCAGTATTAAAATAAAGCCTGTTTTCTGTTTTAACGATATTTAAACGAACAAGCGAATTACACAAGCACACATCACGGGAAAAAGTGCTGGCTTTGCGTGGAAACAGGAAGTCGTTTTAAACGCAACATTCAGGATATCAACTCATTAACAGTGAAGAGAACTTGGAGATGGACGACGTTACGTACAGCCACGTTAAGGGTTAAACAACACCAATAAACTCTGGAGTTAACATAGCTGATTCAGGATTCTGTCATTTTCATCTGGAGGATCGTGTACTGCGAAGAAACATGTCTTACATGTTTTACAGTGAAACATCTCAAACTATCTGACCTGAGCTCTTCATCATCCTTTTTACCTCCTAATGTGCAATATTGCATTAAAATGTATTTATTCAACGTCCCGTCTACAAAATTTGTTCGTACACAATTCCAAAAGGCATCTACTGCGATTCAGTGGCGTGAGCTTCATCTCAAGCCTCGCCATTATAGTCATCAAGTCTTTCCAAAAGAAAAAAAAAGTCCAGGCACTTCTCGTCCTCCCCGATAAGGAATATCCTCATCCAGACACTTGGCACTTCCTCTCGCTTCATGACTGCAGTCCTCTGTGAAGACGTGACTCTCTGGAGGTCCGTAGATGATCACAGTGGGTCCATTCTGAACCGCATTATGGTCCCTCGTGTGCGAGTTCCTGTGCTGCAGGTTTCTGATCTGGAATGTCAGGACTCTCTCTCAATGTCGGGAGGAGACTGGAAGAAACTACTGGAAGGTGAACTCAGACGGAGGGCCGTACGAGAAGCCCGGGAACGCGCCGGCCGCCTCTCGGAGGCTGCTCGTCACGTGCAGGTTGTCGGAGTTGCACACGGAGGTGGAGATAGGTAGGTGGGTGAACTCGGGGTCAAAGTACCGCAGGTCAGTGGGACCCATCTGTAAAGATACAGCAAAGACAGGATATTCTTAGACATGAAAAACAATCACTGTATTGTATATGCACTTCATTCATTCATTTTCTAAGCCACTTAATCCTAATTAGGGTCGCAGGGATGGTGCCCATCTCAGCCAACTCTGGGTGAGGGTGGGGTACATCCTGGACAGCTCGCCAGGCCACACACAAAACCACTCACTCTCAAACCTAGGGGTGATTTGGAACAGCCAATCGGCCTACTGTGCATGTTTTTGAACTGTGGGAGGAAACTGGAGTACCTGGAGGAAACCCAGGCAAGCACAGGGAGAACATGCAACCTCCACACCGAAACGCCCCGAACCCGGGCCTTCTTGCTGTGGTTCAGATGTGCTAACATCTACGCCACCGTGCCGCCCCTATTTGCAATTTTAATATTTATAATTTTAATGAAATAAATAGGGGGGCCGCATGCACATGCACAGGCTAACTGGCTGTTCCAAATTGCCCCTTGGTGTGAGTGTGAGCGGTTGTTTGTGTTGACCCGCGATGGACTGGCGAGATGTTCGGGGGGTACGCCCAGATTCGGCTTAACCGCTGTTACGCTGTAACCCAGGAAGGATGAAGTGGTTCAGCAAATGAATGAGTGAAGAATGAATAAAAATGATGATGACGCTATCTTTAGCTCACCAGTGAGGGAATAAAAGGAGGTGTGATCTTCCTGGCCATCAGGTCGTCCCAGTTGATTGGTGAGAAGAAGTTGTGGTTCTGGAGTTCCAGCTAAAGAGAGAATTGGAAGAGTACATTAGAACCCTGAGCTTTTAAATAAGCATCGGAAACCTGTAAAGGGATGGACGAGGGGAAGTGGAGGGTCAATATGGCTAAAGCAGGATTAAAACTAGACTAGGCTTAAAGACTGGACTATGTTTAAGGCTAGGTGTGGGTTATAAATATCGCTGTAGTCATAGCAACGCCAAGTAATTCCGGTCCAGGAAATGAGGTGGTAAGACGTGTGTTTATGATCAAAACACTTACAAAGTCATCCTTGACTCCCAGCCTCTTGGTGCGATCCTTCTGCAGAAGCCCCTCGAGCAGCTCGCGCCCAGCGTTGGAGACGTTCGGCTTCAGCACCAGAGATTTATGCAGGATGTTGTTGTACATCTCCGCTGTGTTGCGACTGTAGAAAGGAGGCTGGAGAGACAAAGAGAAAACGGGATCTAGTTTAGATTTTACACCGTAGTCTAAATGATCGTAAGCTTACTTGAGAGTGCGCGACTCTTACCAGTCCATAAAGCATCTCATAAAGGACGGACCCGAGGCACCACCAATCCACTGTGCGATCGTACGCCTGCTTCTGCAGGACCTCCGGCGCCAAATACTGCAGATACCAAACATAAAATCAGACCAACAACGCAACACACGTCGTTAATTCTATTATCCAGCATGACGTGAAAAAGCTGGAAGATAGCATGATGGGATATGATGATGGTTCGCCTACCTCTGGAGTTCCACAGAATGTAGTGGTGGTGCCGTTGGCCTCCAGGCCCTCCTTACACAAACCAAAATCAGTGAGGACGATGTGGCCCTGGGAGTCCAGGAGGATGTTCTCCGGCTTGAGATCTCTGTCGGAAAAAAAAAAAAAAAAGAGAAATTATTAATGATGAGCTGATCGTACGATCTGCTTGGTGGGTTTGTTTTGTATGACCACTAGGGGGCAGCAGGAACGCATACCTGTAAACGATGTGCAGGGAATGGAGGTAGCCAAGAGCGCTGGCGATTTCAGCAGCGTAGAAACGAGCTCTGGGTTCCAGGAAGATCCTCTCTCGCTGGAGGTGGTAGAACAACTGTATGGGAGACAATTCCAGGATAGGCAAAAGGTCAACGCCAAGCCCAAGATGTTATGAACGACAAGAATTATATAGTTGTATCAGTTTCTGCTTTGACACAAATCCAAACATCAAAAGGGACAGTTAGCGTACCTCGCCTCCGTTGACGTAGTCCAGGACGAAGTAGAGCTTGTCGGTGGTCTGGAAGGAGTAATGGAGCCCAACCAGGAAGGGGTGTTTGATGTTCTTTAGAAGAACGCTACGCTCGGACATGATGTGCTTTTGCTACGGGAATAAGAAGGAGGCACAAGTCAGTATTGTGAGGTTTTACCACAATAAATTAAACACTAAGAAGAATAGTCTAGACTAGTGAGCTGTTCATGGTGAACTCTGCCTTCGCCCAGAGTCGGCCCGGTGACCCCAGTAGGATTACATGGTTCGGCGAAGGAAGGAATGAGTCCGGGACAGTGTCTCACCTCTTTCTTCTTCAAAATGATCTTCTTCTGGAGGACCTTCACGGCGTAGTACTGCTCCGTCTCTTTGTGTTTGGCCAACAGAACCTACAAAATAAAGATTTATGAGTCGTCAGAGTTCACGGACCTCGACGTGGCTCTCGAACATCACGGGCCATCAGCAACATGCCGACCCCGTTCTACTTAACGCCACTTACTTTTCCAAAGCTCCCCTTTCCGATGATCCTCAGGTAGTCAAAGTCACAGGGTTTCGTTCTGTTAGACACAGGAAGAAAGGAACCAGTTAGGAACCAGGGAAGCCTGCAGATCCAGTGGATGGAAACCGAGTATGGAAACGAATGAAATAAATACGTTCAGTTTACTTACTGAATCTCCTCGGCTAGCGAGCTCCTTGGGGAGGTCAGGCACATCTGGATCAGGAGAAAATGACGAGAAATGACGTGACGTTATGTGTTTAGGTGGTACATAGCAGATTGATGTAAAGCAGGTGTATACAAGATATCATTTGCGCCAAAATGAAATAATAATAATAATAATAATAAGATATTGACATGATGTCAGTCGTATTGGAATTTTGTCTTCAATAATCCAGCGGAAAACTTATTGTAGGTAATAAAGACAGAAGGAAGTTGCATCCCTTGTCTTGCATTGTTTTATTATTTTTTGTTTATTATTATTTTATTTTTTTTAATTAAAATTTTGGCACAAAAAATTTTTTCCACTGGCGCCTACCTGGGGTGAGCCCATGTCGCCATCTCTTCCTGTCTCCTCATTCTGGTTCTCATCAATCTTCAGGAAATGGTCAACTTGAGAGCTGTGAAAGAAGAAAAGGTCACTGAAACCACCAGATGGCGCTGTGTGTTTTTGTAAAGTCAAGAAAGCTTTCTAGAGATGAGCCCTGATGAGGCCAGTGACCCAACTTCCCAATCTACTGCATCCTTCAGGATCTTGTTGTTAAGCCTCAAACAAGACGGAGAACATCTCCGAGTAGAAAATAAATAAAAAATAATAATCATCGTCCACGACCTCTCTGACTGAGCTGACAGGATGATACTCAGTGAGCCAGACCTATTTGTGTATCACGGAATTAGACGAGGCTTTTAATCCTCGTCTAGGGGACATGCAAGATTTATGCAAAAGATGCTTACAGCGGCCTAGAGCCGAGAATATAGGCGGGCTGAAACGATTATTCAGGCTTTATTGTGCAACACGAAGATTAAGGCTATTAAGGGAAGGTACAGCCGAACCCTGGGACCGATGAGATTACTGCACTAATTTACGCTGACCTCGGTTCAATGGGATAAACAGAACAGCTGAGATGAATGAATGAATGAAGGAGGGGATGAATGAATGGAGCCGTTGGGAGGCTCGGTGGCTTGGCAGTTCCATATCTAACTGCATCAGATGACCATGTGTTTGTCTTTAAACACTTACTGTTGGCAGATGTGAGGGTTGGAGACCAGCTTCTGGATGAAGTCATTGATGCCCATCTTCCTCTCTTTGATGAAGGCTGAAATAAAAAAGCAGGTTTATTAGTAAATTCATCCATTTATTGAATTATTTACTGCTGTTATTACATCAGAGGTACCTCTGATGACCGCTAACCAAATCAATCATGGCCCCACAATCAATTTCTTTTATATAAGTGGGCTGATGATTGATAGCTGTAGCTCTCATGCTTCAGACCTTCTACGATGCCCTGAATGCTCACGATGAGTAAAAAGGGGTGTCAACGTTCAGTTCTGGCCCATCAAACCAAGCCATACACTCATTTTTGTAGCCCTTCTCAGAAATCTAAACATTCATCTGCTTCTGCAGGTGTAGCTTCTCTGAGTGGGTTATGACTCATACCCCTTATACACATGTCAAGATCAGGGCATGAACTCGGAGAAATAAAGGCCCTTTGTACATTGTTTCAAGGTGCGATCACCATGAACCATGAATCACCGGTCTACATGATTCGTCCCTGCAGTACGGAGCGTACCTGGGACGCCTTTAATTAGATTTTTTTTTCTTGTTGAGTTTGGTTATACCAACTAACTGCAAAACGGATTTTCTGTTCATCGTGTAAGCATGGGTGCTTTTTTTTCATGTTAAAAAGGTACAAATATATATTTTAGGAAAAGTTACAAAATTCCTATTTCCCCCTTTATTTCTAACCAAGATCATGTGGTACGGGGGTGGGGGGGTGGGGGGTAGGTATAAGGGGCAAAATAGAGGCAAGTGTAACAAAATTGTAAAATAAAATTGTAATTTTTAGCTGAATTTTTGCAGTGAGAATAAAATAATATAGGTTAAAAAATTTATAATAATAATAGTAATAATAATAATAATAATAATAGCAATAATGTCATGTCATGTCATTTTCTGAACCGCTCAATCCTAATTAGGGTCGCGGGGAGGCTGGCGCCCATCTCAGCCGACTCTGGGCGAGGGCAGAGTACACCCCGGACAGCTCGCCAGGCCATCGCAGGGCAATAGCAATAATAATAATAATAATAATAATAATAAATAGCTATAATAAAAATAGTTGTTATTATTTTTAAATATTATCATTATTTTTGTTGTTATTATTGCTATATTAACTATTCATTATTATCATTATTATTGTTGTTGTTATTATTATTTTTATTTTGAACGATGATGATGATGATGAAGATTTCCAGTACCTACCGGTGAGCACGGTCACGATCCCTCTCATCTTGCAGTAAGTGAGATCACAGCGAGTCTCCGTTACGGCCATGTTACGGTCGGTCCGCGGCGCAGAGATAAAGTACCGGTGGGGAGGAGGAGGAGGAGGAGGAGGAGGAGGAGAAGGGAGTTAATCCGAACGGAAAGAGGATGAATCGCACCCGTATAAACACGATCACCGGCGCACGCGGATCCTGTCTGAGTCTCTGTCTCTGCTTCGCGCGGCTCCTTTTATATCGAACACGAGGGAGGAGCTTATCAGGGAGGCGCGGCGGCGACATCACTTCCGTCACCAAGGCAACTATGGAACTGTGACGTTCTACATGAAAGCTCCAGGAACCTCTGGGGGAGGATCTGGGGGAAGTCTCTCTCTCTCTCTCTCTCTCTCTCTTTCTTACACACACACACACACACACACACACGCTCTCTCTCTCTCTCTCTCTCTCTCTCTCTCTCTCTCTCTCTCTCTCTCACACACACACACACACACACACA